>OX457024.1:25986454-26555864 GCA_949752745.1 Protula sp. h YS-2021
GACTCACAGCATCGACGGGATACGACCAGAAGACACGGCTCTTTCTCAACGGATCAGACACTTCAAGATAAATATACCGAAAGCGTTTCCAATGTAGCACAATGGGATCTAGCTTTAGTCCTCCACTATCTCCAGCGTTTTCAGAAAAGAGGTCATATCAACGAAAAATGCGACGGTAAGCTTTTCACTAGCCCTGGCCTCAGGCAAAAGGAGAAGCGAGATTTATGCCTTGGATAGAAGGTTAACAGAGAAAATGGTACATGGGAAAAGATAATCGTGCTTTTAGGGCAGGCTTCATGGGTAAGATCCATATCGTCACCCAATGGATTCGCACATTTAAGCTTCCCAACCTTACCAGAAGAGTCTAGTTCCATAGACCTAGTCTCCCTGTGTCCCGTCAAAGCACAACGCCAATATTTAGAGATATCTGAGACATACAGATCAGAAAAAACCTTCATAATCTCCTTGATACCTAAATTTAACAAGGACCTCTCCAAACAGACATTTTCTAATAACACAAAAGGGGTCTTCTTGGCAGCTTATGACGAGGCACAGTCAGATATAAATCTACAAACTAAAATAAAAGTCAAAGCCCATCAGGTTAGATGAGTTGCGAACTCCTTTAGGGCTTTACGTAATGTATCACTTTTCGGACATACTGAAGACAGGGTGTTGTGCTTCCCGCAACTCCTGCGTTATGTACTATCTGAAAGATTTTTTCTCAAGACGAGCTATCCGGCCACTATTCTTTGGGACCATTCATAGCTGAAATCTACAAACTGAATTAAAAGTCAAAGCCCATCGGGCTGAACAAGTTGCGAACTCCTCTAGGGATTGCGCAATGTGTCACTTTCGGACATACTGAAGGCAGGGTGTTGGGCTTCCCCCAAATCCTTCGTTAAGTACTATCTGAAAGATTTCTCTCGAGCTATGCAAATAAAATTTCTGTTACAGGTCACCCTCTCCTAAATTGAAGGGCAAGAGCAAACAGAAAAGGTACTTTCCAAAGGGCCTAACGGAAACAGCAACAACCCCAAGCCAAGAAAGTAAACAACCAACCAAGACGGCGTATTCCTTTTTACAGGCGTTTCGCCTTTTGTGCTTTCGGGACCCTTCATTCCTCGCTTTTTTTAAGCATGAGGAAAAGAACAACTTAGATAACATTATATTCCAGAGACTGTGCTGTTAAGACTACAGCTACTATGGGCCATCTGTTCTGCCCCACGACTGTTTTTCAAAAGATTCTCCCTCACTTTCTAGCTACCCTAGAAAACAAAGGGAGAAGGGTGGATATAACCGAATGGCCCGGAAACAGAAGAGCCAAGCCCATATGTACGGTACTAGCCGGCCACATGTGGGGAAATTATCATCAAATTAATGAATGTTATCATTATTTCCAGTTGAAACAATCTACAATAATGATCGCGGGTATTCTAGTCAATACTCTTTGAGCTTTTCAATAAAAACTCACAGATCTTCGGAAATTTTCTTGGTTACAAAATTAGAACACTTCTATCATTTCAAGACCTAGTGACATAGCATGCCTTTTGTAAGTACACTCAGATCTAGGGTGCCAGTATTTATTTTTACGTTAATCTCCTTTGATTTACGATCTGATAGTCTTATATGTACGATAAAGATTAATTGTCTGAGAGAACTCATAGCACTCGAGTACCCCAGGTAGGGATCTATCCAGTGGGCGCTAGGAGGGGGTGGTAAAAGATATTCTTGTCGGTCAGTCGGCCATACGACTACTTACGATGACTAGACTTTACTGTAATATTCTTTACTTTTGTTTATTAGATATTCCTGGCCAGGCAGAGTTACCCCCTGACCAATATATTGAAAGAATTTTAAAAAGTGAAACTCAATTATCAGTTTTATTCAACTCTAGCTACAATACCCATCACTTCCGTCCGACTGAAACGAGCGGACCTCTTACGAGTCATAATGTAATTGGCAACCTTTTTGGTGCAGTTCAGAATGACAGGCTCCCCTGCTCCGAACTCAAGTCGAATTAAAAGTGGATATAAGCGAATTTAAAACTTATGCGAAGTAAGACTAACGTTTTAGTTCGTAAAACGAGCTTTTACGAGTAAAGGCGCACTTCGTGTTCTCCACTTTTAGCCTATTTCTCCCTCCCATCCATCCCGCAACAAGTTTGGGTGAGTTTGTAACCACCTATTTGTGGGCTTAAAGGGAATGCCCTTTTTCTCCAATGACGTATGATACGAGGATTCTCTCGTTTTCATTGGTCGATGGATTGAAGGCGGAATAGGTTCGTTCTAACTGCAATAAAAAGGAGGGAGGGAGGGAGCGAGCGAGCGAGGGAGGCAGGCATGCATGCATGCAGGCAGGCAGGCAGGCAGGGAGGGAAGCAGGCAGGCAGGGAGGGATGGGGGAGGCAGAGAGGGATGGGGGAAGACAGGGAGGGAGGTATGGAGGGGCAGGGAGTCAAGCTTGACCGATAAAGTTTTGATTGGGTTACCGGAAGTTCCGATGAAATTGGGTCAATAGATCCGCTGACTGTGTCTGGCATCTCATTATTTATCTGCACGTCGGCAATCTAGATTAATACAGCATTTGATGTTACGTGAAATGTTCACAACATTAATACATCAGTAAGGAAAGAAACCCCTTATTATTCACATTTGGATTATTCTTTATTATTAAATTATAATTCACGGTTGCAAACCTCAGGTGTATGTGTGTCTAAAATGATTAGAAATACAATTTACCATCGCGGTATTCGTCATTTTATTTTGTTTTCTTAATTTTACTTAGACACAGTATTGTTTCAAGCGCAAACCGGAAGTTTTGCAGGAGCCATTGTTGGAAAATTCTTCTTAATCACGCCCACAACGATGCTAGTATCCCCAATGTCTGCTACTATGCCATGCGAAACACCTGTAACATGAAGATGTTTTGCATGTATTGTTTATAGCGACAATGTTTTATACTTAAAATTGAATTTTCATCTGGGTGGCATTTTCTTAGTTAAAAAAGGAAGAAATACATAACAAAGAAAGAAAGAAATGTCTTGGGAAGCATTTTTCACACTAATTGTGCGACATTTCACAGGCTGAATTCAATGGGTTGATGATGAGGTGTCTTATTTCCGTCAGCAATCCCAGTAATGGATAAAAAATATGAAGTTTATTTGTGACTTTTTATAAGTGACGAGTTTTCGTTCACTGTTCAAATCTTGTTGGAAATACTTCTTGCTGGTAGAAAGAACAGGAGATAAAATTAAATATATATATATATTGGCTGCTTTCATTATTAACACCCAACAAACAACCGACGTCTTTTTTGGTTGAAAAAAGGTTGTATTTTGGTCGCGACGACTTCACAACCATATTCTCACAACAGCAGTTGAATAATTAATTATCTATTAATTATATAACTCCAGTCAGTTTCAGGTCGGAATCCGACGTCGGTTCCAATTTCATATACAACTTAAAACCGACTTAATTCCGACGTCGGATTTAGGTCGGAACCCGACGTTATTCTGAAGTTGAAATGCCGACGTCGGTTCCATTTCATATACAACCAAAAACCGGCACGTCAGTCCGACGTCGGAAACGTCGGGTCACGACGTCGACCCGACGTCATTCTGACGTCTTAATGTTTGCTGGGCAGCAAGTAACTTTCCAGAAAGGTTTAATCGACGTCGGAAAATCGACCTTGTAATCGGCATTGTATAGACGTCGGACTAAAAAAAAACTAAAAAACAAACTCTTTGCGTATCGTTCACTGGAAATGGTAGCGATGACAGGTCACTTTGAAAATAGACCAAGACGAGGACATAAAAAACGAGCATTTCAATAGCGGCAATTTTTTTCCACCAGCTTTTGAAATGCATTCATGGAAATCGACTTCATACATATCGTGCGTGACCGAATGACTCAAGGGTGGGGGGTACTATGACGGAGGGATCACCACATTCTAATTGTGGCTGTCAAGATGATGATTCAAGAGTAATATTTGCCCGAAGTCGAAACAGCTTTTATCTGCCAACGTTATACAGACGTCGGGAGAAAGAAGTTGTTTCGACTGCCATTTTCAACCTATCCGCAACGTTGACTAGGCGTCGGGAAAGCGACACTGTAGTGATGTCAGGAAAATGTGAATCTAGAATCGCCTTCAAGACAACGACAATCATAGTGTGGTCACCCTCCGTCACAATGCCCTCTCCCTTGGGTCACGCTGAATATGTATGAAGTCGATGTCCGTGAATGTTTTTCAAAAGTTGGTGGAAAAAAACTCCTGTATTCTTGAAATCATCATATTTTACATCCTCGTTTCCGTCTACTTTCAAAATGACCTGTCATAGCTGTCAATTCCGGTGAGCGATAAAACAAGGAGGTTTTTGTGAGTACGACACCTATACAACGTCGATTGTCCGACGTCTATTCAACGTTGTGGTCGCGACTAATCAAAGCCCAGGTGCAACCAGAGTTAATGTTGTGGTTTGGTAGGATCGGCGTTTCTTAAGCGACCCATTACATCTAAATTTAATGTTTTTAAGCTAGAGTACTTTATCGCTGTGAGATACACATTTTAAACTGTAGAATATTGATTTGTGCAGATTTGGAAGTGGCTATTTGCATCCGCATAAAGCAACTCAAGACTTTTTATGCTGATTTACAAAGATTTCTCAAAGAGTTGCAGCCGTGCGAATAAAATCTTTAGATTCACCTGACAGAAATGAGGCTCCGCGCATACTGTTTGTTTGTCCGGTTGCAAATGTACAGATCGGGTACTGCTTGACTTCATCCGCACTGCAAAGGATATAAAGTCATTACTTAATTTCAACAGTTACATAAGAATATATTGAAAATATAGGTAAACGTCACCTGATACAGCTTGGTGTGGTTAAGTTGTGAAAACTAAAACTGGTCACCTATCCAAGAACTACACAGAATTTAACATGTTTTACTTCGTTACAAAGAGAAACGTTCTGAACCGTCATAAGAAAAAAACTCCGGAGGCAGTAGCGATGGACGGCGCTGCTCTGCCTCATGGTAGGGCTTGGTCGTGAAATAACTAATAGGGGCATAATCTTCATATGAAGTTTGTTAACAAAATTAAGTGCTTTATTTTATACACAACAATTTCGATGAAATCAATCTCAGTATGTCCGGGCCGTTTTTTTCAGTCTATTTCGTTCTCTTATTTCGGTTTTGTGCGAGGGATATATTGCAAGTATCGTCGCAACATGAAACTAATACATTCACAAAGTATTCACAATTCAAAAGATAAACTGGATATGGTTATGCTAGAATCCGCGGAGTAACAGCACAAATGTCCAAACCTGAGTAAAGTGCCATCATTCTTTGTGAAATAGAGCGGACACTCCAATTGCCTGTCTTGAAACTCTTTGGTAAAATCTAACACCACCTTCTTTGCATAAGGCTTCAAACTTTCGTTCAATATTGAAGCATTTTCTCGATCAAGAATTCCCAGTTCAGCAATGGTGTGCGAAAGTGTAACGCTGGCCTCCTTGTAGCTGCTACTAAACTGATCTCCAACCTTCAGATGAAAAAAGACATTTAAACAAAAATGGGTATACGTGATCCTATACATATGGAACAGATATCTATGCGAAGGCTTTTTTATCATCAACCGACTTCGTCGTTAACATCAGCAGGGGACATCCGTCGTCTGCTTATGTGCGTACGTAAATGCGTATATACGCATAAAAACTTTTAATTAAAATGCTTCTTCTTTCAAAATTTAACCTAATTCCTTTCACATTTTGTACGAATGTTGCCTAGGTAGTACTCTCTTGAAAAAATACTTTTTGGGATTTGCCAAAAAAAAGGAAATTTGAATTTTTTGGTAGTCAATTTTCAAAATGCTTCGTCTCCCACAGTTTTAATCGGATTGCTTTCAATTTTGGCAAGCATAGTTCCTGGGTGGACCCCTCTTAAAAATTACCTTTTTTGGCTATTCGCCAAAAAAATGGCCAAATGGTGGCATTTCTTAATATTTTGTTGCCATATTTCCCAAAATGGATTCTCTCCTGTAGTTTGATTGGATTTCGTCCAGATCTTATGACAATTTTCCCCAGGTGCTCTTTTTCTAAATCACTTTATTGGCCTTTGAAAATGTCTGGGATTTGGTTTTCCAAAAGGCTCTGCATATGTTGTTAGTCTTTTAGACTTAATGGTCATTATTTATGGCAGCCTGGGACACTGTCTAGATCTATTTATGGGTCAGTCGCGGAAATCTTTTTTTTAATGACAAAACTTGTAATAAAACCAAAATCCAGAAATTTCTTGTTCTCCACTTTTTCTTAGTTTTTCCCTAAATATTTTCTGTGCTGGCGTAGAGAGGTGAATGTCACAATTGCAAGCAGAGTCGCTGATTGGACGTGGGATACTAGACGTTGTGTCAACTTCCATAAACAACAGAAACCCGACGTTGATCCGACATTGGTTGCAACGTCTGTTCAACGTTAATCCATTGTCACAATACTTACTGGGTATAGACTGTAAAGCCCCACAGTCGTATGGCAAAACAATAACTAGACCGAAATTCGCACAGCGAATAAGCCCCACTTGGAATGATAACTTAAAACGGAAGGTAGATGATATTGCTGTTTGTTAACAATTTTCACATGTCTGAATGTAGAACATCCTCCTAAATACTACGACCTATACCGGTAAGATCAAGGCCAAAAAGTTTTATCAGGTGCACCACATCAGATGACCCTCCATACATGTGAGTAGTTTGGTTGGTCTGCTTCAGCGGTCTTGGAGCAGATGTCTGGAAACCGATTGCTCTATCTCTTGCCGTTTTCGAGATAAAGACCAACTTCCCGTTTGGGGCGCGGAAATGACTTGGAGGTCAAGGACACCGGAAGTTATATCTTACGTATCGTCGTATAGGGGTGGAGGTCGAAAATGAGGTCAAAATTGCTCTATCTCTTTCCGTATTCGAGATAACTCTTCGTTTTTTTAAATAATGTTTTTCGCGATTTCAAGGTCATGGTCAAGGTCAAGGTCAAAAATTTTTATCGTTGCTTCAGATCACATCGCCCTTTATATATGCACCAAGTTTGACTTTTCCAGCTTCAACGGCCAGTAATTGTATGAAAACCGTTTGACCTTTTTTCGCGATTTGACCTTGACCAACAAGGTCAAGGTCAAAAATTTTTATCAAGTGTACCACTTCAGATGACGCTCCATACAAGTGCCAAGTTTGGTTGGTCTAGCTTCAGCAGTCTTGGAGGAGATTTCTGGAAACCGATTCGGCGGAAGAAGAAAAGGGATGAAAAAAATAGGTGAAGAATTCGAGGCAATCCATCCTTATTTGGCATTTTCAATGCCAAGTGGGAATAACCACTGTCTCAAGGCAGAATCTATGACATTATAACCACTGCCTCACAGCAAAAGCTACATGTATATCGTTTCGTTCCGTTCTTTTTACACACAAATGCAAAAAATACACTCTGTGAGCCTAGTGGTTAAAATGTAACATTTGAAAATCAATCGAAAGTGATATACGGTACGGCATAAAATGACCCAAAAATAGATCGATAAAAAGCCCTAAACAGGATGCATAGTGACTGTTAGGCCCGAGAATGGTGACATCCAAGCCAGCAGTGACAAAAAAATTCGAACAGGGTACACCTGTGTAGACAATGTTGGGCAAAACGTAATTTTTAAAAGGTTTCGTGTCGGTAAAAATAATGATCAAACTCAGAAAATGCACGGTTTTAATCTTTTAATAGATCTTCAGTCCTATTGTGGAATTTTCGTGAAGGAATAGCTCTTTGCCTGTTGCAATCATCTTTATAAACCACGGTAACAAACTGCAGCCTCAGAATGCTGTATGATTAATAACATACTAAGTAATAATATATTCCTGTATCTTCAATTACATTTTACCTCCTGTTCCTGAGTTGGGTTTTGGAAAGAGTAGATTCCAGAAACCACAATGTTTTTCACCCCTTCGGTTTTCAGCTTCTCTATAACTTTGTTTATATCACTTTCCTTTACATCGGTAATTGCCTGTTTCCCTTTAAAAAAGTATCCGCCATTGACCGTAAATGCACCGCCGTCAAGTTTCTGCAAAAAAAACAAGTAAACTCAAACCTCATTGTTGTCGAAAAGGTATACTACATCACTGACATTTGCAAAATACACCTGTAAGTTCACCTGTTTTCTTGTCCAACTGTATATGTATAAACACTTACAATTCGCCTTACAAAATAATATCACCTGCGTAACTGACTATATTATATGTTTTTCAGAGTTCTCAAATAACAGAATAAAGATGTTTAATTTTCACAGCTTTAAAAAAATTCTCCGAGGTCTTTTCTTTGAGGTTTGATCCTTTTTTGTGGACATGTTAATTACTGGCGAAAACAAAAGCTCTGAGATCGCTTATCTCCACTTTTATACGGGTTTCTCGAGTAACTCTAAAGAATAATGCGAAGTAGAACAAAATCTTCTCATCGCAGCTAAAATAGTCCCGGCCTAGATATTGGTCAATCGTGGGTGCAGTAGTTTTAAGCCCCATTCTCGTTTTGCGTGGGGTACCAACCACCAACCAAGTGCTCATCTCCACCCTGTTACGCTAGGTTATTTGGCAATGTCTGGACGCGGAAGAGGCTGTTTTGATAGGCCAGTTCTAACACCCTGGAGCCTTGAAGACTCTTGGTACCGTCTGAATACGCACAAAGGCTTCGGTCAGTCTCGGTACCGAATGCCGAGTACGTGCCAAAGCTTGGCCCAGAGTTGGTACCAAGTACCCACTTTTTACTTGGGTTTTGGTTCGGGCTTTGTGTTGGGTACCTGTTGCGTACCGCCGTCTGAGTAACAAGTGCCAAGCACACACCAAGGACTCGGTTCAGGTAACAAACCTTTGAATGTCTTGGTTACTCTAAGTCACTTCTGCATTCAAACTTCCAAGTGTCACCAAGCCCCAGCCATTAAACTGTAAGTAGCTTGACAGGGTGCGGACATCCGTTTCCAATTATTGGAGTGTTATGTATTTTACAAACAAATTACTTAAACACTAATTTACTGTCTATGTTTCAGACAGGACAGAAGCCAGTCTTCACCAAGGCAAGGCAAAGATTGCATTCATCCTTCTTCCGCCATTGACCCACACACCCTCTTCAACAGCTGGAGAACAGCTCGAGATAAGTCAAGGGCATTTTCAGAGACAGTCGCTGAACTTGATCTTCCGTTGGGAGATGGCCGATAAATTATGGACAACGCTTGGGCAGCATTACAACAGGATATATTTTGGAAGAGACTGAGTTTGTGCCTTCGGCTGTCTTGGTCTTTGAGAACGAGGGTTTGACCGTCACTAACCGAGAGTCGGATGAGTGCTTCACTAGTCATGTGGGTGAGTGTGGCATTTAACCTTCCAAGACACATCTTCATTCACGACGTGACCCATCAGTGTTACCACGGGCCGAGTCTTTCAATTTAGAAACAGTGCAAGCTCACCTGAAGAGACATATTCAGGCACTGCAAAATGCTTTTGCTATCCAGGGACGACAAGCCGAAAAACAAACGCACTCTGTAGGTCGCCATCACACACCTACAGGAGCAGCCAACTACTCTCCCTGTGTCGCTGCCAGTGGATATATCAACTCCACGTGCAGGCACGCGGCCTCTCTTCCCCCCCCCCCCCATTGCATGAATCAAAGCCCCACAGAAGCGATTATCGTGAGTGACAGCGACCCATCGAGCCTACTTCCCTCACCGCAGGTTTGTCTAACACAACGTGTCGGAAAATCGAGAGCAAATCCACACCTCTCTCCTTGCGTTAATCTCATGCGATAAAGAAAGAACCATTTTCATACCGACTATGGGGTTGGAATCGTGGACAGAACCAGGCCCCTCGCTCCAGAAGGAACGCAGCTGGGACCAGCCAGGGTCTGGGGCAGAAGGTGACTATGAAGCTGACTCTCTAGTCGCGATAACGTAATCTGCGAACTTCCCCTGCGAGAGGTCGACCTCATCATATCTGAGCAAACGGCAGCACTTATGAAAGCACCCATACGCACCCCATCCCTTCCACACTTCTTTCCAAGGGTCTCGTTTCAAAGTGACACTTTTTTCCGAAACCCGAAAGTATAAGGACTTGCAAGCTCTCAGATACGTTCTTGCCCGTTGCAGTCAGGTAGGCAGTTTCTGACTGACTTGGACAGCGATGGGTACCTGAAAAGGTAGAACGCTTGCTCCTGAAGTCCCAAACCACCCATTGCTCTCAACGCCCAGACTCAGAGCAACCTAACTGCGTCTTACGACCACGGGTCAGAGAAGCAACATTCCCTTCATATTATTTTGGAGGACTTGGTGCACAATGGAGCAGTAGATTAGATGCCAGAAAACCAGCAGAGTTTTAGCAGAGTATTCCTGGTCCCCACAAAATCTTAGGTGCGGTTGGTTATCGATCTATCTGCCCTACATGAATATCTCCACGCGACACATCATAGGTCATAATAGGTCATAAAGGAAGCTCTGTACCTACAGGGCTTATCAGACCCCTACTGCAATATCTATGTTTCAAAATACAGGAGAAAAGGTACTGGTTTTCCCACGGTGACGTTCGTGCTGTGGAAAGATCATGCGAGTACTCAAAGCTTGGTTCCGCATGCGAGGTATGTTAGTCTTCAAGTACCTTGACTGGTTTCTGGTGCATTTAGGGTGAGAAATTGTACGTCGTCAGACCCACCAGTCGGTCACACAACAATAAAGGTAGTTCTTTTGGTCATTTCACAAAGCCAAAACTCGATCTCAAACAGATTATGGCCTTTAAAGGGAGAGATGAGATCTGAACCAGACTTGGGCTTATCCAAGTCCCAAGCGGAAAGAAATGATCCATCCGGTTATCCAGAAAATCAAGCTGGGATCAGAGTAACTCTTGCCAGTATTAAATCACTGCTGGACTGCGTAGTAGCAACGGAGATAACAGTTCGAGTTGCACTTTTTAGTCCAAACTAAAACGGGCATTTAGGGGAAGTGGGCATCTCAAGGCAATGAAGATAGCATCGGAGCAAGCCAAGATTATGGACCAAGGCATGCTCTTCTCGGCCTCTCCCCCCTCTCCCCCTGACTTTAGGTGCACTACGACGCGTCGTCCTTGGGCAGGGACATTCATTCTGTAGGATTGAGTGTTGTAAGTTGCTTAGTCAGGTCAGTTCAGAGATCACCACATAAACTGTATTGTTATCTGTATTATCTGTGTTGTTTAGAAATTATAAAATCTCCCCCGTCATGGGCAAACATAGCGCAGCGGGACCTTTCCCTGGTGCTGTGTTACCTACAGAGGAAAGTGGTGACGACAAAGTCACACCAAAATGCAAAGGGAAGACTTACTTTTCTTTTAGCCTTGGCGTCAGGCAAAAGAACGGACGAAATCCATACATTAGATCTCTAGATCTTCAAACAAAAACGGTGAGTGGCAGAAGATTTTTCTCCAAACCAGGGCTTGGTTCATGGGTAAAACACACATTGCAATAGGGACTTGGTACCTTCGAACAAACATCGTTATCAGCGATCAAGACTGCGTTGGTCATATGGAGCCGGTATTCATTAGGCCTTTTGTCACAGCCGAATCGGTGGTCTCTGGGTGCCTTTCCTTTGTTATATTGAACCAACAAAACCAAAGGTAGAGGCAAGAGGAGAAGGACAGCTATTTCCGAGTCTTTTACCGGTAAAACTAAATTTATTGAAATATCTTCTCAGCTCAACCTTCAGCGCAGCTTAACCCTGCTCCAGTTTCTAGTCCCATATAAAGGCAGAGATACGTAAGTAAATTCGGAACTTTTGCCAATTAAAATTGACTTTTAGTTTCGTAAAACGCCTCTTAACCATGGTGTAATTGGTACCGGGGAGTAAAACTCGAATGTGACTTAGTACTAGTGTACCCACAATGCTGACTGGTTGATATCTAGGCCGGGACTATTCAAGCTGCAATTGAAAAAAAACGGTTTAGTTAGTCAGATTATTTAGAATTACTCGAGAAACTCATATAAAACTCGGGAACACGGATCACGCTTGTACTCGTAAGAGAGCTTTTACTAAATAAAACGTCAGTTGTTGTCCAGTCCAGTATGTATACAAATATTTCGTTTTCAATTTTAAATCGGAATGTGTAATTTTCAAGACAAAAGATCATTTCCGGTTCTTTTGCATATACATTTAGGGGCATTTTTAGGGTACCCCATGGACATTAGGCTGAGCGGCATGTAGCCAAACTGTGGAAGGTTGTATTGGCAAGAAATGCAATATTCAGTTGACAGATTCAGTAACTACTAGACGTTAAAATGGTAAAATGTTTCATTGATCGTCTCAGGAAAGAGGCCATCAGTCGCGGGAGATGGTATTAAGAAGGTATTGAGTGCCAAAAAAATATCTGCACTTAAAATGAAGTGTTAAATACGATTGCATGGTTGCACAAATGACTATTTCATTTTTTTTCTTAATTTTCAATGAAGAATTAGCTTAAAAGAAATTGCAAATTGCAGTTTGAAGAAGCAATTAAAAAGAGTTTACCAACAAATGTAAATTTCGCCTAAATATCGTAGATGCCAATTTCGGTTAAATCTCTTTCAGTCAAATGTCCTACATTCATATTTAACAATTAGCAAGTCTTGCAAAGAGTATATTGAACTTGAACAGGACTAATGTTTCGGTCCATTTTTCTCTTTATTGCTCCGTCATTTTGTCTTAAGTACTTCTCTGACCATATTGGTCCTAGAGCCACCAAATTTCGCACATATGTAGTATTTGATCCGTTGTGCAGCTCACCTTTTGTTTTCGCCTTTATTTCTATATTTATGATCAAAACGCGAACCAAAAAAAAAAACACTGATTTTTATATCACCAAAAGCAACGCATAAGAGCTGCAGCAGTATTTGCACGAGCACCACAAAACTAGGTATAGCATAATTATGTGTGCTTTATTTTTATATCACCAAAAGCAACGCATAAGAGCTGCAGCAGTATTTGCACGAGCACCACAAAACTAGGTATAGCATAATTATGTGTGCTTTATTTGCATATGCTAGATACACTGAGTATAGTGACATGCTTGTTTTGTCAGAACGACGCGTGGATGCAACAAAAGGGGAGTAATGCCGTTTCATAGAGTAAGTAAAGCTGTTTTTCTAGGTTTTGAATTGGAAAAAGTTCTCAGAAAGGTTTCGGAATCTGAAGGAAACATTAACTGGTCTACAAACAAACAAACAAAAATCAGACCACAAACTTTTTAAAATTGTACTCGAAAGGAAAAAGTGATTTTAAAAATATTACTTTTTGGCCAAGTGTTTAATATTTTACCTTTGTTCTCTTTTAAATATTTTGTTAATGCGGTTAAATGGAAACAGTGACCATTTCGAAAGGAATATTTAGAAGGAAAATTGATACATAAAATGTTTTTCTCGGTTCATAACAGGTTAGAAACTAATTGGTTTGTCAACACACTTTTGGTTGATTAATTAAAACTTTCAGTATTAACCGTTCATTTCAATAGTAAGCAATGCTGGGTGTAATGGCGAGGCCTTTATTGTACTGGTTTTATTGTATCCCATATAATATTGCACCCAAAAGTGTTTTTTAGAAAGTGGTCGCATAAGTAAAAGTTTACAAACAAGATAGCAGAGCCCTTTGACAAGAAGTAAAAAGTTCTCATTTTACGTCCCATTTCACTTCTTGTGGGTGTCAGGTCCAAAAAAAGAAACATTTCTTGAAAAAATTTAACTTGGCAAACACGATTCAGACGTAAATATTACTTCTCGAAAGTATGTTTTAGAACTGGTTGTTTAGTACATTGATGTAACTAATCATGTTCCTCAACACCATGTACAAATGTTAAAAATTTTATTTACATTTGAAAATTTAGCTGTAAATTACGATATCAAACCGCTCGTGAATTTATATCCATCTGCTTCTTTTCGACTGATCAAAACACAGCTTCGATTCATATTTAAGGTCAAATTATCTCACATTTGAAATAAGAATGTAATATAATCGTATTCATATTTCTTTTTTTAAAAAAAAGATTTATTCGTTTTTTTAATAATTTAATTTCTTGGAAAATACTTGCGACCAAAAGAATTTTACTTTTCATTTCAGAAGTCCTGTCAGGCGTAAAATTAGAAAGTCGAAATGTTGCAAAAGTTTTTTAATATTATACAATCTTACTTCTTTCAAATTCTCCGGAAAATCTGAAAAGGGAGGCAAATCAATAGAAGCAGGTCCGCAGAGACGGATGACGGCAATTTTCTCTAGGTGTTTCCCCTCCATGACAGCGTCAGTAAACTGAGTTGTTCCGATATGTATTCTGTCCACCTTGACGTTCGTTGTCGACGCCTTACCTAGAAAAAGGTGATGTTCTATTCAATAATACAACATATTGTTCTTATTGCAAGTACAAAGTACCAACCTGTGCCATCATTAATAATTTTGCAGTGATACACTGATTTATAAAAATAACGGTATATAAAATACTGGATGGTGTACAAAATAACAAGTTTCACGATAATCGGTTCAATAGACATACGACTAAAACCGCTAGTTTGTGTTATGTTGCCTTGGTAACAAATGCAACGTCCACTCAACAAGCTCAGTACTCACTGACCAAACAATGCTCAATGAACAAGCACTATATTAAGTCAATAAACACAATATTCACTCTTCAAACACAAGGCTCACTCAACAAACGCAATATTCACACAACAAATACAATATTTAATCAACAAACACAACATTCACTCAATAAAACACACTCCTCACTCAGCAAATACAATACTCACTCATCAGACAAAATACTCACTCCACCAACACCATGTTCACCCAACAAACACAATATTCACCCATCAGACACAACACTCACTCAACAAACACACTACTTTCTCAATAAAAAGAATATCCACCCAACAAAAACAGCATCTACCCAACAGACACTTAGTCAACTTAGTCAACAAATAATATACTCACTCGATGACAAAGCACCATCTATTGCATTCATTATTCCAGTCATGACGTCATCAGTGTTTTGTTGTTTGCTGGAGCCAATCAGCTGCGAGTCAAGCATGACGACAGCACACGTAATGTCTATCCCGACATCCACTCCCAGTACGATAGAAGGTGCCATATTTTCTCTCCTTGGTACCACTCTTCTTTTTTATTTAAATCTATAAAAAGCAGAAGTGACTGTTTCACATTTGACATCACATAATGAAACACTATATAACAGAAAACACTTCAATAGTCCTTTTCATTACATTTTAGATGTCCAGTCAACATTCCAACCACGATTCAATGTCGATTTGATTTTGCGACATAAACCCGACCAAACCGCAACATTACACCTATATGTAGATTGGTTGTAATTGGTCGTGAGAATAGATCAACAGCTAATCGACGTCCTTGACACAATGTTAAAAGGACGTTGAATAAGCAACGTTCTAAGACGTTGCTTTGCTCACAATTAAAACCCAATTTCCAGACGTCTAATCAACGTATTTGATACTTCCGCATGAGTTTTCCCTGTCGTACGTTTTCCATTTCACAGAAAATTCCTTTTCTTGCCACAGGGAAAACTTACGCCAACAGTTGCATACGCTTTCCCTGTCCGTAAATGTTCCATGTGCGTTGATTGATATCTTTTCGTTATTTGCCTATTGAAATCCAATTGTAGCCCCCCATAAAACTGCGCACACCTTATCAAAAGTACGTACTCCTGAGTTTTCCACTGGCGGGACTCAGTACCACCGCGTGTTATAGATGTGCTTTGGTCGTACCGGAACCATTTTGTGGTACACACATAATTCTTCCTCGTCATAGTTTGTCAGTAGTTTGTCAAGATCTTGTCAACAGATTTCAGTTAAACAAGTTTGAGTTAGACAGGTCTTGAAGAATTTCTGACTAATGCCTATGACGTCACATCCTTTCAAAACACTCAAAAAATACGGACTCTGTTTTGAGATTTTAATGAATATCACTAAAAGTTTCAAATTGTCAAGTCTTAAAAATATGTTTAATAGAAAAAACATAATGTAAATGCGTACATCATATTTTCAGCATGTTTTCAAATAAGTTGTGATTTTTGTAAAATGCTTATGAAAGGCTTGTGAAAAATGTATTATTGCCCACTATTTGACATATAATGAAAACGGTGAATTGATTAGATTATTTTAATGTTTAATATAACAATACCTAATGGTATAGTTATTCAAATGTGCAGCATATGCGTGCACAAGTAAACCACTATGTGCAATATATTACATGACAAAATTGCAAAACTTGTCAGAAACTTTTCAGTATCTAGTCGATCTGGCCTATTTTGATGTGAAAGGACTACCCGACCTTGTAATACGTTCGCCGCCAAAACTTAATCTTTAAAAGATGTCAAAAAGGCCTGAACTCACAATATCACTAAGTAATGCGCGACTTTATCAAAATTGGTCGAATGATGGCATTTTAAGGATGTTGACACTAGTTTTCAAAATTTGTCAATAATTTTTATAGGACTGCTTTCAATTTTTATGAATGCTCCCAGGATGATATAAAACATGCTTTTTATTTAATTATTTTTTAAATATTATATATTATATATATATATATATATATATATATATATATATATATATATATATATATATATATATATATATATATATATATACTGTATATAACAGAAAAAAAGTTATTTTTCAAGAGAGATCTATCCAGGGAAAATTCACCCAAAATTTGAAAGCAACCCGATCAAAATTATGGAAGAAACACCATATTGGCGGTCTGACAGAAAACTAGCAAAATGCCAAAATTTTAACTTTGTTCAAAAATTTAGGAGGAATCAAATAACAAGTCTGGGATAAGCATTTTAAAATTCCGCCACTTTTCGGAGAACAGCCAAAAACAGTTATTTTTCAAGAGAGACCCAGGGAAGATTCACCCAAAATTTGAAAGCAACCCGATCAAAATTATGGAAGAAACATTTTAAGTAAAAGTACTTATTACCATACAGAGACGTATGCCATTCATTTATGGCAATAGGCCAGTCCTACTAAGTCGGCTACTCTAAACAGCAATTCAATTCAAAAACTATTACAGATGCAGCGTTGTACACCTTATTGTCCGTCTCCTCACAGTTTAACTGTTAATAAAAGGTACAAATGTTTTATCTTGATTAATTTCGATTTAGACCTCATTTTCAAAATCACTATCATATAACGTAAAATGTAACGTAAAATGTCATATGTATTCTGTTCAGTTTTGGCCAATAAATTTTGCCATATTGGTTAATTTAGTGAAAATTGGAAAGATGTGGTTTGTCTCTGAAACGGTTAGATAAACCACGATTTGAGCCTCACTTTGTTTACTTGTTGCTGTATTATTGCAGGAGATAAGTGATCTATAAGCAAGTTCGCCGCTACTGACATTTGTGTCAAACTTTTGGATAAATTAACAAGTTTACCCAAATATGGTACAGGTTTTACTTTGATTGGATGTGCTTATTGCCGGTTATTGTTAGATATTAATGTTCGCGTCTGGCCACAATGTCCCTTAACATTCCTGTCACACCTACTTAACTAGATCTCAATTGGTCACAATGTCCTTGGACAAAGCTGTTATCAGATGTTTACAAATCGCCATGATTTTGTCAAAAATCTTTTATTCGGATAGTTCGTCAGTCACTTGTCAAAGATATTTTGACGAATTTGTGAAAAGACATTGACAAACTGCAAATGGAGATTTGACAAAATATGTGATAAGAAAATGACAAGTCAGTGAAAAAGACCAATTTTTGACAAATTGGCATTGTTGAGTCAATTTGATGACTCTTTAAAAATCTTTGACAGCTTTACAAGTTCGAATTGAGGAGCTTCTGACAAATTATTGAAGAATTATTAGCATGATGAATTACTGGCAAACTGTAAACTGAAGAATTAATAACAAATTTATGACAAACTATTGTCAAATTTGTGATTTGAATTTGTTGAATGGACAAAGCAAATTATCCAGTCTCTTGTCAATTTGACAACTTTTCGACAAATTCTTGACAAGGCATATTACATGGGTTCTAAATGAGAAACTAAACCATGTACACTGGGGACGGAATCTCTAGGAGTTATTTTTCCCGAAATTCTGTAAGTTCCTCTTTTTATGACGGAGCTCTGCTCCATCTTATTGGTTTTGTACGAGGTAAATGTGAAAAAAATCGTGCAAAAAATGGCACAAACATTAAACCTACGAAATTGAAATTAGCAGCATAGAGAGGACTTGCAAGTATGTATCGGTCTGTCTTGTAGGCAAATTTAAATTAAATGGGGTCACGTCATTAAATTTATTACCATTATCGTGTTTTCGGTTTCCACGCACCTTCTCATAAATGATACTGTTTGTGATTCGTACCTTATAACAGTATGAAAGTCTGCACTTTAAACTGGTTCCAGTGTGGGTTTTTTATGAGGATCCAAAGTCGGGGTACCATGTCATGAACATTTTTTAATTTGAAGTAAAGTTTAAAAAACAGCAACTCAACCTGATTGGATCCGATGTTTTGTCATTCCCGAAAAGGTGGGGGTACCAAAAGCTTGGCGCTCACACGGAGCTTTCAAAGGGGAGAGATGTATCTGCATACAAATCCCGAATTAATGAGCTAGTTAGCGCCTCTAGCGGTACGTTGTATTAACAAGTATCCAGAGCTACTTGTGAATGCAATGCGTTCTGAAATAAAATCTGGAGACTTCTGACGGAAAGGGTGTTAAATATCAGATGATAAATATAAATTTTTTGGTAAAATTTATTGATTTTTTGGTTCTTTGGTTCTTTTCTGGTTTTGCCCAGGTGCACTAAATGGGTCATCAACTGAAGATGGGGCGATTTAGACCATTTTCCTACTGATCAACTGAACAAAAATTACTGTTTATGTGCGGAACACTTTAAAGATTCGCACTTCACGAACCAAGAAAAACGAAGATTGATATGGAATGCTATTCCAACGTTGGTTTCGGTACCGAATCCTCCTTTAAAATCGATAATAAACGCCGTGTTCCGACCCGTAGGGAGCCCCCACCCAAACGCAAAAAAGAGACAGTTTCTGAATGTTCCAGAACTGAAGAAAATGATGCTCCGTCGACGCCAAATGGAGGAAACAGTCCTCGCAAAACCGCGATGAGAAAACAACCACTGCAAACTAAATTATGGCGGCAGCGGAAAGCAAATGAAAAAAATGAACAGCCCAGTGGGCAAGAGGAAAAAACTGACATTATTATTAATAAAATTAAGGAGTATTTATCGGAAACTACAGTGATTTTTATTCGCACCCAAATGTTTCTTGCAAAAAGGAAATCGAAAGGGATGCGCTGGTCAATAAAGGATAAAATGTTGGCCCTTTCAGTTTTTTTTTCAAATTGCCTTCGAAAAGGACACTTTTGAAAACTCTCCAGAAATCGAATGTGGGTCCTGGATTTAATTCCAAAGTATTAGATGCCATGTAACTTAAAGTGACCGAAATGGACAATCTGGACTAGCAGTGCGCTGTCATTTTTAACGAAATGTCGTTGAAAACTGGACTTTCATACAATTCTGTGACGGATAAAATTGAAGGATTCGAAGATTTTGGTGACCTTGGGACATCGAAATATATTGCAAATCACGCTCTTATTTTCATGGTCCGCGGACTAAAAAAGTACTGTTTCCCGGACAATGTTGCAAAGTCTTGTCAGAAACTGCGTCAAAACATTACAGTCTGTCGGCCTTCAGGTTAAATTGTTAATTTGTGACCAGGGTTCAAACAACAGGTCTTTTCTGGAAAAGTTGGAAAACATTACTGCCGAAAGACCATTTATTCAAGTTGGCCAAGAAACGATCTACGTTATGTATGATCCGCCACATTTGATAAAAAATACACGCAATAATTTTATGTAACATGGATTTCTGAGCGACGGCAAGCCAATACTTTGGGAATATCTAGTGCAATTTTATGGATTTGATAAATCCAATTCGGTTCGTATGGCTCCAAAACTGACGGACAATCATATTACGCTTCGTCCTTTCGCCGCCATGCGTGTTAACTTAGCAACCGAGGTGCTTAGTCGCAGCAGGAATATCCACTTTAAGTACTTTGAAAGAACTCGAACCAGACGCCATTCACACAGCAAAATTTATTGATCTTTTTGATAAATCATTTAATACATTCAATAGTTCAAATATCTATTGTTCACAGCCTTTTCGCCAAGCAATTTCAACTGAAAGTGGGCACATTAACTTCCTACAAGAATGTGATCAGTTTTTGAATAAATTAACGTTATCGAGTGGGAAATCGGTACCATGTATTGAGAGCTGGAAAATTTCAATCAATAGTCTTAGAATGTTGTGGAATGATCTTAATGTCAATTGTGATTATTAATTTTTGTTAACTAACCGTCTCAATCAGGATTGTGCCGAAAATCTGTTTAGCATTGTAAGGGGTAGGGGTGGTCATAGGGATAATCCCACACCGGAACAATTTCGTGGGGCATTTCGCCAAATTGTTGTGGAACAGCTTCTTGTCCAGAGCGAACGCTCAAATTGTGAAGTCGATCTAGATAAAGTGCTTCTCGATGTTTCATCGTTTGATCACGAAGCTATTCTCCCAACGGTGGAAAATTCTGGCGATAATTTGGTTAAAATTGCCTCCGAAACAGTGGGTATATTGCAAGTTTTAAAGTCCCCCAACGCTTGTGTACAAAATGTTTGTGCTTATATTGCAGGTTATTTACTTAAGAAAGTTCAAATTAATTGTCAAATTTGCAAAGAAAAATGCATAGTAACAGTGGTTCCAGAGAACGAAATTATGTACACATTTATCAGGAAAAAACCTATGAAGCGAAGGGTGCATTAGTTTTTCCTACGGAAGCATTTGTAAATTTTGTTGAACATTCAGAAGGTTTTTTACGAATAATTTAAAGAACATTCTGCATTTCAACAAGGTCATGTTCAGACTTGTCTGAGTGGTCAGTACTGGATGGAAAAATGCGTCGAATTAATTTGTGGTGAAGCGCAGTGTTATAAAAAAAATAGACTTAGCTGTAAATTTATTTTTCAAAGTTAGATTGCAAATTATGCCAGTATGGATGCCAGTGGAAAACGAAATAGAAAGGTTTTGAAACTGATGAACATGTAAAAATAATATATCAATTACCGTGGTCACTATTCATGTTTTATGCTGTGAAAAATGTCTTAAAGTTTTCTGTTTCTGAAGTAACACGCAGTAGGTTGTTTGTGAATTAAACAGGTTTGTTTTCAAATTGTTTTCTTTTCGTATTATACATTCAAATTATCCACAAACATTTAATTAAAAAGGACAGATTTCCATGCCTGCTGTGTGAAGAAGCACTAGGTTGTTTGGATTGTTTAGTTAATACAGCGTGCCACCAGATGGCTTAGCAAAAGAACAGCCTCTCTGTTTATAAGCTCTCTGGCGCTCGCATCAATCCAACTTTTTTTGGTTCTTCCAGGGATGGAGCTTTGTGGGACGGAGGCCTATGCCTCGCATTGCCCATGTAGCAGTATTCGTCCCTAACATAGTGCCATCCTAGAGCTGAATCAATTCAACTGCAAACTATGTGTGCATGAAGATTAATAAGCACACTTAGCACATCATTTATAAGTTGTTTGTTTGTTTGTTTTCTCATAATCGTGATTTTTGATAAGCAAAGTTATTGTTAGAAAAAGCCACTTTTTGAAAGAGTATAAATTGCATTGTAAGTGCTCCTTATAGTTTACGCCCACGCAGGGCATACTCGAATATGACTGTGCACAATAAAATTCCATTAAAAAGAACAAAAATTAAGCATAACTGAGTCATACTGCAGAAAGCGCGTCCAGGTAAAACCGAATAGAACTAGACCGAAATTCGCACAGCGAATTAGACCCCACTTAGAATGATAACTTAAAACGGAAGGTAGATAAGTGAGTGTTCACATGTCTGAATGTAGAACTTACTGTTAAAAACTATGAACTATTCCGGTAAGGTCAAGGTCAAAAATATTTACAAGGTGCACCACTTCAGATGACCCTCCATTCATGTCCCAAGTTTTGTGTTCTAGCTTCAGCGGTCTTGGAGGAGATGTCTGGAAACCGATTGTTCTATCTCTTGCCGTTTTCGAGATTAATGCCAACTTCCGGTTTGGGGCTCGAAAGTGACCTAGAGGTCAAGGACACCGGAAGTTGTGCGTTACATAACGTCGTGTAGGGGTCGAGGTCGAAAATGAGGTCAAAATTTCTCTCTCTCTCTCTCTCTCTCTCTCTCTCTCTCTCTCTCTCTCTCTCTCTCTCTCTCTCTCTCTCTCTCTCTCTCTCTCTCTCTCTCTTACCGTTTTCGACGTAAATCACTGTTTTTCTTAAATAACGTTTTTCGCGATTTGACCTTGACTATCAATGTCAAGGTCAAAAATTTTGCCTCACATCACATCGTTCTTTATATATGTGCCAAGTTTGGCTCTTCTAGCTTCAACGGCCTTGGACGTTGACTGACGTTGATTTTCAGTTCATTTGATTCGGAAAGTTTCAAATTAAAACTGAATGAAGTTAACTGGATTCGACAGTTTCTAAACACCCCCCCCCCCCCACATCCTCGATCCACCATTTCTGTAATCCACAGTATCAAACAACCCCGTTAAACACGAGATTATATGTACGGGGTTTGGTGTTTGAGCAAAAGTTATTGCGTAACATTTTGGGGACGAGACGTAGTCCTGATCTTTCTTAACAAAGGCCAATAAAGCCTGATTGTGATTTTGCGTAACAGTTTTTTTAGTTTCGCAGACTGTCTGACGATTTTTAACCACTATTAAGAAAGAGAAATGGCAAGAAGATCTGACTTTTTAAACCCACGGATTAAGAAATATTTAAGGATAAGTAGCCAGCAGTCATAATGGCCACTTATCCTATGGTCACTATGACTGGTGGCCACTTCTCCCAGATTCGCCATATCCATAGTGTGGCCTCTGTCGCCTGTCCACCGGTCTGTAAGCTTTGATTAAATGCTATTTCTCAAATAGTTTTCATTTGAAATCTTTGTGGATAGATGGCCCTCTTAGGTTTGGGCATACTATTATTTTATTTTGGCGATGCGCAACTTTTTTTTCAGACGGTGACAGATTTGTTCACTATTTTTTATGCAACTGGTGTGGTGACATTACTTTTAGCAAAGTTATAAGTAGAACGTTATATTGTAAACCCTTCATTGAAGTCAGTTTTGCACGCTAAGTGCAGAATTTCGCTACTCGGTAGCGAAAACAATCTAGTTGAATTTTATTTTAGCAAGAGGGTTTATCTTAATGCCTTAGCATCACCCCTCACGCCGTCACCCCCGCCCCCCGAACAAATTATTTCAAAATTTTATGTCAATACATCGAACACTGTAACAGAGTGTTTCGTCATCAATGTTAACTGGTTAGCCTACCCCCAAATTACTTTCCAATATGCCGTATAAAAGAGCTGAATTATTTTCTTGTTTTTTTTTTTCTGTTCGTTTTTTTTTTTTTGGGGGGGGGGGTTAGTTTTGATTTTGATTTTTTTTTTTAGGGGGGGGAGCAGGGATAAAAGTGCAAATAGATAATCGCTCTTTCCCAGCAGTGAAGGTTTGAGGGAAACAGACCCCCTTCTTAATCGCTCACCGGAAAATTGCAGCCATAACTATGACAGAAGACCGACGAAGACGCAAACTATGAGAATTTCATAAGTTTTTCCTGCTACTTTTGACAAATATTCATAATAATCAACTTCGTACTGATCCTCCGTGATCGGACGATCCAGTGGTAGGGATAACCACACTACATTATTCTCTTGGCGGCTATTCTAGGTTAACATTTTTCCAACTCTATATAACGCCCAAACATCGGCGTTGTTTCGACTTCGATTTGCAACGCTTACGAAACGTTGATTAGACATCAGATAATCGACACTCTCCAACTTCGGAAGGTAAATGTTGTTTCTACATCCATAAAAAACCAAAACCCGATGCTGATTGGACATCGTGCGATGTCTATCCAACGTTGATGCAACGCCGCAATGTTTATTTGGAACATAAGATTTTTAAATGAATTTCACCAGTTGTTGGTATTGATATCAATATCCAGAGCAACAAGATAGATGCTGTTTAAAAACAGGTAAGAATTTATAATTAATATCAGGTCAACATACCAGCGAACATTGCGATGCTAAATCAGCATATGTTTGGATCAACGTCGAGTGTTGGTTGTTTATGGAAGTCGAAACAAGGTCTACCTTTCGACGTTAGATAGGCGTCGAGAATCCGACATGTAATCAACTTTGCATTAAGAATGCAAAATGGAAGTTGAAACAGCGTCTGTCTCCAGACGTCCTTAGATATATAGACTTCGGAATAATAATAATAATACGGAATCACTCTCTTGACTGCGACAGCCATAGTGTGGTTACCCTCCATCACAATGCCCCCACCCTCGGGTCATCTGACAGCGCAGAGTATGAATGAAGTCCATTTCCATGAATATTTTTCAAAAGATGTGGATAAATTTGCGCGCTCCTGAAATTCTAAAATTTTACGTTTTTGTTTCGGTCTATTTACGAAGTCACCTGTGATGGTTACCATTTCGGTGAGCGATAGCACAAGGAATTTGTCTTTTGGTTCCGCGTCAGCCAGAAGCAATGTCTGAACAGCGTTGTTTACTCAGGGTCCATTCAAGTACAGACATTGGTAAGACGTTGACCTGCGGTTACGACCAGTCACAACCAAAGTACAACCTGAGTTGATGTTGTGGTTGGGTCGCAATCTTAAAATGACGTTGGATGAACCTAATATATTTGCTGGGTGGGGTTCAGCAACTACTCAGTGTATTATCCCTCAAACAAGTGGAAAATATTACCAAACAGACAATCAACTAAAATAAATAGAAACAACAAACAAACAATTATTTCAAAATGTAATTTGAGTAGGGGAAAAGTGGGGGTTCGAAAACAGGAAGTGACGTCATTATGACGTCACGAGGTGTTTTCGAAGCCCCATGGGGTTTCGAAAACAGTGACGCCATAATGACGTCATATGGACGTCATATGGACGTCATATGGACGTCATATGGAGGTCATATGGAGGTCATATGGGTGTCATATGGAGGTCATATGGACGTCATATGGGCGTCATATGGGTGTCATATGGAGGTCATATGGAGGTCATATGGACGGTTGTCATATGGTTATCATATGGTTGCCATATGAACGTCATATGGACGTCATATGAACGTCATATGAACGTCATAATGACGTAATAGGGATAGTGGGCAGCCATTCAAACGGGCATCCGGTGAAACGGGTAGCCGGACAAAAGGGCACCCAGACAAAAGGGCATCCGGACAAAAGGGCACCCGGACACTCGAACACCCGGACAAACGGACAGTCGGACAAACGGGCAGTCGTACAAACGGGTAGAGAGCTCTCCAACTGTTTTTTTTAAGCAGAGGGACTCATAGAGACATGGCCAGAGCTGGCCTGTCGGGTATTTCGACCCATCAATGACGTCACACATTTCGACTTAAGCCTGCATGCGACCAACCACCTCAAGTGAGGACCCCCCCCCCCCCCCATAGATAGAGGACCCCCTCCCCCTAGAGATAGAAGCAGGCTGAGTGCATAGAGTGTGAGGACCCCCTCCCCCTAGAGAGAGGACTCCCCCCCCCCCCCAAAAAAAAAAAAATCCGACCTTTGACATCCCACTTTCCGACTTTTCGATTCCCCGAGGCCAGCGGCACCGCAAGCCACTCTATGTATACAAGCAACAACAACTCTTTTTTCGACTTTCTCGCTTCACACACACACCACGGTAAACTGGTAAAGGGTCAGTCAGACAAACGGACACCCGGACAAACGGACTACCCGGACAAATGGACACTCCGACAAACGGACAGTCTTTTTTATTTTTGTATCTCTCTCTCCATCACATCACACCACGGCAACAACTCTTTTTTTTTTGCTTTCTCGCTCCAAACATACACCTTTACTAATGGCTTGCCGTAGAAGCAATTAAAAGTGAGCAGCCAATGCCTCCTTAAGGGAAGCTATTTTTAACCCAGAGTTCTGTCTCTCCATCATATTACGGCATATCCAGGCAACAACAACCCAGACGGCAACTTTTTTTAAACTCTCTCTCCACACATAACACAGCAGACGGGCAGACGGACAGATTTAGCGTTTCATTTCTCAAGCCAGGGTATTTTTAACCCAGACGGCAACTTTTTTTTTGCTTTGTCACTCTCCAAACACACATATACCAACACCAGTGACAGATTAAGCGTTCGATTTCTCAAGCCAGGGTATTTTTAACCCAGACGGCAATTTGTTTTGCTTTTTCAGATGGAGAGAATTAGCGTTCGATTTCTCAAGCCAGGGTATTTTTAACCCAGACGGCACCTTTTTTTTTTGCTTTGTCACTCTCCAAACACACATATACCAACACCAGTGACAGATTAAGCGTTCGATTTCTCAAGCCAGGGTATTTTTAACCCAGACGGCAATTTGTTTTGCTTTTTCAGATGGAGAGAATTAGCGTTCGATTTCTCAAGCCAGGGTATTTTTAACCCAGACGGCAACTTTTTTTTTTTGCTTTCTCAGACGGGCAGACGGACAGATGGGGTATAAATCAATGATTTATAGACCCCTTTTTTAATTTATTTTTAGCATTTCCCACACTCTCATGCATACACATACATACTAACACCATAACACGATAGCGTTTCATTTCGTAATAATGGGTGGCTGCTTAAAAGCAGCCGTGGAGGGATTTTCCTTCTTCTTCAGCTCCTCCAGCCGTCGCTTCCCGTGCCGTCGCTTCCCCTGCCGCCGCTTCCCCTCCTCTACCTCAAGCGCCGCCGCTGCCTCCGCCTCTGCCGCTGCCGTCATCCTCCCTACAGCCAGCCTTCCTCCTGTTCGCCGCTACCGCAGCCCTGTGTGACTTGAAACCTCTGCCCAGAGCGCTGCAATAATGATATTCCGGCTGCATAGCCTCTGGGCATTCCTGCTCGTGCACTCTCATAGAGGCTCCTGCTGGAATTCCGAAATGGCAGAAGTCACAATACTGCACATTATCAGCCGTATCCAAGAGCTGCACGATCTCCTGGAGTGTTGACTCTTTGCTAGAGCCGTCCTCCTGTTTCAAGTCATCCAGTTCCGTGGTGCAGTCATAATCGGAAGGCGACTGCATGAGGCTGACCGTTGGGATCTCCGAAATACTTGCGACAGCGGCTGCTAGCTCATCCTCAGGAGCTGGTGGCGGACTGTCCGGCCTTGTAACGGTGGCGCTGGGTATGCGCCGCCTCACTGTAACTGGTGCCGCCGGCATCTTCCGGACAGCCACATCAGCTTCCCTCGGACTTGCTTTCAGCGGAGTCGTCATCGTCTCTGCTGTGGCTTTGGCAGGCGTCGGTCTGGCTGGCCTTGCTGCCTGGCAGGGCGACGGGTCCCGGAACTTCTCGGGTGACAGCTCCCTCCGTCGCTTGTGGCTTTACTCCGCCGCCCTGCCAAACCGGTTGTATTCCTGCTGTGGTCTGGCCCTCAGAAAATCTCTCCACTTCTTGAAGAGGAACGCCTGATATTCAATGAATATCTCCTCAAAAAGATTTACATCCTTATCGGTGAGGTAGTATCTCTTTCGGCGTTCCTCTGAAAAAAACTCTTCCTTATGCTGCATGTTGAAATTTCGAGATGTTCACTTCTCAACGGTCAAAAGCAGACTGACTGCATAGAGTGCGAGGCTGCTATTATAAAGGGAGAGACCCCCCGGTACTCATGAGGACCCCCCCCCCCCCCCGCCAGCCGACCTAATCGACAGGAACCCCCCCCCCACCCGCCGATCGACTTTTAAGCCACTGGCTAACCGACAGTAGTATAAAAAGGTCCGTTCGACACCCCTGTGGCCATTGCATTGCTAAGACATCATGGACACGTCTCGAAAAGCAACAACGACTAGCAATATGGAAATTGATAGCCTGTTCAGCAATGAAACAGTGGCTTTTACAGATGCAGTTTTAACTGCAGAGGCGACTGCTGCCTTCCTAAGTACACTAGCAGAAGCTGAAAAAGCCTTGAAGGAAGCATTAGGGGCTCCGTCAGACGTGTCTACAGTACAGCAAAGAAAGCCTGAGGAAGTGTTAGATGATCCGCCAGTACAGCAAGCAATGCCAGATCCTGAGGGATCTGACTACCCCTTCTGGGTTGCAAATAGGCTTGTAGATGGTAGCGCCAAGCCACTTAGTACAAAGTTACAGGCGCATCTAGAGCATCTTCAGAAAGAAGAAGTGGTCATGTCAAGCGATGACAACAACGACGGTAACGATGACGATGACAACGACGGCGATGACGATAATGACAACAGCGACGACAATGACGACAACGACGATGACGACAGCGACAACGATGACAAGCAGCTCAAATCTAAATTTGAATTGAGCAAAACTATTCCTGTTACTGAGGAAGACGTCACGCTGTTGAAACGAAACTTTCAAGCAGTGATTCCTCTGATCGATTGCAACATTTTATGGCGTTTATGTGAAGAAGGCTTTTTAGATCAACACACATACATGTACCTAACGGAAGAAGTGAACACTATCATTCAGCTTATCTACATGCTAGAAGGAAACATAGAGCATCTTCCCGCGTCAGAGCCACAGTTCTCCGAAGCCATGACCCGACGTTTCGTTCAACTTATTAGAAGTCTTCACGAGGAACTTTTTAAGACTTTATGTCTACCGGCGCCAAAGTGTGTTGATGAGGATCGCGATTCCAAATGTGCAAAGGTCATGCTACATGGCTTCAAGTACCTTAAAGAACGTATTAAGGTGTATGATATGATGGCTTACCTCTATGAAAAAGGACATTTCACCATGCCAATGCTCTTTCAATGGATAATTGGGAGTCGCAAACGAGGAGACTTTTTAGTGATCGTCATGAGACAATCTCTAACAGACGGTTTGCCAACAGCCTTTCTGGATGGTTTCAACGAGATCACTCCGCGATTTTGCAAACATCTCATGAAAACATACATGTAATGTCCATATAAAAGGAGTGAGGTGTCAAGTGCAGTCATCATTCGACGAGCAGCCATGGAGAAGACAAGCAGCTTTAAAATTAGTGCAAACTTAACCATTACTGTGGAGCATGGACCATTTGGGTTATTTATTCGAATCAAACGTGGAGAAAGATGGCTTGCTTTATCACCATCCTTGTGAAAGATTGTGTATCTGAACTTAGCAAGATTACGCGACATTGGCTTCAAACTGTACTTAACGCAAACGAAGTGGCTTGAAGTCATTTCATACTTGGATATGCGCTATGTGAGTTTTGCACAAACATCACTGTTTGAAGGGAAAGAATACAAGTATTACATCAACATGAATGATGGTGAATGGGAGACATTGCTTCAGGAGATGGATAGCATTAACTCAACTTTATTGCCATGTACGGAATGTCATGGCAAGAAAACTCCTATCAAGCTGCAAAAGGACAATCGGATCAAAGTGTCAAAGTTATCCAAGAAAAGACTGGCTGAAGTTCAATTGGAGAATATTGATGTGCAAAATGAACTTGGACTTACCTGTGAATATTGTGATGCTTACGGATATGCTGAGGATTATGATTGTCACTGCCACAAGTACAATTGCAAGTTATGTGAACCAGACACCTTCTGCAACAAGTGCGGCTCACTAACTGTTTCTGCGGAGTAAGACTGAGAGTCATTTGCTTACCAGCCGTCATAGTGTGCAGACGTGTTATATGGACATGTGAAAGATGGATGTAGAAACGTGTTTCAAGGGCAAGTATGTGTACTACATGATAAGTGAACTGGCACGTTTTGGATCTATTCAACAACAACTGCAGCATTTTGACATTTATTGGGAACTTGCTCATTCCACGTTTAACGTACCAAACTTACGCGAGGATTTCATCAAAGAGTGTGTGTTTTCAAACATTGGTGGAGCTGAGGAGTTTGATGCGGAAGCAGCATATCACTTCGCTCGATTTGATCCAAGACTGTTTGATGAAGTGAGAGAGTGGTTAATCTACATTGCAGTATAATGGCAGACATTACATTGAGACAATATATTATGCAAAAAACATATTGTGAAGAATGTTATTAGCTGTAAAAAAGTTTGCATGTTTAGTATGTCCTGCTTGTCAAAATGAAGAGTGTTCAGAACATATGTGTCATTCTACATGTGTCTATACATATTGGAATGAAGCTAAATATTACATTCATTTAGATAGTGTTAGATAATGCAAATCAACGTTGTGAAAAATATGGTGTAGATGCAATCACATTTGATGAATTAAGTAGTTGGTTAATATACATTGAAGATCAATGGACTCCAATTATTCACACCATTGTATCAATACTTGATTTGTAAGATGTGTTGATAAAAATAAAATTTAACATGTGTTGATAAAATGCAAGATATGTTGATAAAATAAAATGTAAGATGTGTTGATAAAATGCAAAATATGCTGATAAAATAAAATGTAAGATATGTTAACAAGTGTTGATCATTTAGTGTTAACATGTCGACGTGGAAAGACTACTTAACCAATATTTACTTTAAACCTGGTCAACCCGGGGCATTTGCTGGTCCTTACAAACTTTATCACATATTAAAAAAACATGATCAACCAGTCACTCATTTGCAAGTGAAAAAATGGTTACAGGATCAAGATGCCTTCAGTTTACTACAACCTGTAAAATACAGGTTTAAAAGGCAACGTGTCATTACACGTGGAATTGATGACATGTGGGATATTGATTTAGCTGACATGGGAAACATAGCTTCCTATAATGATGACACCCACTTTTTATTGGTTGTCATTGATATGTTTTCCAAATATTTATGGGTGCAACCAATACCTAATAAATCACATACCAGCGTCATAGAAGCCTTTCAAAAGATTTTTCATGAAACACAACGAAGACCACGAACTCTAAGGCCAGATAAAGGAACTGAGTTTAAAAACAGATGGGTAAAAGTATTTTTGAAGAAGGAGGGAATACATGCCTATACGACAAAGAATGAAACCAAAGCCAACTTTGCTGAGAGAGTCATTCGTACTCTAAAGGGAATGATGTATCGATATTTCCTACACAATCATACGTATCGATATATGGACATCCTTCGCGACTTAGTGTATAATTACAACCATAGACCTCATGGCTTCCTCCCTAATAAGCATGCTCCTGCAGATATTCGCAAAGACATAGAATCGAAAGTGTGGAAGTATATGTATGTAGACAAATTGAAATTAAAACCAAAGACGACAAACCCTACAAATTTAAAATTGGTGATCAGGTTCGCATTTCTCATATGAAATATGTATTTCAGCGGGATTATCATATAAAGTGGACGCAAGAAGTCTTCATTATCACACATCGTTGTAAGAAGCAAGGAATACACTTGTATCGTGTGAAAGACTTTTTGGATGAAGATATTGATGGACATTTCTATGAAAAAGAACTGCAGAAAGTGACAAAAGATATTGAGTCAGTCTACAGAATTGAAAAGGTCTTGAAAACACGAAAAAGACGAGGTGTTAAAGAATTATTTGTGAAGTGGTTAGGTTGGCCAAAGAAGTTTAACAGTTGAGTGAAAGAAACAGATATTCGAAAATGAAGCATCCATTCACATGTTTGGTCTCTGGACCTACAGGCAGTGGTAAAACTTCTCTAGTTATAGAAATTCTAGAACAAAAGTTAATTAAACCCTCTCCAAAAACCATTTTATGGCTCTATGCAGCAGATCAGCCTTTGTATAAGGGAATGAAAGGTGTGGAATTTTACCGAGGCATTCAAGATAACATTGAAGAGCGTTTTAACCCGAAAAAACCAAACTTACTCATCATTGATGACTTAATGACCAAATGTCATAGTGATGAGCGTATGACACGTCTCTTTAGTGTTGGCAGCAGTCATCAAAATCTAAGCATTATTTTTATTGTGCCTAATTTGTTCCATCATGGTAGAGAAATGCGAAATATTAGTTTGAATACACATTACATCATTCTGTTTAAAAATCCTAGAGACAGTGAACAAATAAGTACATTAGCGCGACAAATGTATCCTGGAAAATCTAAATTTCTCATAGAAGCCTATCAAGATGCTACGAGCAAACCTCATGGCTATTTATTCATTGATTTGAAGCCGAAGACAAATGATCAACTACGTATTCGTACAGGCATTTTACCAAAAGATACACATTACATATATGTTGATAAGGTAGCGTATGAATAAGAACCAAGTCACTTAACAATTCGAAGCCAAGATGTCTAAACGTATTCAAGCGAATCAACCTTTTCTTCACTTGCTCGCACGAAGCGGGCCTAAACGACGTAAATCCTTGTTACAACAAGCTACTAAGAAGGAATTAACTAGCTTGTTTGAAATTTTTTTGAATATATTGCGAGGACATTTACCCTTAAGCTCAAAAAGGTATAAGATATTCAAGCGTGAACGTCATACCCTACGTACACTGGCAGATAAAAAGATATCACTTCGAATAAAAAAGAAGTTGGTTAATCAAAAAGGAGGATTTATTGGAGCTATTGCTAGATTTGCATTACCCTTGTTAGATCTGTTGCTGTTATCAAAACGAAAGTGACTAAACTTTTACGTGGGAAACGAACTGGTGAAACGAAGTGCTTGGACGTCATTTACGAACAATTCAATCACAACAACAACGACAAAAGTCTGTTACAGCATCTAATGCAGAAAAATCAGAAAACTCCCAACAGTTTCTAAACCATTTTCAACCTATTTATCATGTAAAACTAACACAACTTCTTGCAGAACTTAAGAAATATGATATGAGATGGACAGATAAAAATGAACTTGTTTTAAAAACGGGTACTGTCATTACAAATTCTAACATTATTGATTTGTTGAAAGAAGCATTGGTTGCTACAAAAAGAAAAGAACGACGAGAACCACCACGTGGTTGGAAGCAGTTTATTGAGGAAATTCTTGACGCTAATATTCAAAAAACTGTTTTTGGCAAAAAGACAACTCGTGAAGATATTACAAAAGAGATACAACAACGTCAACAAAGGTTGTTTCCAGAAGGATGGGAAACTTTTTAACATGGATTAAAGAGTTATGGTGTTGTTGTTGTAAAGAAAATGGAAATAAAAATACTATTCCTGTAAAAATTAGGTGTGTTAGTGCTTGTTGTCAGGGAGAAGTTGAGGAAATTGTAGACGCTAATATTTCAAAAAACTGTTTTTGGCAAAAAGACAACTCGTGACGATATTACAAAAGAGATACAACAACGTCAACAAAGGTTGTTTCCAGAAGGATGGGAAACTTTTTAACATGGATTAAAGAGTTATGGTGTTGTTGTTGTAAAGAAAATGGAAATAAAAATACTATTCCTGTAAAAATTAGGTGTGTTAATGCTTGTTGTCAGGGAGAAGTAGTATATACCAATGTAGATCATGTAGATAGCAATTTAGACAACAATGTAGACAGCAATGTAGAAAGTGAGGATAAAGAGTGTCAAACATGAAGTAATGTATATACACATCTAGTCTATCTACATCACATAAACGATTTAGCTGTCATGGAGTCAACAAGTTTTTACATTACTTTACCCAGCAATGCTAGTATGAACTATTATCCCAACAACAAGACTTCGAATTATCAAATTCGTATGCCTCGAACCATCTATCTGAACGGAAAATATGAAGTGGCTTTAGCTGAAATTCAATATCCACATACATGGACAACAATGAGACATGGAATGGACTATTCTATTCAGTATAGACAACAACCACTTATAGATTCTGTTCTTGATACAATCAATATTCCTTATGGTTACTACAGATCCATACAAGAGATATGTCATGCAGTCAATGAAGAAGCGACTAATTCTATGAAAGATGACCTTAAAGAAGCTATTCGGATAAAGTATGATAAAATTAGACGACGCGTTTTTCTATTTCTAAATTATGGCTTTGAAGTCCGAGATTTTAGGATTTATCCCAGATCAATGGTATACTGAAACGTGTACAGCTGAATATAAAGCTGATGTGAAACAGGGATTTTATACACTTTATGTGTACTGTAGTATTTGTGAGCCACAAGTTGTTGGTGATTATTATGTTCCTTTGCTACGTTCTGTTCGAATACAAGGACATGATGGAGACATTATCATGAAAAGTTATGGAGAACCTCATTATGTTCCTGTAAACACATCCAAATTTGACGTTATAGAAATGAATATTAAGGACGACACAGGTCATAATGTTCCATTTCAAACTGGAAAGGTGATCTGTAAACTTCATTTTCGACCAAAAGCATTATGAAAGCATACACACACAATCCATCTACATATCGCAACCATTTTCTTCGTCAAGTAGGTGGAGAATTACCAGGATTTAAAGGAGCACGAATACAATATGGAGATGGTATTGGTTCAATACTGGGATCATTGGCTCGCAAAGCTATTCCACTGCTTAAGACAGGGGCTAAAATAGTTGCACCACATCTTAAAAAGGCTGTAAAAAATATCGCGAAAGATGTTACAGGTCGAGTAGCATAACGTATGTTTGGTGGTGGGTTACGAGGACAAAAGAGAGCGAAACGAGCAAAACGTGTCAGAAGGCGAAAGGCAGCTAAACGGATAACATCAACAAAACATAAGAAAGATATTTTTTAATCATCTCTTTAATTCATAATTATTCTTGTGAATGTAGTCTTTCTCCATTAGAATGGTTTCACATACCACCAACGCAAACTGCTGTAGGAAAAAGTTATAATGTAGACTATCAACCAATGACTACCATTAGAGAGGGTGCTCCAATAGAATTCTACATTCCTGCGAGTACAGAAGAATATCCAGATTTAAAGAACAGTAAACTCCATATTGTATGTCGCATTGTGAAGGCTGATGGAACACTGTGTGATGTACATGATAACGTGTCATGTATCAATGATTTGTTTAATGGGTTATGGTCCAATATTGAATTATTTCTAAATGATCGTTTGATATCACATAGTAACAATACCCATGGTTATACCTGCATCATATCTCATCTCATTCATGACTCGGAAGAAAGTCTCCATTCTGAGCGCTCTATGCGTCTCATCTTTAAAGATACTGCCGGGTCAATGAATACTCATGAGGTGAAAAGACCTAATCATGAAAGATATGTATCAGGTATTCATGTAAATGCTGATGGTGGCGATCTAGCTGAAACAGGAAATAATGGTTTACATAATCGCTATTTGTATACACGTCTAAGCCGTGAGTTTATTCTTACAGGTGGTTTAAGGGTAGATTTGTTTGAGAAGGATCGTTATCCTCCCAATGGTGTTAGTATGAAATTACGTTTACATAGACAAAAAGATGAATATGTATTAATGGCTGCAAATAATGGTTTTAAAGAAGAAGTGTGAGAAGCGTTTTTAACCATTCGCAAAGTGAGGGTTAGTCCAGGTATTCAGTTGGGACATGCAGATGCATTGATGAAAAGTCCTGCTAAGTTTATTATTAATAGAAAAGAGTGTAAAATTTTAGCTATCTTTTGTGAAAGACAGCATCTTTTTAGGCCAATTACCAAAACGTATTGTCAATGGAATGGTTCATAATGAATCCTTTGCTGGAACAGTATTGAGAAATCCATACAATTTTGAATATTTTAATCTTAACTTTATGCAGCTTTACTCTGATGGTGAACCAGTCCTATCCAAACCTCTCAAGCTTGATATAAATGGAGGCAAATATCTTGATGCTTTTGAAACTCTTTACAAATCTTTTGATAGATTGGATGGTGAGAAAAGTTCCATTATAAAACGGGAAGATTGGCCTAGAGGTTATGCTTTATTTTCTTTTGACTTAACACCTGATTATGATGATGATGAACATTATGCCCTTATCAAACATGGGAATTTGAGACTAGAAATGAATTTTGCTGGTGCCTTGCAAAATACAGTCAATGTTATACTGTATGCTGAATTTTATAACATTGTTGAAATAAGTGCAAATCCTAGCATTCAATTCGACTACCAGTCGAATGGAATGCCATTGAATGCCAATAATGAACACGAAGCAGATAGAAGCCATACTATCCCATGATGCCGCGACAAAAGACTTGTTTCAAGGTGTGTTTGCCATGGACCAGTTACCATCTTTACAACGCGGTGCCTATGTCATCAACACGATCATGATCATGATGAGCCAGGAGAGCATTGGGTGGCAGTATATTATGACGAAGACCCTGCAGAATATTTTGACTCTTATGGACTTTTACCTATAGACAGTCGTTTGAATAAGTTATTAAAGTTTAATTTCATTTATAATTCAGTTCCATTGCAAACACCGATATGATCTACATGTGGATTTTATTGTGTGTATTATATAATTCAAAGAGCTCGAGGACATAGTCCTTTTGAAATCATTGATGTATTAAGAAGAAGTGATGGTGATTTTGTTGTAAAGGATTTTGTATATAGACATTATAAACCATTATTTTATTGATGCTGTATTAGTTAAGTTGTATTAGTTAAGCTGTTGGTAATTGTTAATTTTATTATGATGTAAATAAAATAAACAAGACAGTTTTATACAACATTCTTTTTTTATTGTGTTATACATTATTTACATTTTAACAATTATTTTACATTAAACTTTTATTTCACAAATACATTCAATACATCGATAAACAAATGCCATTCATACCAATCTAAATTAATGTATGTATCATAGACATTACACTCACGTTTGTAAATGCTATGAAAACTAGCATAACACTGTCCATTACCAAACTTTATTATTTTAACATCGTGTTCAGACAATTTCAGTTCATATCCATGATCATTTATGTCAATGTCCATCACCATAACACGCATGGGATGTGTCGGCTCAATTGACTTGTTGCCCCGCGTGAGTTGCACTCCTTCCTCTTTGAATTCAAGCGTCAGGTTCTTTCCAATCCAATGCTTGCAACAGAGCGTACCATTCCACTGTGTTGAGGGTGATGTAGTCGCAGCATTCTGTAAGCTTGTCATATTGGCGAAATCGTACAAACACTTCGAGACAGTTCTCAGTCACACGCACTTCTAAATCCTCTGAGAGTATTAGGAGAAAGCCAGGTATCCTCAACTTCTCTAGATGGTCTTTCAACACAGATTGTTCGTCAGGTGATAGAATGATATACTTTCCAATATGTTTTAGCACAATGTCATCACACAAGTTTCTCAGATATGAGATCCATGTGTAATTGGTTCATATTCCGATAAAAAGTCTTCCATCTCGTTCAACAGTTAGATCAACTATGAGCTGTCTCCTTGTCTGCAAAGACGTTTTTATGCTCACAAGATGGTGAAGAGTGGATGTTGTATAGCATCTAGGAATGGTAAGACTGCGCGCCAATTCTTCATATCAAAGTGAATCATATCTGCATACGGATTATCTGGCACAACTCCATGTAATGAAGTACATATAGGAATGAGCTTTTCACTGGGTTTGTCTTTCATGTTCAGATCTTTCCGCAGCTTCTGACTGTACTCTGACAATTCTCCAACTTTGACACATTTCCGTTCTCTAGCCACTGGGTAGTGATTATGATGATCATGGATTGAATTTGGATATTCTAAATCCACTTCCAAAATGAATCCAATGTCATCATCTTCAGCTACATCCATGAAGTCGATGGATTCTGGCTCGCTCACCCACATAAATCCTCTTTGCGGCATGCTTTGTGACATGGCCCAGCCATACAAGTTGTTTGCGTCGAGGTACATCAGATAGTTGTTTGGTATCTCAGAATTGTAATCTGCTACGTAGGGATTATTTGCTTTCGCATACTTGTGTGTGATCACAGATATTCCTCCACGTATGCCTTGCTCAACCATTTGGTACATGTCAATGTCATTGATCAATTCCAACTTCACCTTTGTCGCTTTTAACATTGCATCCCACGACAGTCCTGGTGCTGTATAGTAGTGAGCAGGATCCAATTCATACGTGTTGAGGCACACTTGACGAAAAGTTTCAAACACGTCAGCTAGTAATAACACATCTGATTTCAGGTACAGGTCGTGGTATTCACCAAATGTGGTACAGTTGAATGTATCCCACACCTTCTGCGCATGCGCGTGATCCTCATCGCTAATGTCCGCTTCGCTAAGCTGACTATAAAACTTGTCCTTTGATGGTAGCTGTGTTTCAGTAAACTTAGATGGTTCGTCCACGTAATCATAGGGGTACACTCCCTTTCTCAGCAACAAATCTTGTTGGTTACTATCGTGAATGTGAGAGGTCATGTTGTAGAAGTTATCTTTCCCTTCTGCCGCCAGGTTGGATATCAATTTCTGTAGAGAGGTACTCATGAACTGAAAGCTGTCTGTAAATTTCAGATTGCTCATGGTGAATGCAATATATTTCTCAATGGTGTTGGGAATTACTGTAATCGTTTCACCTTTGAATTTCCCAATTTCCTCCATGATTAGGTGACTGTCATAGCCTCGCAAATTGTGTAAAAATACGGGAATGATAAAAGAATCTTTATCCTCTTGCTTATCCTTTCTAAGTCGGAATTGTAACTTGCATTCACTAGGTGCAGCTCCACGATATTTGCCATTGATGTGGTCATGATCTCTCACACGATCTGCTCCTAGAGGTTCATGACAAATGTAGCAATCAACAACGTTCTTGAAATTCTCTTTGTCTTCACGAGTCATCACCATTTCCTTTGGCTGCTCCAAACCACGTACAATACGATCACGTTCATTCACCATATGGTCTAAAAAGACCCTTACGGCATTGTCTCCTCGATACATGACTGGTGAACGTGTGTCGTACTGGCTCACAACCACATAGGCAAAGCTGTTTGAACGATGATGTTGATACTTGTCTCCTTCTTCATGCTTTTGCCTGAAACATTCAAAGTCGGCATAAATCACAAAAGGTGTTCGCTGTTGTTTAGCTACATTCTTGAACTTGATGAAGGGTTCCTTGGGAAATGATAAACGTTGTGCTCCATTCTTGTCACACACTTCACGATGTTTATCTAAAAGATCTTGCCGTACAAACCCGTGAAGACAGTTGAAACAATAAAAATATGCACACTTATGCTTTGATCGATAACACATAAGTCTACTAAAATTCTTGATGTGGCAGTAATGCCTCGTCTTGTCATTGCTAATTAAAAGTAAGTTGATTTCTCTCGCACTGGTGTTTCGACTAAGTTGTATCGGAACAACTACATCATGTTCATATCCAAACACGTTGATGGACACATCGTTTTCCTTTTCAAACTTTGGAATGTCAGTAATCGGTGTCGGAAATGTCATACCTTCCACCTTTAATTCCTTCTCAAAGGGCTTGTAATGATTCACGCGATTTGGGTTGCTGTCATGAGGGTGAAGGTAAGCCAATACTGACCATAAGAAACACTTGTCATCATTCTTAATGTTTATCACACCTTCTGTTTTCTTCACTTCCTTCGGCAGTGGAATAAAACTACTTGCTTCCAGAGGCACCAACGTAGCTGTATGTACTTCAATGTACAGTATGTTATCCAATACCCAGCCAGAGCCTTGTCGCTCATGTTCATCAAACTTAGTAAGCAATTCTTTATAGGCTTCTGGCAAGTCCTGCTCAATATCCGCTGGATTGTATGCTGTATATGTTGGACTGCTGATAAAGGCATTATCCACTTGTTCTACCATAACACCTTCTGCATTCGCCGTCAGTTTCTTGAAACGTGCATGCACGACAATGTACCATTTCATTCCATGGTTTAAGGTCTCCAACAAATGTTCCCTTGATACGGTTCTTTTGCTGTCGCATTTCAAGCAGTAAATCCGATCCATCCTCAGACTCAAACCGTTTTTCCTGCGCGTTTTCACCAAGACTAACCCTTCTACCTCTCCCTACTTGTCCTGTCTTTTGTTTCTTTGAAACATGTTCTTCATGAGGCACATTTTCCATCTCAGTTGGTATGCATGCACGTGCCTCATAAATATCCATAGATGGAAATTCCACATTGCATTCCATACACTGAACTGGACCGTATGGCCAAATGTCATCTTCTTCCCTCTTTTGTCTCTTTGCTCCTTTCATCTCAGCTTTACTACATGTATGTGTCTCATAAGTATCCATAGATGGAAATTCCACATTGCATTCCATACACTGAACTGGATCGTATGGCCAAATGTCATCTTCTTCCATCTTTCGTCTCTTTGCTCCTTTCCCATGCTCTTCACGTTTCATCTTAGCTGGTTGTTGTTCCGTCAACTGCTGAAACTGAAATGCTGAAATGAAAATCTCAGACATCCCCCTTTTATACACACTCATACATAGACAGAATTTGGCCAACAGAGGATGGCCCTTAGAAGGGCCGAAAGATGTTAGTAAGTTGGCTCTTCACCAACAAGTCGGGTTTCCTCAACTACACTGGTATCTGTAAAACTGCTCCATCGTGAAAGGTCTTCTTGAGCACTTGAAAGGATGAAAATTGTAATATTTGATGCTTCTGAGCGTTGCACCGCACCACCAGCAGTCTGTGTATGGCTCTGGTCCAGGTAATGTTGCCGTAAACTTGTACCATAGCAAACCACCGCAGGTTTTGCAACAGTACCGACGTGGTGCATTGTGGTGTACCGGGCAGTTGTGTGGTTGTCCTGGATATTCTAGCCACACCCAACACTTGTAGCATTCTGTTGTCAGCGTCACTGCCTTGCCGTTTCGCATCACTGTGATTGTACAAGTTGTAGACATCTTGCTGCTTGTTTTGGGAAATGTGGCCTTTAACCCCCATTTATATACTACTACATACTAGCGGCCATCCTCGCATTATATGCTGGCAACGGGGGGGGGGGGGTGGCTCCTGACAGAGCACATCTATGAGTACCGGGGGGGAGGTCCTCACTTTATGCAGTCAATCTGCTTCTATCTCTGGGGGGGGGGGTCCTTTCTCTATGGAGGGCTCCTCACTTGAGGTGGTATATAACTGCTAGTCATTTCAGTTCAGGCTCACAACCGCTGTGCAACTGCTTCCGTAAAGATGGAGTGCTACTTCGCCTTGAACGATGTGCTGACATTGAGAGGAGTGAGGGAGGTTCACGTGCCAGTGACTCCGCCAGCAACACCGCCACAGCGCTTTTTCTACTATCAGCTGCTGCCGGACCCAGCTAACGCCTCGGTCTTCTGTGTTCCGATCTTTTGTGACCGGAGGGTGACTCTCGGAAAGCGACTGCGTGATATTGAGGCTGGGCATTATGACGAAGCATTTTTCCGAACCATGATGCTGGGGGAGGCAATTCCATCCCGCCTGGAAGAAGAAGAGTACCCGGCCTGGGGAAGATTCTACTTACAGCAGGATCTTGAATTCTGCATTGGATGCGGCTGTATGCTCTCCCCGGACCGGGTATTGGCAGAGTGCGGGCACCAACTATGCATATACTGTGCATCTGTCTGGACGCAGCTAACAGTCTTGCACGACGACTACACGATCCAGTGCTTCTCTTGTGGTGTGTCAAGCGACCACTTCCTATTCAATGGCCAGCAGTTAACGCAATGCGGCAGACCAGTACAGGATGTGGTGGAGCTTTACTGAGTCCGGCAGCAGCAGCAGCAGCAGCAAAAACCTCCCGGCCCTTCTAAGGGCCACCCACTAATACGAAATAAGCGCTAATTGTGTCATGGTGTTATTATGTATGTGTATGCATGAGAGTGTGGGAAATGCTAAAAAAGAATAAAAAAAAAATAATTAAAAAAAATTAAAAAATAAAAATAAATAAATAAATAAAATAAAAAAGGGGGCTATTTTTATACCCTTTTTATACCCCCTTTTGACTTTAAGGGGGTCTTATAGGTGAGCTCTAACCATGTAGCTATGAGTTCTCTATTTATAAAATGGAGAACTTGTACGTTTGGGGAGGTGTCCCATCTGTCCGTCTGCCCACGTCTGCCGTAAGTGTGATGGAGAGAGAGAGCTCTGTGAGGTTAAAAAATAGCCTGGCTTAAGGAAACATTGCTTGCTCACTTTTAATTGATTTTGCGAGGGCCCGGTTGATCCTTTTCTTTTTACGAAGGCCCGTTTGCCCCAGCTGCCCATTTGCCCCAGCTGCCCGTTCAACCGGCTGCCCGTTTGAATGGCTGCCCACTATCCCTATTACGTCATTAAAACGTTCATATGACGTTCATATGACGTCCATATGACGTCCATATGGCAACCATATGATAACCATATGACAACCATATCACGTCCATATCACGTCTATATCACGTCCATATGACCTCCATATGACCTCCATATGACACCCATATCACGTCCATATCACGTCCATATCACGTCCATATCACGTCCATGACGTCATTATGAAGTCACTGTTTTCGAAACCCCATGGGGATTCGAAAACACCTCGTGACGTCATTATGACGTCACTTCCTGTTTTCGAATCCCCACTTTCCCCCTACTAATTTTCTCGAATAACATATGTGAGATATAAGGTAAATGAGTGACTTTTCTACGACCAACGGCGTAAATATGTCATTTCAACTCACAAATCCATTGACATGTATATTACTTTGAGGGCTGATAGTTACAAGAAAAGGGGACTTATCAATGGATAGTTACGTAGAAAAGTCCTGTGTGTAAGTGCGTAAACAATAGTTTCAATGTTCAAAAATTAACAAAAATTGACAAAAATTAAAAAGCAAAATACTTCCTCCAATGGGTTATTTCTTGAATAATACATTGCAAACAACACAGCTTGAATACGTCTTATAAGCCGAGTAGTGTTTGGTTTTTGTTGTCTTAAGGTTTTATTGACTGATCAGGCATACGTCGTGTTATCTATTTACGCAGTGAGAGCTCGCACAAAGCTGAGCAACTGTGTGTTCTGCGCATTTACTTGCAAAAAATACGCTCTTTTCACAGGGCGTTTTAACGAAGAAAACGAAATCGATGACGAAAATAAAAAGTTACATGCACATGTTCAGATCAAGCTCTTCATAAGTCCCAAGTTTCATGGTCCTAGGGTCCATAGTGTCAGAAAAGAAGAAGGCACAAAAATAGGAAAACTGTCAAGAAGAAAAAAAGGACGAACGGCTGCTCGTACAAATTCATATAACCCTTGCAAGCCAAAGGCTTGTCAAGTGTTAAATAGGTGTTGGGGATTTGAAAGAGGTTCCTTTGAATGAACAGATGAAACCAACAGCTTAACTTAGTACATTGTGCAGCCACGGTTTAAATCCAGTTTTATGTATATGTGTTTTGTAAGAGGCTCGGTTTGCTCATTTCTCAATGTCTGTTATTTACACTTGGGACGTACTCGAAGGAGTTATTGCGTTAGCAGCCGTTGCGAAAGTTCCCCTTTTTTACATTTGGGACGTAGTCCCAAGGAATTGTTGAATGACAGGAAATTCTGGAAGATTCTCCCTTTTTTCAGTCCCAATGCGTTATTGCCTTACTAGAAATTGCGAAAGTTGTTCTCTTTTTTTACACTTGGGACATAGTCCAAAGGAATGAGGACGTTAGTAGCAATTGCGTAAGTTTTTGCCTTTTTTTTTTTTTTTTTTTTTTTTTTTTTGTTGCTCTTTTCCTTCGTGGTTCTTTTTCGTTTTCCTCGCCAACTGTTGGTTTCCACGCAGCCCAAAAACGGTGAGGGCTGGGAATTTGAAATGTGGCACACATATAATGGTCTACGAATTGTTTACCGGTCACGTCATCATCGGCGTATTATGACGCCATGAAAGTTTCAAAGTGAAATATCTCGTAAATGGTGGTAGTTACAGCTTTGGAGAAAATACGTTATGACACTAGCTTTTGGCAGGGAATATTATGGTATGTGATGTCACAATGATGCTCAGTTTTTTTATAAATTTTCTATTTCTGAACGGTATAAATGCGGTATTTGCACACAATGTGCACAGAGTGCTTTGAAGAATCAAACTGGCTGCCTCAACAATTGTAGTTTGCCCCGTTGGCAAATTAAAGTTGTCAGTTTTACGGATAACGAAGGCGCTTGCAATTTTCCCAGCTTCGGCAATGTTAAAGGGATCTCCACAGCCCTTGTGATACCTGCGGCTTTGGATTTTTATAGGAAGTATAGGAAGCTGGTCTCTACAAACGAGAAAAGTTTTGGCGGCGTGTAACCCGACCCAGCCGACTTTTCGCAAATGGTAGCTTTCCCGCGCTTTGTGTTCCCACGCAGCAGAATGAGCCGCAGTTCGAGTTACTCGCGAGTTAGAAGCGAATTACTCGGAGAGCACACAGGCAACCAGGGGTAGCAAAGCAAATCACAGGCTGCATGCGGCAACCTGCAATAGTACGAGTGCAGCGAGGTGCGCACCACACACGGGGGGTGGGGGGGGGGTTAAGATGCTGCTCGCAACTGTTGGACTTTCTTTTTGGGCTTAAAAGAATCGAAAAGATAACTGATTTTTCTTAATTCTTTAATTGGAATAGATGTCTGGCCAGTTATTGGTCAGTTCGAAAATATGGCTGACTGTGGGTGAAAAGGGGGACTTTTTCCGGCGCACGTATCCAAGTACCCTCTGGGCAGAGGGCCACCCACGCACCAAGTGTGTATCATGCGAGTCCATGATTTTTTAAAACAAGCCCTGAACGCGAACTGCTAATTTTTGAAATGACACCCACTTTTTAACCAAACGTAGAATACAGTTCTGAAAGAATTCCCATTTTGTGAAATATAGAATAAAAAAAATATCCCCTTTTTAACGAAACTCGCTCTAATGTGGCCTTAAAATACCTCTCCCTTCTCCACTTTTTTTTGGGGGGGGGAGGGGGTGCGCATTGTAACACATACCATACCAAGTGCCCTCCCAGGCTCCTCCACACGCGCCCGAACCCAGCACGCTGCATGTCTGGGGTAACTGGATTGGTTTTATATGACGCGGATTGTTGCATTGTTTTGTGCGTCAAGTGCGCCTTTTGAAACATAATTATGCACAGATTCTTTTAAGTCGTCGTTTAATTGTAAAACCACTGTGAGGAGGAACAACTCAACAAATTCACTCAGGCGAGCTTTCTTAGCCACCCACAACCTCAATACCCCCATAGCAACGTAAGTTAACACCTACAGCAGTAAAAACACATGTTATTATAAACTACATGTATACATCTATATTCTGACGAAAAATCATAATTTTTGGTCGCATCGAAGTGCGTGAAAACCGCCACAAACCCAAAGAATCGAAAGTTTGTGACAGTGGATCAGCAGTTTTCGTTATTAAATTATTAAATTATTAGTCAGTCAGAAATTTAATGTTGGCATGGTCAGTTGAGGACGTATTTCAATGAGATGTCGATATAACTAAAATCGTCTAATTCGCATAACTCCAGCCCGCAATCACCGGCTGTGTGGTCAGTCAACACTCCAGTCAACACTCCAGTCAACACTCTAGTCAACACTCCAGATACTAAAATAGGTGTAAGTACTAAAGGTGCTCAGATTCTTTTGTTCTTTTTTTGTATAGTTGGAACCCGCATCTGAAAACTTTTTTAGTTGATGATTTTCTTAGTCCGTGTTGTACAGACTATACATGCGGATTACAGGATTATAACTCGTAAAAGAAACTAAATTCTGCAAAAGCCATGATCCAAGTATTAGAAACTTTTTATTTTGTTGGTAATTTGTGTTGCAATTTGTCACGGTTTTACTTGATAGAATGCTGAAATTTACAAGAATATGGGTGAACGTTTTTATTGATACAACAGAATAAACGTTTTCATCATTGTATAAATTTAAGGAGTAAAGTGCGTAGTGGTTCGCCGCCACCACGTTTACAACAGCACTTGAGGACAGTCCATTTTGCACGCAATTAAAAAGCGTTCAGACAGTATTTAGTATTTTATTTTTGGACACCGGTTTGATACCTGTTTCAAATCGAGAAAAATGCTATATCATCTGCTAAACACTGAGCTGCTATGTTAAATATAAATCTATATGCATATTTTATAAAGTATGATTTACGAAATAAAATAAAGGAAAAACCAACCTTGCTTCCAAACTTGCTTCCAAACTTCTACATTTCCGGTGTATCTATTAATAAACTAGTCTAGACTACTAAAAACATGTGATCTGTTTGCTCTGAATGTAACAGCGAACATTTGCTGTTCGCTGCAGTTCGCTGCGAACTGAGATCGCTACTGGTTGGTCAAAAAACCTGGGAACGGGCCTTAACTTTAGCACAAGTCTTGTTTTTTATTAGCTATAATCTCGACAAGCCAGTAATAATAAATAATTGTTACTTTCAGTACTCTGTTGCATCAGTGTACACAAGAGGCTCTCTGGGAAGGAAGGGGTGAGGAGAGGAGGGGAGGGTAGAGGCAAACATCACTCCAAAACGTAAAAAAAAACCTTGATGGGTAGAAATTGCACTCAATAACAGAACTTCAATTAATTGTTTTGTCTTGATGACCAACTACTTATTCATTGATGATATTAAGATTTTAAAAACGGTCAACTCGATTTGATGATGCCACACAGTGGATGCTTTAAAAACAACAATCGTTACAGCACATGTATAAAAATCATGCACAACCGCAGTTTTTTGTTTATTTTTACTTATTTATTTATTTTTTTTTTTTTTTTTTTTTTTTTTGGGGGGGGGGGGGGTAAAAAAGTCAAGCAGTCTAAAATGGAATGCCGTTTTAACATTTTATGCTTAGTTTTGACATCAAAATATTATTAAATATATCAATAAATCAATGCAGATCTCTATGGAATGCCGTTTTAACATTTAATGCTTATTTTTGATATCAAAATATATTTAGAGATATCAATAAATCAATGTAGATCTCATTAATTTATATTTTGTTATCAATAATTGAATTTTAGATGTCAAAAATATATTTTTGAGATCAAAAAATCAATTTTACAAACTTAAAAAATCTTAAGGGATTTACATTAAATATAACGAATCGTCAATTAAATTTTGGAGATGAAAATTTGTACATTAAAAAATTAAATTAAACATTCTGAGTACAAGGACAGTCATTATTTATTTACAGATGTGTGTTTCAGATGTGTGTTTCTGAATTTTTTATTTAAAAAAATAGACTGATATTTTGATATCAAAAATCAATTTTTGAGATCAGAAAATCATTTGCAGATTTCAAAATACAAATTGAAAAAGTATCAGTCTGAAATAATGATATCTGAAATAAATTCTTGATATCAATATAAAGAAAATGAATTATTGAGCTCAAAAATGACATTTTGCTCTCAAATATTTCATTTTTGCTATCAAGAATTGAATTTTTGATCTCAAAAAATCAATTTTAGATATCATTAAATCATTTTTGATATCAATAAATATTTCTTTATATCTCTAAATATTTATTGATATCAAAAAAAATTTTTTGAGATCAAGAATACATTTAGAGATATCAAAAATACAATTACAGAGAGCAAAAATTAATTTTTGATATCAAAATATGGATTCATTGAGATCAAAAATTAATTCTTGATATCAAAAAATCAATTTTTGAGATCAAAAATTAATTCTTGATATCAATAATTCCCGAATATATGGAATGCTGTTTTCACATTTATTAGTAAATTATTGATATCAAGAATTAATTTTGGATCTCAAAAATTGATTTTTTGATATCAAGAATTAATTTTTGATCTCAATAAATTCATATTTTGATATCAAGAATTCATTTTTTGCTATCTGTAATTGTATTCTTGATATCTCTAAATGTATTCTTGATCTCAAAAAATAATTTTTGATATCAATAAATGTCTAGAGATATCAAGAAATATTTATTGATATCAAAAATGATTTAATGATATCTAAAATTGATTTTTTGAGATCAAAAATTCAATTCTTGATAGCAAAAATGAAATATTTGAGAGCAAAATATTAATTTTGAGCTCACTAATTTATTTTCTATATATTGATATCAAGAATTTATTTCAGATATCATTATTTCAGACTGATACATTTTTAATTTGTATTTTGAAATCTGCAAACGATTTTTTGATCTCAAAAACTGATTTTTGATATCAAAATATCATTCTATTTTTTTAAATAAAAAATTCAGAAATGCATATCTGTAAATAAATAATGGCTGTCCTTGTATACAGAATCTTTATTTTAATTTTTTACTGTACAAAAACGAAGCAATTCTTGAGATCAAAAATTATGCTGTTATTATTGATCTCAATAATTCAAATTTTCATCTCCAAAATTTAATTGACGATTCATTATATTTTATGTGAATGTGTGTCTCCCATAAGATTTTTTAGGTTTGTAAAATTGATTTTTTGATCTCAAAAATAAATTTTTGCCATCTAAAATTCAATTATTGATAGCAAAATATAAATTAATGAGATCTAAATTGATTTATTGATATCTCTAAATATATTTTGATATCAAAATAAAGCATTAAATGTTAAAATGGCATTCCATACGAATAAATGTAAAAACGGCATTCCATAGATCTCATTAATTTATATTTTGCAATCAATAATTGAATTTTAGATGGCAAAAAATATTTTTGAGATTAAAAAATCAGTTTTACAAACTTAAAAAATCTAAAGGGCGACACACAGATGTATAAAATTTATCGAATCGTCAATTAAATTTTGGAGAAGAAACTTGAATTATGAAATCAGTAATAACAACACAATTTCTTAGCTCAAGAATTACTTCTTTTTTGTACAATAAAAGTTAAAAGAAAGATTCTGTAAACAAGGCTCAGTTATTCTTTTATTCACAGATGTGTGCTTCTGAATTTCTTATATAAAAATTGACAGATATTTTGATATCACAAATTAATTTTGACATCAAAAAATCATTTGCAGATTTCAAAATATAAATCTTCTTCTAAAATAATGATATCTGAAATAAATTCTTGATATCAATGAAAGCAAAATAAATAATTGAACTCTTTATAACTGAATTTTTTATAACAAAATTTAATTCTTGATATCACAAACTAATTTTTCAGATCAAAAATTAATTCTTGATATCAATAATTCCCTAATAAATGTGAAAATAGCATTCCAATGTCTAAGTCATGTCAAACTATTCCAAAATGCAACACAAATTATATATTTTGCACATAAAAGAAAGCATACATATGTAGAACCTGCATCCATTTAAATGTTTCTTTTCAAAAATAAAGCTGAGGAACCTTAAGTCACATTCGAAAAAAAAGCTTGTTTCTCATACATAATTCTACCTAATGATATTTCATTCCAAATAAATAGCTGAATATAAATAGGTACACATTATAATTTTTTGTGCACAAAGTATTTAAAAAAAGTTCCACTAAATAAGTTAAAATATTTAAACTTTACCTTTTCGGTTGTTCCTTTACAATAACGCTCTGTGGACATGTTCGTGTCACTGCGAAATACGAGATCGATAGATCATATTTATGGGCATTGTAGGGGATTGACTAAATCCATGTTATTTTTATCTACTTTATCTTTTTTTATAATGTCAATTACATTTCAGGTTCATGGTATGTTAAATTATTATGAGTTCATCCCTGAATTAGAGAAGTTTCCTATTCTTCCAATCACACCCAAAGAGAACTCTCGTTCGAAAAAGGAATTAGTCTCTAAATAGAATTCATGTCATTTCTAACAGAAGCAACACGTGAAGCATTTTTGAAAATATTTATTCTGAAAAGGTCTATAGTTTTTCTTCAACAATAACAGCTTCGCGAAAGCCAACGGTCACACATCTCATTAATAACTGGGCTCAAAGCTGCTCAACTTCGTTTCAGAGGCAAATATTCAAAGGTCGACGAGAAGCGGTCGTGAAAGCGCTCCCCGCTTAATCCTATGACGGGAGTGTTCCACTTATTAAAAATTATTAATTTGTTATCAGTTAGATGTGAAACGGTGTTCACATACAGGGGCTAACCTGGTCAAGGAGAGGAGTCTTGAGACCATTCTCACAATGTGCTTCCCCCGCCATCAAAATGAAGTGAAAGCCAGCGGTTACTTTTCGAAATACAAACTGGGTCCAAATGTTTTAAACCATCGCTAAAAGCTCGCACCAGCAGCGAGGGTCGACCCCTTGCTACTTGATTGAAAGTATGGGTCGAGATACAAAAGGTTTCTTTTTATAAACAAGAACTCGATCAAAGAACGTGGTCAAAGTAATATACATGCATACATATAAATGGATTTTGAGTTGAAAGTGTCGTTTAGTTTCGTAAACGTTTTTTACGAGTAAAAGGGTGGTTCGCATTCTCCACCTTAGACGGCATTTTAATTATTTACGGTAATCGGCGTATAAATTATGAATTGAACCTTTCTACACATGTGGGCGTACAATATCAACAAACTTATCAGGTGAAAGACTGAGTGACAATACATTACCCACATGCCCTTTTTATCTCAGTACACCTCTTCCTACATGGCTCTGCAGTGGGAATGGAATAGGCTGGGTGTTAGAATGATCTAAAGGTGGAGAACGAGAACTATGCTTTTACTCGTAAACTAACGTTTTTATTTCATAAAACGCACTTTTACGAGTAAAAGCGCAATTCGCGCAGTTCTCGAGATGAGAAAGGCTTCCAGCCATGCCTTAATCTTTGAGAACTATCACCATCCCCCTTCAACCACCCAACGGATGGATCCTCAAGTTCTCACTATTTTATTCCTGAACAGTTAAGTTTATTAGCGATGCTACAATGAAATTGTAAATCCATAGGATTTACGCAAATAATCTCTTTGACACTTCGAGTAACAAGACTGAAGTGCCTTGACAAGACATGCTGCTAATACTTGGAAAAAGAGAGACTCCGTTGTCTAAACCTTCTTTCCTCAAAAATTCTCTTAATTTACCACGTTTATTCGAAATAAACTTGTAAAGATTGACTAGATTGCTCTAAGACTACTGAGAATCGGCATAAAATGAAATACAGACAAATTTCAGCTAATTTGTGTTTCCCTACATGGGGCCGTTATGGTTCCATGGGTCCATTATGACACTTTAGTATCCTGTGTCATGATCAAGAGACCGCTCTTGCGGTCTTCCGGACACAAATGGATATACGGTCACTGCGGTACGTTTGGGACCGAAACGGTCCCCCCTTTCTTTCTGAAAGACTTGAAGAAAGGAGTTCAGAATTTTAAAACCCGAGTAGCCGTAAGACCGAAGACTGGGCTGCACCAATTACACATACTATCATAAATATCTCGGAATATATAGAATGCTTAATTAAGAAATACACGTCCAGCGTTTTCTCGTAGCTTAATATAAGCACGGGACCGAAACGGTCCGAAAGGACTTTAGTGAAAGGCGACATGTCCAGAGTAAGAAGGGAAAATCCTTCTTGCGGGTTGTTACTTTCGTGGTTTGTTGTTGTTGCTGTTCCCATTATGGCCATTGGAGAAGTTGCCTTTCTGCCCTTGTTCTTGAATTTGGGGGACGCAGACCTACAACAGAAACCATCAGCCTGTAATGGTTGTTTCTGATGCCACGAACGGTCCCAATGAGTATAGACCGGACAGTTTATGATGTGAAAAATCTTTCAGATAATATTTAACAAAAGAGTTGGGGGAAGACCAACAACCTGTTTTCAATATATCTGAAAGGGACATATAACGTACGGCCCTCAGGGAATTAGCTACTTGCCTTTCCTGATGGGCTTTGACTTTATGTTCTCCAGACGGGTTCGGGTCAATTTGTGCATCGTCATATGCCGCCCAAATGATTTTTTTAATATAGTTCGAGATAGACTGTTTCGAAAGATCTTTGTTAAATTTCGGCATGAAAGAAATGATGAGTGCCTTCTGATTCTTCGTTCCGTAGGCTTCTGACATTTCCAAATACTGTTGTAAAGCCTTGACGCTTTGAGTCTTGACCATACAGCGGCCCTATAGCCCTCGATGGAACCTACCATCAACTTCTCATCTGTGAATAGGTGATCGAGGAAGTCCGCTACCACTGCTGGGCTAGCCTGAAACGAGTCCAGCTTAGAGTTGCTACACCAGGTGGCAAACTTGTTCCACTGAGACCTGTAGACTTAAGCTGTAGAACCCTTATGACTGTTTACTATTTCTCTCTCACTTGTTTGGAGAAGCCCTTGTTCTTCAAGAAGGACTGGTCAGACACCAAAGGTGCAGATTCAGTAAGTGAGGGGAGGGGTGGACGTGTTGCCAGTGGGGCTGTGTTAGCAACTACTGGCATTGGATCTGTATCGACCTCACTATCTTGCAATGGATTAGGAGGGCGAACCATGGGGCTTCCGGTGCTCGTGGGGCAATTAGCAACAGACACGGTGGTTTCAGCTCGATTACCCTTTGTAGTACTTGCCCTAAGATTGCCTGTGGGGGAAAGGCATACAGAACTTCGTCCCGTGGCCACTGACGATTGAGGGAGTCCACTGCTCACGCTGCTAGATCCGGACAGGGAGATACATACCGGGGCAGTTGGTCGTTCATTGCGTTTGCAAACATATCCAGAGTCGGGGGACCCCATGGTGACTGGTGAAGCTAAGTCCGCTTGAACATTCAGTTTCCCGGCCAGGGGACAGGCTGAAACGGATACCTGTTCCTCTCAGGCCCTGGTGAGAATCTGAAATGCTAGTTTGGAAAGGGACCGTGATTTGGTACCTCCCTGCTTGTTGAGATAAGCTATGGCTGTGGAATTGTCTAACCGAATTAAAGCTGTCTTGTTTCTGAGTTGGTTGGTCAGTTTGGTCAGGACAATCCAGACTACCCGGAGCTCCAGTCAATTTATGTGGTAGGTCTGGAGCGAGGGAGGCCACTTGCCCTTCCATACCTGACCGTGCCAATAAATTCCCCACCCCGAGTGGGATGCGTCTGTTTGAATCTCTATCTTTGGGGTGGTTCGCTGAAACGGCATCCCTTCGGACATGACCTGCACATCGCACCTCCACTGTAGGGCTTGTAGGATTACCTGTGAAACTTGCATCTTTGTTGTGGCTGAACGACCCTGATGCAGTGCCCATATCACTTGGCTTTGGAATGGCCTGTAATGGAGACGGCCCAGAGGGATCGTCTTTTCTGTTGCCACTAACACGCCTAAAAAGGATTCCATGGTCTGTAATCTTACCTTTTTCCGCGGGGAATATCCATTGTGGCCTTCGCAATTCTCTGGTAGCGTTCTGGCGTAAGGAACGCCCTTGCTATTGCCAGGTTCCAAAATTCCCCTAGAAAAATAATTGACTGTTTAGGGGTTAGTTCGGATTTGGCCAGGTTTACTACTAGACCTACCTCTAGTGCCTAGCGAACTAACCTCATCATTTGGTTCTTGGTCACCTGCCTGTCTTGATTTGCCAGGAACCAAATGTTAGTCCAGATACTGAAAGACTAACATATCCTCTAGGCGTGGCCATGTTTTCAACACTTTCATGATCTTAGAGAAAACGTACGGGGCCGTAGCCAGACCGATGGGAAGTGCCAGAAACCAAAAACGTTTTTTCCCTACTTGAAAGGCTAGGAACTTTCTTGTTGAGCGGTGAAGAGGGATATGGAAATAAGCATCGGAGAGATCTATGGGGGTACCCCACATTCCTTCCCGTAATGACCCTTTTACCACCTGGGCCGTGTCCATCTGAAAGGTGACCACTCGGAGAAAACCGTTTATGAGGGAGAGATCGATTACTAACTTCCACCCCCCGGATTTCCTGGGGTACCAGAAAAACCCTACTGAAAAAGCCCATTTGATTTTCTGGCATTTCTTTGATCTCCTGTTTTTGTGTCAAGCTCAACAGCATTTCTTGGAGAGCAAGGTTCTTTTCCGACCCCTTGGGGTAAGAGGTGACCAGTTACTTTGGCGCATGGATGGTTAGGGGAATAGGGCACCTGAGCCCGATTCTGCTCCAGTGTCTACGTGGACGGGAGTGGAGATCTGACTCCGAATAACGGAGCTAGCCTTTTTCATGGTATCCTGAAGGAATTCACGAGTAACAAACGAGGCTGAAGAGAGAAATTAGCGCTTATCCTCCTGCGTTCGTTCTTGACCCTATTCCGTAACAGGGCTTTCCAATCCTCTGGGGTGAGATGTAGACACACCACGCACGGACTGTCTTGCTCGCACAGAGGTATTCCGTTGTTCCGTCTGCAGCGATCGCAGATGGAGTGGGGCTTACACGAGGTTGGAGGATGAATACACTGAGGCAGCAAAGGTGGAGACTGCAGGCTGGCCTCTGTCATATCTGAAATGCAAGCAGAGGAGAAACGAGAGTAAGAACATGTAGCAAACGTGCATAAAATACTTCATTTTTTCTCGGCGCTCTACTTCAGCTGCAAGCTTTCCCCCACCCCCACCCCCCAGACTTTGTGTACGATCACCCAGTCACTGCAATGACTCGATTCACGACGAAAAGAGATGCTTCCTTGAACGAAATAGAGTTCCAGGACCGTAACGGGCTGGACCGTAATGGGCCTTCCCGTTCCTGGTATGGGTCCGTTTTACCTCGGATGGTACCCTCGGACCATCGGACCATAAGGGGCAAATGGTCCCTTTGGGTCCAGAATGGTCTTTTCGTACTTGTGACCGTATTACCACAACAGGTAAACGGTCCTGGCAAGAAAAAGACCCTCAGACGTCACAGAAAACGTCTCTTTTCGTCAGACTTGCAGAACCTGCTCTGCTAAGACTGAGGAGCGCCCTGAGTAAAGCTTAAGCAAAACTGACCATTTCCGCGATGACACAGCTGGCTGGTAAAGCTTGGAGTCTAAGCAGGCAAAGCAGCCTGAAAAGATCCTACTCCTAGACGAAATGAGGTGGAACTGGTAAGTTCCTCGATCTGAAAGATAACGGAGGAAAAGAAAGATAGTGATCGTGCAAAGTCAACCTAACTTGACCGAAGAACAAAGTGTCGAATTGATTCACTTAGGCTCCATAAATTTATCCCAACGTAGAGTAATAGATGAAGTAATCCATTAGGTAGTGAATTAAGTAAAATATGAAGCAATTCGCACCTTAACCCAGTTCTCTTGCTGTAAAAACCGGCAGCACACAGAATGGCGTGTTGTAGTGACGACACGAAAAAAGGGAATAGCTATACCGCGAGACTAGCAGACGATGTCTCAGTCATTCTGATTGGTCGAAGGATGGATGGAAGGATAAATGATCTCGAACTGCAGCACAAAAAGTTCTTTTTTATTTTGCGTGGTAAATATTACTGGAAGGGAACCCATTAAAAGTTGAGATAAGCGAATTCAAAGCCTTTGCGAAGTAAAAAAAGCGTTTTACCAAATAAAAAGACAGTTTTACTTCGCAAAAGCTAACGTTTGCTTATCTCCACCTTTAGACGGAATTAGGAACTGTGGTTGGGGTAAGACCCGCCATACACGCCTGGTGTGGAAAATCATTGAGGTTTTAATGAATTTCCCACAAAATAACATTCTCGATGTAAAATATCATATGTACTTAAAGTAAAAGATATATGAAGAAAGAAGGACAAAGTAACCCACTTGGCTAGAGACATAGCAAGAATGGCTCCGTCCATTCAATAACCTATCCTTATGGATGGAGCCATGTACTTGGAGTAGCTCTACCCATGAGGACCCAAGTTGCTAACGAGTAAAAGCCTAGGAAAGAGCCATCGCCCTCAGCAAATGTATGTACCTGCAGACGTACGTACAGACACGCCTGAATTAACCCAACTCAAACAACAGTTCAAAGGATAACGTCATAGCTAGAAGCACTTCTATGCCCCACTACCATCTTCCTCCCACCTTCCACGAATGACACGCCTAACCGGCGTCAGGATATATATATATATATATATATATATATATATATATATATATATATATATATATATATATATATATATATATATATATATATATATATATACAAAGAGACAGATGAATGAAATATGAAAATATCCAAAATTAATAGTTTGAATAAAAACTGCTAAGAATCACACCCCTTTTTAAAATTAAATTGTCTGTGCACTAACCAGTGATAGAGAGCAACTGAAAAATTTGATACTAGTAAAAAGCAAATTACATGGATTTAATTTCAAAATAAAATGCAAATAAATTTGTTCTCACTCAAATAAACGCATTTTGCAGTGAGAACAACTAAATTACATTGACGACCACAAGATTCACGAACAAAAATAACATATGAAAAGTAGGGAAACTGACTCTACCAACTTCTCCACGTCAACTGACTGCCTGATACTACCAAGTCACTCACCAAGCCGACAGATCTACTCAAAGAAAATATCACATTCATGGTGTTTCTCAGAGTTGGGGCCCCTTTCCGACTCTGTTCTAGAACTTGGAGATTTGCCTGGAATTGCGCCCTCGCTTACTTGACGCGGCTCCTCTCTGCTGTGGCTGTACAGCAGAGAGAGAGAATCACGGTTAGAAATTGCTTTTCAGGCGCGATAAATTATCAAATAGAATAAATCCACTTAATTCGTCCTGAGTGAATTCATTAAAGTGGAATTTAATAGAAGTATTCGGCGACAGCCAATAACCAGTACGTAGAATGTCTTCTAGCAGAATATTACGGAAGGCGTTCAGTGACTTAGCTACCCGCCTCACTTGATAAGCTTTGATTTTACACTCTGACAGAATATGCATGTTTAGTTGAGCTTTGCCATATGCCTCTAAGATCACTCGTGTAATGTAATTAGAAACAGTTTGCTTATAAATATTTTTGGTCACGCCAGGTCCAAAAAAAATGATGAGTGTTTTTTGACTTGGCGCTCATTACTTCGTGGGATAACTCTATGTATTTTGGGGGAGCATGAACAAGGCAGAGCAAAGAAAGTGGCTCCTCCTGTGTTGCAGGGATGAGTGGAGATGGGAACCGTATCTCTTCGAAGGTGCCCGAACCAATAGTGGCTATGGGGGTCTTACCCATAAAAGATGGCCTAGGCTTAAGAACCACTGTGTTTCAGGAGCCATTTGTTTTAAATACCTCATTCTGCAACGCTTGAAGTTCCACCTCTCTATTTGCCTGACGCCAGAGCCAAAAGAAAGGTTAATTTCAATGTAACCCTGTTTGCTTCCGAAAAATTTTCCGGAAGAACCAAAGAACCAACCCCAGATTCCTGCGCCACGTTTGAAATGGTTGGCGGTTACTAATCTGAAATATATGATCAATTGAGAGACAGATGGATCCCCTGGATCATAACCGAAACTGGCTTAAGCATTGCTGAGAACGCTCACATATCCTCCTCTATGGGAGATTGTCTGAGCTGCAGCTCTTTATGGAAATAATTCAAGAAGTTGGCCACAACCACCTGGGATACCGTGAATGGGTCCAGTGTTTGATTACCACACCAACCCGAAAATTTATTCCACTGTGATCGATAGACGTTTGATGTGGATGGCTTATACACTTTGTTCATTTTCTTTATCACCCCTTCCGAGAACTTTTTATCTTTCAGAAAGTCATGGACAGGCACCACACTCTCAGGTCCAGGAGATGTGAGGAAGGTAGAGGTGATCAGAGTGCGAGTGGTATAAGAATCCTGGATGGTAAGAGATTTGGATGCATAACTCCGCGCTGTATCGTGACCACAGGGTATACCACGGTGCCTCCGCTTGTCATATTGCTACCAGAATGAGACTGCTTTCTCAAAACATCGTGGCTCTGCGTAATAGTTGATTCAAAATTGCAGGTGTTGAGAAAGCGAACAAAACCTGTTCCAGCCACTGGTACTTGAAAGCTTTGGTGGGTCAGAGAATTGGCAAACATACCTAGGAAGGGGGACCCCATGGGAACTGAGCTACCACCCATTGAAAGGAGTTTTGATTCAGGCACCACTCCGTCTGTGGTACTCTGTCCAGTCCGGAAGCCATGGTCCAGTACATTTAAGCTGCCGGCGACGCGGTCTTTTGAGAGCCAGATCGCATGACTTATTACAAAGCATAACTGAATCAACTCGGCTGAGAGATTGCTTCCCTGCTTGCAGAGATACGTCACAGCGGTTACATTGTCAAGCAGAACATTCACTGACCTGTTCTCAAGATTGGGGAGTAACTGATTGATCGCCAACCAAACTACTTTCAATTCTGGCCCGTTTGGTCTCCCAGCCTGGTGATCAGGCTCGGAGACAAAGTGCTCTTCTATAACTTTCCCCTGAAGCACAAGCCCCAACCCCATCTTTTGGATGAAGCGCCAGTCTGAATCGACAGAGAGAGGATGGGGATTTGAATAGGCAACCCACGGACGAACACACTGGGAACGCACTCCACTGGAGACCCTTGATCGCTTTTGAGGAAATGACAACTACCCTGTGTCGACCTCTTCCCTGGACTACAGCCGCTCGTACTGCTTAAGCATTCTCCTCCATCTTTTTTCTATGGGATAAGCTCTGGCCAGCGTCAAATCCCTCTCCTAGATATATCTTTTGCTGTTTGAGCGCTAGTTTTTATTTTGCCAAATTCACCACAAGATCTGCTTGTAGTCCTTGTTTTACTAAGGGAAGGGTCGTCCTTCGTCCATATTAACCAGAAACCTATCATCCAAGTACTGGAAGACGGGCATACCCTGGAGTATGGGCTACGATTTTAGCATTTTCATCACTTTTGATAACAAATACAGGGCGGTAAAAAGGTCAAACGGAAGCGCCAGTAAAAATAGTCCCACTACCTGGAAGCATAGATATTTGGGACTTTCCGGGTACATCGAGGTCCCACAACTGACTAATTGCAACATTTCTTTTAACACTTGGGCAGGTCCATCTAAAACGTTGTAGTTACAGGAGACTGATTTGACTCTGGGAGATCTATAGCCATTATCCATCCGCCTGTTTTCTTTGAAACTACGAATACCCAACTGAAAATTCCTGCTTGAAATCTGGCATTTCATGTATATCTTCTTATTCAGTACCTCTTGAACCATATCTTGAAGAGCCTGATTCTGCCCGGAGCCCTCATTGCAGGAAGTGACTAAATCATTCGGAGCTTGGAGATATAGAAGAGGTGGCATCTGCCTCGATTATCCTTCTTGAATGGAAGGAGATAGCCTTATCGCAGACACTTAGCTACTCGACGGGGTGTCCCCATCTCTTCACAAACATGTGCAGCAAGAATGCATTCCTTCTCAATGCAGCATTGAAGTGAGCTGATTTGCCGTTAGTTTAGCCGTGCTCCGGGTTGCCACTGATACACACCCCAGACGTTTTTAGGGTCACTTGGTCAGATACCTCCTTCTGGGCTAGCACTTCCCTCAAATACATTCAGTATGGTTCTTGCATTGTTATGTTGAATCTCTCTCGAGCCAAGCCTTCTCAATCAGAGGAATCAATCTAAGCATCCTCACTGTCCTCTTGTAGAGTGGCTCTAAAGGCTCTATAACAATTAAATTAGACTTGTATTTGTACGACTGATCTGACCTCCAGTTGCCTGGATAGGTAGAGCTAAGCCATAGCTTTGGCCTCATCCAAATCGATTCTCTGAAATTCTCTTTGCCTTGCCGGTGTGACATTAAATATTCGACCCCAAGAAATGTCTACCGGGGGTGAGAATTTCATTATGAAATCTTCACCCCTCTATAAAATATGAACCCCCATAGAATACTGTCTGAAATAACAAAGAAAACACCTTTTTTGAAAATTCCGTTGCATTCCTGTTATGCATATATTTGTATCATCTGCGCCAACTGAAGAGTATCTAATCATACAACTGCCAATTTTACTACCAACAACAGCTTTTAATCATGCAGCAACATTCACTTTCTTCTTTACTTGCTTCTCCTTATGGCTAAGCATGAACAACTGGCTTGAAATGGGCACACATTTAAAATATAAATCGAACGGGCAAATGGCATCCATGTACTGGTCCGGTTCGTGTCTCAACGACTTAAACTTTGGTAACCCATCAGGGTGTGTGCCACACAGACCGAACACATAAACGGGGGTACCCACTAAGCTAGCAAATGCCAAAATTTCCATTTCTGTTCCCCACTCCCCGTTTCTGTTCTGTTCGTAATCTTCCTTCCTTCTGCGATGGTGGTAATCCTGTTGGAATTAGAGCGCATGTAATCACATATCAGCTCCTTAAATATCGAAGGTCGGCTTGCGATCCTGTCAAGAAATGGCTAAAGGTACGGAAAAGGCAGTTTCCGTCTCACCTGTGGGTGTCACCTGGGCAGGTCTTGTCCTAATTTCTTGTGGTTGAACTGCAATGTCCCATTCAGAATGCTGTATTTGGAGCATTTAGCCCAGAAGTTTCGTTTTGCTGTTTTGACATCTTTGCTGGATGAAACGCTTTCCGGCCAGGCTTTTTGGCTTTCACATGAAACCAAAAAGTTGGCAATTTCTGTTGATTCCTTCCCTTCCATTTTGATATTGCTGGTCCTTTGTAAATTATCTTCTTTTCTACCCATTTTTTAATTCCAGTCCAAGACTATGTCTACTCCATAGAAATTGGCTGAGCAAATAGAATTTTGAATCAGATACTCCGGAAAATGCAGAAACCAACAAAAACAGCTTAAAATGCAAGTACTCGACTCCTCTTCTCCGTGATTATTGGTTGAGTCATTTTCTAATACCAGCTACTCAATTCATATAATTGCATTTAATGTTCAATTGCAATTCCCCGCTGATTGCAATCACAGTCAGAAGTAGCTTCCTGTTATCATTGCGGTTTAATACTTACTGATTGCTGATTGCAATCATAGTCATAAGTAGCTTCCTGTTATCATTGCGATTTAATACTGGTGTAATTCACCTTCCCTATAAAGTATGCAAAATGCAATCCTAGTAGCTCTATTGTTCTATAAGTTCATTGGATCTCTGTCGCCAGTTGTTAGATGTGACCGATTTCGTGTTTAACACTGTTTAACATTTTTATTTTCAATTGAAAATACATTTTTTTACAAGATTTTAACTATTTTATACATTTAATTTTATAAAAGGGGTTACGATTTAATGTGAAAAATTCACCGGGCGTTGTGTTTTTCACCCCCGGGAGTGCATATTTCATAAGGGGGTGGATATTTCATAATGTAATATCCACCCCCGATGAGTTTTACATATGTAATATGCACCGGGGTGAGTTTTTTGGGCGGAGGGGTGAAATTTCATGGCACTGTTGACCAGGGCTAAGAAATTCTCTTTTTCTGGCACCTCGCTCTTTGACGTCAAGCACAAGAAGCTGTTCTCTGTCAGCATAGGGGTTGCTGCCTCTACAACCACCAACCTTGCAATTTCTTTGAGAGTATTTCTGAACGGAATGTCTTCCGGTAAAATCCGGGTTGCCTCTGATGTTGGCGGGAAGGACGCCGTGTCCTGAGATGGTAGTTTGGGGGAAGTGGTGCGGATTGGAAGTCGACCAGCTGCCACCGGATATCCCCAATACTGCTGGTCTTTATTAGGTAAACGTTCTCCATATATATGAGTCGGATGGGCAACTGCCTCCACTTCCCCCTCCTGGAACTCATTTTAATTCAGTATAACTTTTCAACGCTGAGGCCGGTTATGACGGCTCTTTTTCCTCCTCTATCTCTTGGTCTTCTTCTTCGGGCAAAAACGTGCCATCTATGCCCAAGGCGTAACCAAGCGAGGGTAGCTGACTCTGGATTGCGCTTCCGTTTCTCTAGGCTGTAGCACTGAGACGTGCCCCGATATGGGAAGGCCTACTGAATATTCGTCGGGTTGTCTTTGAGTTGCGATGGTGATGGCGCCGCTGCCGACGGTGGGGCTTTGTGTCTCCCTAGAATAATCACATGGAGGGAAGCCAGCTGAGCTTGCATCTGCCCCTGCATGGCACTTATTGTTGCCATCTCGTTTACCCAGGATGGCTCTGAGGCAGCCACCTGGCTTGGCCTGGTAAATGCACTGAAAGAGGAGGCTCAGCGCACCTCTAATTGCTGTGATAATGAGATATCCAACTCTCCTTCTGGAGCCACCACCACTGACAAATTGTGAGGATTGGTGTTTCTGATAGTCAAAGCCTCGGTTTTGGTTAGAGTGCTCCTGTAGAGGAGCGGAGAAATGACGACTAAGAAGAGAGCCAGGCTTGTCTCAATGCCTGTTTTCCCCCCAGTTTCCAATTCCGCCACTGTCTCCAAAAATACTAATACACTGAGTGGTGGAGCTTCGCTTTCTTGTGGCTTTTTCTCGACGTGGTCTCGGCTTGCTGCCTATCAACACACTGTTACACTATCCCTTTTTTTCACTCGACTGTCTCCTATCCACTCATACGTCAGGAGCTGGGGGTAAGGGAGGCACAATCCAAGGGAGAGGAATAGCCACAAGGGATAACCCACTTGGGTATACTCACACTTACTAACCCTGGGGGAGCAGGTAGAGCCACTTTATTCCGAGACAAGCCCAAAGGCGAGAGAAGTGGCGATAAGTCGTGAACCTAGCTCGAAAGGTAACAACAACGCCTTGCTAATTCAGATACAGTCCCGGCAAGCCAGTGGCTATGCGGTTATGTGGAGCGCTGTGGGAAAAAGACAATGAGAGAACTTAGCAACGCTTCGTCTGTCTCCGTACCTCTCCAACATTAAATCTGACACCAAGCATCCAACAGATGCCAGGTAAAGAATAATCTGCTAACCGCTGGAGAAAAACAGAGAAACAGTTTACAGGATAAACAAGGAGTTTCCTTATTCGTGGTCAACACTATGCTTTCTGGTGCTACTGTAACTCTGGTATTCAAAACACTTCAAAAAATTCCGCCCTAATATCAAAATACTACAAAAGTGAGTATAAATATATCCAAAACCAAATAAGCAGCCCTTATCCTGGAAAGTTCACATAAAAGAAGTCTTGTGGAAAATGTTGATAAATGGTCGTGTCGACTTGACATTCTCAAATCGATGTGTACCGAGTTACTGCAATTATCTACAGAATTATAAATGATAAATGGTATTTGGTGAAACTACTATTGCAAGTAAATTATTGCAGACTACGTTCGAATACTGGAACATTAATTCTACAAATTGTTGTGTGTGTGTGGGTGTGTGGGTGGGTGGGTGTGTGTGTGTTTGTTTTTTGGGGGGGGGTGATAAGGTGTAAATAAATAATTGCAATGTTAAATTTTTAAACATAATATATGAGCTGCAATGTATTTTTTTAAATTTATATCATTTTTGGCAAAAGAAAGGGCCAGGAAGGAAGTATTATAATAAGGCTTCATGGTTTCTGAATTTTGAAATTTCATATCAGGTTAGTGAGGCACTCGTCCCACGGTTGAAGTCGCTCCGAGAGCAGGTGCGGACGCCCACTTTGCCAACCTTGAAGATAGATTTTAGAAAATCGACTATTGACGGCGTCGTAGCCGTATTCTCTTTCAGTGCATTGTGCGTGAATGTACTGTATTTGCTCCATACCTTTACGCGAAAAACTCTTTCTCCTAAGCCATTCCGTTGCAGCGGTCAATAGAGGAGATTTAGGGTCTCTCGTTACGCATGGTAGGAAACAGTTTGTTATGTTAGAAACCACAGTTGTGTCCGAGCTCACGCGTGGGTTTATTCTCGTCGATACTTGAAAAATACCCTAGGTCTTTACCTTTAAAACTGACATTATCATCTAGCTTTGATTGCTAGAGTCACGCCGGTGCACGCTTCGAAAAAGACAGTGGAGCAAACGGTATCTTGTCATCACATGACCTGGAGCCGTTTTCGAGCTCTTATTTCCGAAAAAATATATGCCGCTGACCAAAGTGAAACTCTCTTACATAATTCGAGTCCCCGTTTGGCCTCTTTTTCGCGTATTATGCCGTGATGCCGTGTTAAAGGCTAAGAAAGCAGACCCGGTGGACCCTCTAGCTCTAGACACAACCCTATCTTGCAAGCTTGTGTAGGCTTGCTAACGAGAGGGGATGAAAACTTCTGGATTACCTCCAGAAATCTTGTAATGGTATTTCGCGCGACTAAGGAGAAGGCTGTGACTCCGTTGCTTTCCCTCGCTGCACTGTTTTAACAGTCAGAGAGCCTCAAAGCTATCTGCTTGGTCTAGCTGGCGTGGTGCATCGCTTCCACAGCATACCCACAAGATCGTCAGAGCATCGATGTTTGAATGGCAATTCTTATAAGTCGTAGCCATGAGATGTTCGATGTTAGCGTTGTTCTCGCGATCGTCTGGCATGTCGACGCTGGTACGTGAACGCCGACCGTTACCCAGAGCGTAATTTATCCTTTCTGGCGTCACTTCTTCATCCTTCGGGACCTTCAGGGATCGTGATCTGCCTGATTGTGGCTTAATCTGTTGCCGCTCCGCCTGCTGCGTTTCACGTGTCTTTACAATTTGGCAGTATGGAGTAGGAAGGGGGACTATGGGAGGATGAAGATGATCCATCTACCAAACTGTTTGCTCCACTTTGACGGCCTGACGTCTTTCATGACTTTTCTGCCGTCTCTTGAGTCAGCGATGCTATGAGCTGCAAGACCGATGGTGCTGTGGCCCCACTGGTTCACTAGGTGTGGGCTCCGAGTTGTCGTTGGCTACATAACCGCTGAAGTGTTTGTAGCTGGTGAGGCGAAAGCAGCTGTTGCACCTGAGGTCGGGGGCTCCATAGCCACGCTGGATCTGTCTTAAGCTCTATCGCCGGAACACTCTGCTGGAATAAGCATTTTAAAAATAATGGACTGCTGCTGCAGAGCATGGTCTCAAATCCCGTATTGGTCGCGCTGGGGAGAAAGAAATGGCAACAAATATATGCAAAAAATGGGGTCATTGGTTTATATGGCTGATGCTTCAACACTGGTGTCAGCAATTCGTTATCGAATATATATATTAGTGCTTTTTGACGTTGATAAATACTGTTCTGTGGAAATAATCTAGGCCTTTCGATTCAAGCAGAGCTGTTAGGATGTGAAGACGATACTGCAAAAACAAGAAGGCCACTAACAACAGGAAGCGCATCGATTTCAATCCTCAGTCCCATCAGACTTCACTAGGGATTGGCCAAATTATCCTTTACAAATTATCTCCACTTGATTGGTTTTCTTATTCTGCTGGGATCACATCATCGGTAGAGAATTTCTTCTTAACAACAACAACAAATAGTTTCCATCTTGTAGGCGCAAGAACGGGAATGTTTTTGTTTACGATTGTCTTCAGCATCTTCTTTGAAAAGTTTGCCTTTTCCAAGAAAGATGAGTTACAGGCTCACAGTTTGGGGAGCATCTAGGCATCTGTTACCAGGAGGAACCGAAACGATCTCAAATATATAATCCTCCAGATCACTGTCATAAAAAATAGCTTCAGAAGCACAAAGCACTTCTTCTTTTGACAAGTCGCAAGTCCTTTACAGAACTACCTTGGTTTCTAGGCCGACCTTTCTGGACATCAGAGACAAGTCTGTGTACAGTTGTTGGGAGATTGGCAAACATATCAAGGATGGAGATATCATGGGAATCGATGGGCAATCTATTGAAAAGGTCTCAGATCCAGACAAAATTCGGCCTGATCTGTCCTGTCCTGCAGGACAAGTCTGGAAAAATGCGGGCTGTCTAGAGGATCTGGCACTCTCGAAAGGAACCTATGATCTGGTTGATTAGGGTTGAAAACGGGGCAGACCCGGTGCTCCGTTCCTTGTGTAGTAAGACTGTTGTTGAGTTAAGAATGGCACACACATTCATATCTTACCAGTACGCGTAGAGTTATCCTGATCACTGAAATCTCCAGCCAGTTTATGTGACGGTGGCGAAGAGAGGGACATCAGGCTTATCACATTCTCCCTGTAACTGAATCTCTTACCCCGACAAAGGGGAGTCCATTTGGATGTCCATATTCAGATGGAGGGTATGGAATGTAGTACCTTTGTTGAGTATCTTCGGAAAACTGATATGATTGCCTCTGAGAATCGCTCTAGACGTGTCTTTAATGTAATTTGCTTAGTGGACCCGTTATCTCTGCTGCTATTAGTCTCGCTAGCAGAAAAATTATCTAAATAAAGGTTCTAGAGGTCTGGGTGTGAATCGCGCTTTGACTTGACATAGAGCCTGTATTACCTCTAAGAAAACCATGCCCTCTTTCGAGAGTAAGTAGGATTTTGTGGAAGCATAAATGTTTCCTCGCGGGGTGGCAAGGGGATACAGGGAGAGAGTCGATATGAAAAATCTAAAAACTCTCTAATACCAATGACGTTTCTTGGACCGGTACACATACACTTTCACCAAAGAGGGCGTGTCTTAATAACAGAATTTAATATTTGACTCTGTTGTAGAAGTCCAAATGTATTCTCACTTCAACAGTATGGACACCCTTGCACTCTCCTCCTTAAGCATTCCTGTCTCTCGCTTCTTTATGCCCTTTAATATCTTTTAAGACACACTAATGAGTGCAGTGAAGAGGATGGAACAACTGATAAGAAGGGATTTATTCAAATTATTGGTCGCTGACCTGCGATATTAAACGATTTATAGGACAAGTTTACACAAAGTCCAAATTTCGCTATTATCACGAGCAGTTCGTAAGCTGCTAGCGAAGAATAAGAGACAGCAAGTAGAGAACGGCACTAAGAATCCGTCAATGCTGTAAGATGAAGGTGCAAGGAGATTATGTATCTACTTACACCAAAGATGAAGCCGACAGTAAAGAAGTGAAGTCATTCAATCCATGAAAAGCTGAGGATGAGAAAAGAGATCATCAAAAATGCAAAAGGACTCTTAATGGCTATGTAAGGACCTTGGAAGGAGCTACTAGCTCGTTTTGTCATTCAGATGAAGAGATAACAGTTGTCACAATCTTGAAAGTGTCCTATAATAACAGAATACGACAGCTGGGTACCACCGTATTCCCCAGCTAGAAGAGGGCGTCTTGAGATGAAAGGGAGGAAGTAATTGTGATTATCAACTCGAAAAGAGACAGCAGAAACAAAAAATAAATCTGCAGTTAAAGGGGACGTCTAGAAGAAAGCCAGATGACATTGTGCCAACTTCTGTTTGTTAAACCTCTAGGCTAGCATGGAGCTAATAGGGGCAATATGCGATGTCCAATGGAATTACAAAAGTTTTGTGGCCTAGTCAACATTGTGGCACCTCTGAAGTCATAAAGTATTGCAATTATCGTGAAAAAAAGCAAATGGAGAAATGGATTGAACACTACTTCTAGTTGTACTCCAAAATGTCAACTGTTGCTCCAGATTCCATTGATTCTGTGCCACAGCAACCTTTCATGACGAATTTATATTGCAGGGGCTGTCTAGTCTCGAAGCTCCTGGAAATGGTGGCATCCCACCTCTCTCAAAAGAATTCAGCAAGTTGGTGGAAGAGTCTACCCCGAGTCGCAGTGTGACTTTCGTACACACATGTCAACTACCGACATGAACTTCTCAATTCACCAGCTGCAGGAAAAGCGCAGGGAGCAACAAAAACAACTGTATATTGCTTTCATCGACCTTGCAAAAGCTTTTGACAATGTAAGCATGACATACCAATATGGAATCCTCGAAAAGATAGAATGCCCGCCAAAGCTTCTCAGCCTCATTCGTGTCTTCCATGAAGCCTTGCAAGGCTCTGTCTCATTGGTTGGCTCAGCCTCTGATTGGTTCAAAATCCTGAAAAGGCGTCAAACAGTGATGCATGCTTGCTGCAATCCTCTTCTCCATATTCTTCTCCGTGCACCTGTACTATTCGTTCGATGGACAGAAAGGCATCGACATATATACGGAAAGCTGTTCAATGTCAGCAGATTTCGCATCGAGATAAAACGCAGGATATTGATTCAAGAACAGAACTGCTCTTTGCAGATGATGCCGCAGTTGCCTCTTATGACGACCAGAACATGCAGAACTTCATTTTTATTGCATGTGCTAAATTCTATCTTGTAGTAAGCACTGAGAAGACTGGCGTCCAGTCAAGGAGTCAGTCGAACGTTATGCCTTTAAATATCGTGGATAAGTTTTGTTACTTGGGATCACCCACTACTGGCTGCTTATTCCTGGACAAAGGGCTAAATATCTGCATAAGCTAAGCTGCTTCGACATTCGGTCGCCTCACAAAACGGCGTGGAACAAAATTGACCATCAAAACAAAAAAGCCATGCTTGCGTTTTTTGGAAAAGTACTATCCAGCAGCAAGACCTGGACAACGTATGTGCGATAAAAGATAAGGCGGAATGATTTCCATATCAGAGGCCTCCGCCACCTATTGAAAAATGACAGGACCAGATCCCCAATCGTGCAGTTCTTGAGACAGCAGAACTACGTTGTATGACCGTAATGCTAGAACAGAAACGTCTGCGCTGGCCACGCGCGAAGAATGGCCCTTCTGTATGGTGAACTGGTGAAAGGCAGAAGGCCTTTTGGCCACCGGAACTGGCGCTCAAGGGCTCATGCAAATGAGACATGAAAAAAGCATATAACATGTGGGTAAGAATGGGAATCCTACGCCACTGTCAGTCCGGTTTCGGAGCGAAAATTGAGTCAATGGCTCAAAACGGAGTGAACTGAAACCCTTTTTTCTATAGATCTGTAGCTGTTTCTCACAGACAGACGGACGCCAACGACGACAATACGATACGTTGTTATTCTGTCACAAACAACTTTTTCAAACAGGTTAATTGTACTGAAGTGGCAAATGCAATCAATCAGTATCAATATAAGCGAGTAAGTATTATAATCCCGTCTTTTACTTCGCAAAAGCTTTGAAATCTCCACTTTTAATGGGTTCCCTTCCAGTAATATTTACCACGCAATATAAAAAGAACTTTTTGAGGTACTGTTCAAGATACTCTAACCCTTCCATCCATCCTTCGACCAATCAGAATGCCCGAGACGTCGTCTGCTAGTCTCGTATAAACGACATTCCCTTTTTGCGTGGCGTCTGTACAACACGCCATTCTGTGTGCTGCCGGTTTTTTGCAGCAAGGGAACTGGTTTAAGGTGCGAATTGCTTCATTTTTTACTTAATTCACTACCTAATGGATTACTTTATTTATTATTGTGCGTTGGAATAAATTTACGGAGCCGAAGTGTGTTAATTCGACATCTTGTTCTTCGGTCTGGTCAGGTTGAGTTTGCACGATCACGGAGACACTTTCCTAGTCCCGAGAAGTGCGCCTGTTTCTCCACTTTCTTTCAGATCGAGGAACTTACCAGTTCCACCTCAGTTCGTCTAGGAGTAGGATCTTTTCAGGCTGCTGGACCTGATCAGACTCCAAGCTTTACCAGCCAGCTGTGTCATCGCGGAAATGGCCAGTTTTGCTTAAGCTTTGCTCCATGGGTCGCTTCTCAGTCTTCGTAGAGCAGGTTCTGCAAGTCTGACAGCATTCTCCGACGAAAAGAGACGTTTTCTGTGACGTCTGAGGGTCTTTTTCTTTGCCAGGACCGTTTTCCCACTGTGGTCATACGGTCACGGGTGCGAGAAGACCTTTCGGGTCCAACGGGATTTACAACCCGTTACGGTCCTATGGTCTCTGGTTCATCAGAGGCAAGAGAGACCCATATCCAACACGGGTAGGTCCATTACGGTCCAACCCGTTACGGCCCGGGAACGCTACCGTTCCGGGAAGCATCTCTTTTCGTCATTTCCTTAGACCCAGAGACAATTCCTTAAGCGATTGTAAACACAGCTTGGAGGGTTAGAGCTTGCAGTTGAAGCAAAGCACTGAGAAATGTAGTATTGTAGGTTGTTTTATACTACATATTCTCACCGTTGTTTTTTCTCTGCTTGCATTTCAGATATTACAGAGGCCAGTCTACACTCTCCACCGTTACTGCCTCAGTGTATCCATCCTCCAACTTCGTGTAACCCCCACTCCATCTGCGACCGCTGCAGACGGAACAGTGGAATACCTCTGTGCGAGCCAGACAGCCCGTGCGGCGAGTGCCTACATCTCACTCCAGAGGATTGGAAAGTCCTGTTACGGAATAGGACCAAGAACGAGCGCAGGAGGGATAAGCGCAAATTCCTTTCGTCGGCTTCGTTTGTTACTCGTGAATTCATTCAGGATACCATGAAAAAGGCTAGCTCCGTTATTCTGGGCCAGGTCTCCACCCCCGTACACGTAGACACTGGTGCGGAATCGGAATCCGCTACGCCAGTTTAGAGACATAAAAAATCCAAGAGTAAAGGACGTGCATTTTCTGAGACTGTAGCAGAATTGGATATCCCCGAAGGGCAAGAACGGGATCTTCTCCGCGAGGCATGGGCATCACCTCCTAGAGTGAAACCCATTGGCAGTCCAGGAGGGGCGTTTAAGCCCCCGTCTGAGGAACAAGTGACTTTAACGTATAAGAATACGGGAACAGTTCTTTCGGCGGTTACAGGCCAGTTAGGCATTCCCCCGCGAGAGGATTTACCCCCCCCCCCCCTCCTCAGCTACAGCGTCTCCCGAGTGAATTTTCAGCGTTCTTGTCTATGCAATCGCAATTGCAAAAGCAACTGTTGGATTTACAAAATCAAGTTCAAAAGCAGGAGAGTCTGTTTAGTCAAAAACAAAAGCCTAAACCATCAGCTACGGTCTCTCGTCCTCCTCCGGAGATTCAGTCAGTGGCAGCGATGTCGGGCTCGCCTGTACCTCACCCCCGCTGGACTCTAACGTGGATATTCCCGAAACGGTCACCATCAGCGAGGAGGATTCTGTGGGCGTGCCCCTTTCGGGCCAAGTCTCTGCATTGCTGGAAAATGAAGAGGAAATCGGGCCGATGGAAACTTCTCCCCTAGCAGCAGTCCCAAGCAACAGGGAGAAAGAAATTTACACCCCAGTAGGGGAACCCCACATGTCACAATTACCACAATCCCAACTCCCAGAAGCAGCATCTGATGAACAGGAGTCGGAGGTGGAAGACGGGGAAGAAGAATCCGAGGGTACGCCAGTACATTCCCGTTTTCATTTACCGTTACGGGCAGTGGAGCAGATGCGTTCTCCCGGCCAAGGGCAACGACTTTGGAGAGACCCAGCGGCAGCGGGAAGACGTCCCATCCGTACTCCCTCTCCACCAGACCTTGCCCCATCGGTCGAGGACGCGGCCCCCTCGAGTTCTGCTTCTACGATTGCACCAGAAGACGTGCCGTTCAGGGATGCCATTCAAGAGGTCTCCTGTGGCTCCCCAAATCTAGATAAGGAGGATCCGCCCATTCGTATGACATCTCAGGCCGCTCCACCACAACAGGACTCCTTCATCGCACTAGCCACCAGCGAGGGCATTGCTCATGCTGTCACGGTCCGCACGAAGGAATTCAAGAAGATGGATGCCGGTGAGATTCGCACATTGTCGCGTTTCCACTTATCTAAGCATTGCTAGTACGACCAGGCCCATATCGGTCAGCGGATGAGAAAATTCCCCTAGAGGCACTGGAACAGCCCGTGAAGCGTACAGTCTGGATGCCCACAGTGCGTAGTGACTCAGACATTCCATTAGCGGAGAAAGACGCCAAGACCATCGAGGCGTCTTCTCGTCACATCATGAACATTATGTCATTTCAAGATCACGCACTTAAAGCTCTGAAGTCCCGTTGACTTCGCCTTAGTGATCCGGTGTCTTCTAAGCTGATGGAATGCCTGGCCTTAGCTACCCGAGACGTGGTCAAACTCTCCACCTTTTTGATGACGTCAATGGTCTACCTACGTCGAGACGCCTTTCTCCAGCACTGCTGGTCTAGTGTCAAAGGTTTACGGGATCTGCGCCATGCCCCTATCCTGGAAGAACGAGAGCTATTTCCTCCCACTGAGATAGAGAGGGTGAATCAGGAAAGTCGTTCGCTTTCGCAAGATTATGCCCTGATGTCCAGGATGTCTCGCTCCTCCTTCAAACGCCCACTGAAGAGAAAGAGACCACAGCAGTCCTCACCGGCACAGACTAAGCCGAGTGCGCAACCACAACAGCCCCCTGTCAAGAAACCGAAACCCAGCTCCGGCAGCAAGGCAGAGGGCCCGTCTCCACAGTCGTTCAGGTAGCAACCAATCAAAGTACCGTCACGAGATTCCCTCATCTCCTGGCGATACTTTAACAAACTTAAAAGACTTGGAAAATTTACTCTCCTTAAATGCCTCCTTGCCCGTAGGAGGGAGACTAGGAAAGTTTTGGCAGCAATGGGCAGAAATGGGGGCGTCTCGAAGGGTAGTACGTTGGTTAAAGAGAGGTTACTCCCTACCTTTCAAACGAGATCGAAACGGGCTCAGGTGCCCTATTCCCCTAACCGCCCATGCGCCAAGACAACTGGTCACCTCTTACCCCAAGGGGTCAGAAAAAGACCGAGCCCTCCAAGAAATGCTATTGAGCTTGTCACCAAAACAGGCGATAGAGGAAATGCCAGAAAATCAAATGGGCTTTTTCAGCAGGGTTTTTCTGGTCCCCAAGAAATCCGGAGGGTGGAGGCTAGTAATCGACCTCTCCCCCATAAACGGTTTTCTCCGAGTGGTCACCTTTCAGATGGACACGACCCAGGTGATAAAAGGGTCATTACGGGAAGGGATGTGGGGTACCTCCATAGATCTCTCCGATGCTTACCTCCATATCCCTCTTCACCGCTCGGCAAGGAAGTTCCTAGCCTTTCAAGTAGGGAAAAGACGTTTTTGGTTTCTGGCACTTCCCTTCGGTCTGGCTACGGCCCCGTACGTTTTCTCCAAGGTTATGAAGGTACTGAAAACATGGGCACGTCTAGAAGGGATGTTAGTCTTTCAGTATCTGGACGACTGGTTTCTGGCGAATCAAGACAGGCAGGTAACCGAAAATCATACAATGTCTTTAGTTCGCAAGGCGCTAGAGGTAGGTCTAGTAGTAAACCTAGCCAAGTCCGAACTAACCCCCAAACAGTCCATTACCTTTCTAGGGGAGTTCTGGGATCTGGCAATAGCAAAGGCGTTCCCTACGCCAGAACGCCGTCAGAGAATTGCGGGTGCCATTACAGGTATCTCTCCCGGAAAAAAGGTGAGATTACAGGCCATGCAATCCCTTCTTGGCCTGTTAGTGGCAACAGAGAAGACAGTCCCCCTGGGCCGTCTCCATTACAGGCCATTTCAAAGCCAGGTAAGATGGGCATTGCATCAGGGTCGTTCAGCCGCAGCAAAGATGCAAGTTTCACAGGTAACCCTACAAGCCCTCAACTGGTGGTGCGATGTTCTAATTATGTCCGAAGGAATGCCATTTCAGCCCCCCACCCCAGAGATAGAGATTCAGACCGATGCATCCCACTCGGGATGGGGAATTTATTGGAACGGTCAAGTATGGAAAGGCAAATGGCCACCCTCGCTCCAGTCCTACCACATAAACTGGCTGGAACTTCGGGTAGTCTGGATTGCCCTAACCAAACTGACCAACCAGCTCAGAAGCAAGGCAGTCCTCTTTCGGTTAGACAATTCCACAGCCATAGCGTAACTCAACAAGCAGGGGGGTACCAAATCACGGTCCCTGTCCAAACTCGCATTTCAAATTCTTACAAGAGCCAGGGAGGAACAGGTGACCGTCTCCGCCCGTCACCTGGCTGGGAAACTAAATGTCTAGCGGACTTAGCTTCCAGACAGAGTCAAGTTATCAACACCGAATGGTGCCTATCCCCTCGGTCCTTTCAGTGGGTGACACACCAATCTCCATGGGGTGCCCCGACTCTGGATCTGTTTGCAAACGCTATGACCACTCAACTTCCCCGGTACGTGTCCCCTTGCCCGGACCCAGCAGCTTGGGCAGTGGACGCCCTCAATTGTCAGTGGCCACGGGACGAGGTACTGTATGCCTTTCCCCCACAAGCAATCTAAGGGCAAGTCCTGCAGAGAGTAATCGAGTTGAAACCACCGTTCCTATTACTCATTGCCCCATGGACACCGGAAGCCCCATGGTTCGCCCTCCTACTCCATTGCAAGGTAGTGAGGTCGATACCGATCCCATGCCACAACGAGTTGCTATCACAACCCATTGGCAACACTTCCACCCCTCCTCTCGCTTACTGAACCTCCACCTGTGGTGTCTGACCAGTCCTTTCTGAAGAACAAGGGTTTTTCTAAACAGGTGAGAGAGAAAATAGTAAACAGTCACAAGGGCTCGACGGCCAAGGTTTACAGGTCGCAGTGGAATAAATTTGCCGCTTGGTGTAGCACTTCTAAGCTAGACCCATTTCAGGCTAGCCCAGCAGTGGTAGCGGACTTCCTCGATCACCTTTTCACGGAGAAATTAAAGGTAGGTTCCATCGAGGGCTATAGGGCCGCTATAGGGTCAAGACTTAAAGCATCCACAGGCTACGACCCGGGCAAAGATGCATCCCTGTCACAGCTAGTAAGACACTTTAAAGTAAACTCCCCACCCTGCCCATCCAACATAGCGCAGTGGGATCTATCTTTAGTCTAACGGTATCTTCAGCGCCTAGACATTTTTAGTAAAGACGTGATTTCAGCAAAAAACGCAACTTTACGATTCACGTTTTTATTGGCTTTAGCTTCGGGCAAAAGAAGAAGCGAAATTCATGCCCTGGACAGAAAGGTAAATAAAGATAAGGGTACATGGGAGAAGGTCACCCTAGTCCCCAGAGCAGGATTCATGGGAAAAACCCACATCATGACCCAAGGGATGGGAACGTTCGATCACATTACCCTCCCATCCCTACCAAATGACCCCGACTCAGATGGTCTGGTCTCTTTGTGTCCCATCAAGGCGCTGCAACAGTATTTAGAAATGTCAGAGGCCTACAGATCAAAAAATCAGAAGGCTCTCATCATTTCTTTTATGCCGAAATTTAACAAAGATCTTTCGAAGCAGTCGATCTCAAATTATATTAAAAAGATCATTTTGGCAGCCTATGACGATGCACAAATCGACCCGAACCCGTTAGGGGAATCGAGCATCAAAGCCCATCAGGTAAGGCAAGTAGCTAATTCCCTCAGGGCGGTACGTAACGTGTCCCTTTCAGATATATTAAAAACAGGTTGTTGGGTTTCCCCCAAATCGTTTGTTAAATACTATCTGAAAGATTTCTCTCAAGATGAATTATCTGGTTTATATTCATTAGGACGGTTCGTGGCTTCAGAAACGACCATTACAGGCTGATGGTTTCTGTTGTAGGAATGCTTCTCCCAAGTTCGAGAACAGGGGCAAGCAGAAGGCTAACTTCTCCAAGGGCCGTAACGGGAACAGTAACAGCAACAACAAGCCACGAAAGTAACAACCCACAAGAAGGTTTTTTCCTTCTTACTCTGAACATTTCGCTTTTTCGCTCAGGTCCTTCGGACCATTTCGGTTCCGTGCTTATATTAAGCTACGGACAAACGCTGGACGGTTATGTTTAATTAAGCATTTATATACTCCGAAGTGTTCAGGATCGCATGTGCAATGAGTACAGCCCAGTCTTCGGTCTTACGACTACTCGGATGCTTAAATTTTGATCTCCTTTCTTCAAGTTTTTCAGAAAGGGAGGGGGACCGTGTCGGTCCCAGACGTACTCAGTGACCGTACACCCGTTGTAGCCGGAGGACCGAAAGGCCGGTCTATGGTCCATGGTATAAGGAACCATAGTGTCATTACGGCCCCATATAGGAAAACAGTCATAAATAAGCCGAAAATTTCTCTGTTTTTCATTTTATGACAATTTACAGTAGTTTTAGAACTATCTAGTCAATCGCTACGAGTTTATTTCAAATAAACGTGGTAATTTAGCAAATGGGAGGAAGAAAAGTTAGACAGCGGACTCGCTCTCTTTTTTCCAAGTTTGAATAGCATGTCTTGTAAGGCACTTCAGTCACTTTACTAGAAGTGTCAAAGAGTTTATTTGCGTAAATCCTATGGATTTACGATCGTTTTGTAGTACTTCTAAATAAACTTAATTGTTCATCAATACATAGCAAGTGAATAGTGAGGACTCGAGGTAGGGATCCATCCGGTGGGCGGTTGGAGGGGGATGGTGATAGTTCTCAAAAGATGATAGCATGGTTGAAAGCCTTTCTCATCTCAACTGACAGTTGCTGTGATATTTTTACTTTGTTATGATTTTACCTTATGTTGAAAGACCGGAATGGTGCGCCTCCGGACTTTATTTAGGAAATCATTAAAAGAATTGAAACTTAGCCGACAAGTTTTATTTCTTCTTTTGCTTCGAGTGCACAGCACTCCTTGCTTACATACAATGAGCTTTTACAAGCCATAGTGTAATTCGCAACCTTTTTGGGCAGTTCAAGAATGGCAGGCTCCCCTGCTCCGGACTCAAGTCCTATTTAAAGTGGAGATAAGCGAATTCAAAGCTTTTGCGAAGTAAAACTATCGTTTTATTTCGTAAAACGAGCTTTTACGAGTAAAAGCGCAATTCGCGTTCTCCACTTTTAACTTTGATTTTAACCCGTCCCATCCTTCCCCAACTAGCCTGGGCGTGTTTTACCGCCTTTTGGGGCTAAAAAGGGAATGTCGTTTATACGAGACTAGCAGACGACGTCTCGGGCATTCTGATTGGTCGAAGGATGGATCGAAGGGTTAGAGTATCTTGAACAGTACCTCAAAAAGTTCTTTTTATATTGCGTGGTAAATATTACTGGAAGGGAACCCATTAAAAGTGGAGAACGCGAATTGCGCTTTTACTCGTAAAAGCTCGTTTTACGAAATAAAACGATAGTAAGCATGCGCCCTGTCGAGACTTAATTGAGCTGGATGTTTCATGAAACATTCCATGTCTAAAAGTGAAGAAAATAAAGGAGTAAGGCAAGTGACGTGATCAAACATTACCCCATAACTTTATAACATTTTTCCAACAACCCAATAAACATTCTGACGTTGATCTTACTTCGACTTGAAGTTGCCACGTCAGTCCGATCAAACAGCAACATTAAATCGGGTTTTAATTTGGTTGTGACACAACGTCTGCCTAACGCGTCGGCCGATAGGGAGTTTGTAATATGACTGTGATCACAAAATTGATGGCTCATTCAAGTGCAGAATTTGCGCTTCCTTAGATAAAGACCATCAACTAAAGAGTGTCAAAATCCCTAAATTTCACAGTTGCCTCCATCTTACAAACCAAATGTTCATGTGATGTAATTTCTTGTGCGGAATACATGACACAGGTATGTAACTTATTTGTGTAATGTTTTTATGGTTCTGTCGTTTTGGCTTTGTCTGTTTTTAGGCCTTAATTTTTGTTACATCTCAGAATAACATAATTCTTCTTTAAAAAAAATAACTGTCACACTTGCTTACACTTCATAAAAGAGACGACGATTGCAAAAAAAATGCAGGTTAAAAAGAGAGGTAAGTGACAATATTAAGGGGTATATACGTTCAAACTTCTTGTCCATTATAGTTGCCTATCCAATTATAATTTATGATTTCAATGAAAAAAAACTCTCATTTTGGGTGATGAATGGTAGTAAATAAAATGTAAATCTGTAGCTAGTATGAAAACGCGAAGTGTTTACCAACTTCTCATGCAGTAGTAATAGCATAGCTGAGAGGCTATTGGCTTCTGAACACGCTCCGATTTTAAATGTTAGGGATTAAGGTCAATTCTACGGTCAGGTTTCATATCAGGGCCGGTTTACACATAAGAGAATGTGGTTGCAAAAATAGGTGGGGTCCCTTAAAATATGCCATGAGCTATGCAGTTCCACTAAAACAAGACCCGAAGCAAGCTGTTAGCGTTTATTTATCTGTAAAAAATAGTCCCCGCTCATGCGACATACAGTAGAACTGTTTGCTTTTTTTTAATTTTTGAAAGTCGGTATGGTACTTATCACACAATTTATAAACATTTCAGGATAAATTATTCCGCAATTTTTGGGCACGATTGTTCCGTTCTGTTTTGTCCGCTGTACCGAAATGTCCGCTAATTACAAACTGTTCCAAAATGTCCGCTAACCCTATTCCAAAATATCCGCTCGTATTGTCCGCTAACCCTGTTCCAAAGTATCCGCTCGTTTCATAATGTCCGCTAACCCTGTTCCAAAGTGTCCGCTCGTCCCGTATTGTCCCTAGCCCTGTTCCAAAGTATCCGCTCGTCCTGGTTTGTCCGCTAACCCCGTTCCGTTTTATCCGCTGGTAGTGTCCGCTAAATATGCCATGAGCTATGCAGTTCCACTAAAACAAGACCCGAAGCAAGCTGTTAGCGTTTGTTTATCTGTAAAAAATAGTCCCCGCTCATGCGACATACAGTAGAACTAACCCTATTCCAAAATATCCGCTCGTATTGTCCGCTAACCCTGTTCCAAAGTATCCGCTCGTTTCATAATGTCCGCTAACCCTGTTCCAAAGTGTCCGCTCGTCCCGTATTGTCCCTAGCCCTGTTCCAAAGTGTCCGCTCGTCCTGGTTTGTCCGCTAACCCCGTTCCGTTTTATCCGCTGGTAGTGTCCGCTAAGTCTTCAATTTTTAACCCAGCCGACTTTGTCGGGCTTGGTTAGTCGTATCACTACAAGGGGCTTGAATGTATGTGCGTATGTGCGTGTGTTAAACTTTCTCTTTAAAATGCTACTCCTCCCACAGATTTGCTCCAATCGTCTGGATATTATGCAGGAATGTTCCCTGGGTGGTCCCCCACCTGGCTATTACTTTTATGACGATTGACGAAAAACTGACAAAATGGCGGCACTTTTTGTGCGCTTTTAACCCATTTTTAAAATGCTACTCCTCCTACAGTTCTACACCAATCACTCAGATGTTGCGCAGAGATGTTCCCCAAGGATTCGCCTACCAGGCTATTATTTTTTTCTCGAGATTCGCCAAAAATTACCGAAATGGCGTAACTTTGAAGATTGGCAAAAAGTGGAATAAATGGTAGTAAACTAGACCGAATTTCGCTACACGTAGCGAAATGGCACCCACTTGCAATGGTACAATCTATCTGGTCAAAGACACATTTTTCAGTGTTTCGACATAATTATCAGCTTCCGAATTATTATCTTGAACGAGGACATCGAAGTAAATATAATGTTATCTCTTTTGGGTACAAATGGTCAACTTCCGATTTTTGACCTTGACGATGACGGAGGAGGTCAAGGTCACCGAGGTACCTCTTATATAATGTCTTTTAGGCCCAAACGATCGAAAATAAGCTCAAAATCGCTCTACCTCTAACCGTTTTCGAGATAATGGTCAACTTCTGGATTTTGACCTTGACCATGACAGTAGTGTAGAAACGAGAATTCTGCGTCAATCTATCATCATGACGTCATCAGTCATGTGACCAATTAAGCCCCGCCCATCAATAAAAGCTGTCAATCAGGTGATCAATTAAGCCCCGCCCACTTTCTGTCTATTACCTGTCAATCATCGTGACGTCATGAATCACGTGAGCAAAGAAAAGCCAATGAAATCAGTGAAGACAATGAAGCCCCATCCACTTTCTGTCTATCACCAGTCAATCATCGTGACGTCATACCCCCTCATATCTATTTTTAGACTGGGGAAATTTTACAACATTTATTTTTAGTAACTTTTAAAAAGTAGATAACTTTTGTTATGTTCAACCGATTTGAATGGAAATTTCACCCTTTGATTCAGTTTTATGCCTAGCTTTGGCATAATGTAATCACAGGCTATTTTCACATGTGGCTGTAAGCATGTAAGCATAATGTTTATTTTAGTAACTTTAAAAAATGTAGATAACTTTTGTTATGTTTAACCGATTTTGAATGAAAATTTTACCGTTTGATTCAGTTTTATTTCTAGTTTTGGCATAAGTTATCAATTTATTAACTTAAGAGTTGTATATTAATATATGTCTTGCTTCACAACAGAGGCTAAGGTCTCTGGTGCGGTGTGAATTCACCCGTAAACCATACATCATATATTATGTATTATAACTAATTGTGTATTATTATGCATTATATTCTGTATAATATTCTGTATTCTATATAATAAGTATTTAATATAATGTATTATATTCAAGTATTGTATTATTATGTATTATATTGAAGTATTGTTTGAGGAAAATATAAAATTTGTGTTTTTTTCTTATTTTATTGAATATTACAAATATTTACACTTATGTACAATTATGATAAACACGAAATTAAAATTACATTTATTGAGAATAAAAGCGAAAAAAATTTCAAATGCATATTGCTTCAATCTTCTGCACTGAGTGTGATGAAATCATAGCATCCACTAAGCTCGTCATACTGTTAAAACTGTATAGTTTAGCATAACAAGAACATGTTTAGCATGCTGAACAACTTAATGAACAATTGAACGTCTTTGGAATGGGCTTGCCATTCGAACACATCTTTGAATGGGCTTGCCATTCGAACATATCTTTGAATGACGTACTCTTCTCACCTACAAAATGCTTATAGCCACCTATGCAAATAGCCTCTGACTACTTTATGGAAAAACTAGAAATACAACTGAATAAAACGGTAAAAATTTCATTCAAATCGCTTTAACATAACGAAAGTTATCGACTTTTTTTAGGTTTTTAAAAGTGAAAATTTTGAGATGAACATATTATGCTTATAGCCACATATGTAAATAGCCTATGACACTTTATGTCAAAATTAGAAACAAAACTGAATCAAAGGGTGAAATTTTCATTCGAATCGGTTAAACATAACAAAAGTTATCTACTTTTTTAAAAGTTACTAAAATAAACATTATGCTTACAGCCACATGTGCAAATAGCCTGTGATTACTTTATATAAGAACTAGGCATAAAACTGAATCAAAGGGTGAAATTTCCATTCAAATCGGTTGAACATAACAAAAGTTATCTACTTTTTAAAAGTTACTAAAAATAAATTTTGTTAAATTTCCCCAGTCTAAAAATAGATATGAGCTTGGTATGACGTCACGATGATTGACTGGTGATAGACAGAAAGTGGGTGGAGCTTCATTGTCTTCATTGATTTCATTGGCTTTTCATTGGTCACGTGATTCATGACGTCACGATGACTGACAGGTGATAGACAGAAAGTGGGCGGGGCTTAATTGATCACCTGATTGACAGCTTTAATTGATAGGCGGGGCTTAATTGGTCACATGACTGATGACGTCATGATGATAGATTGACGCAGAATTCTCGTTTCTACACTACTGTCATGGTCAAGGTCAAAATCCAGAAGTTGACCATTATCTCGAAAACGGTTAGAGATAGAGTGAATTTGAGCTTATTTTTTACCCTTTGGGTCCGAAAGACATCATATAAGAGGTACCTCGGTGACCTTGACCTCCTCCGTCATGGTCAAGGTGAAAAACCGGAAGTTGACCATTATCTCGAAAATGGTTAGAGGTAGAGCGATTTTGAGCTTATTTTCGATCGTTTGGGCCTAAAAGGCATTATATAAGAGGTACTTCGGTGACCTTGACCTCCTCCGTCATCGTCAAGGTCAAAAATCGGAAGTTGACCATTTGTACCCAAAAGAGATAACATTATATTTATTTCGATGTCCTCGTTCAAGATAATAATTCGGAAGCTGATAATTATGTCGAAACACTGAAAAATGTGTCTTTGACCAGATAGATTGTACCATTGCAAGTGGGTGCCATTTCGCTACGTGTAGCGAAATTCGGTCTAGTTTACTACCATTTATTCCAATTTTTGCCAAACTTCAAAATTACGCCATTTCGGTAGTTTTTGGCGAACCGCGAAAAAAAATAATAGTCTGGTAGGCGAATCCTTGGGGAACATCTCTGCGCAACATCTAAGTGATTGGTGTAGAACTGTAATAGGAGTAGCAATTTAAACTTGGGTTAAAAGGGCACAAAAAGTGCCGCTATTTTGTCAGTTTTTTTGTCAATCGTCATAAAAGTAATAGCCAAACTTAGTTGGAGCAAAACTGTGGGAGGAGTGGCATTTTAAAGAGAAAGTTTAACATACGCACATACATTCAAGCCCCCTGTAGTGATACGACTAACCCAGCCCGACAAAGTCGGCTGGGTTAAAAATTGAAGATTTAGCGGACACTACCAGCGGATAAAACGGAACGGGGTTAGCGGACAAACCGGGACGAGCGGACACTTTGGAACAGGGTTAGCGGACAATATGGGACGAGCGGACACTTTGGAACAGGGTTAGCGGACATTACGGAACGAGCGGATACTTTGGAACAGGGTTAGCGGACAATACGAGACGAGCGGATATTTTGGAACAGGGTTAGCGGACATTTTGGAACAGTTTGTATTTAGCAGACACTTCGGTACAGCGGACAAAACAGAACGGAACACACGATATAATCGCGATTTATGTAGCATGGCGTCGCCCACTGCCACTTGCTCGAGCTTTTAGGAATGGTTTAGGACGTCTACTGTTACATCGAAGCTGAGCAGCGTTCCACAATACTAGGATGAGTAACCTCAGGCTCTAGTTACAGCTTAGCGGCAGCCCATAAAAACTGTGACTTAGCTTCCGAACGGACTTTGTGATTTCTTTGAGACAATCATTTCGAGTAACTTCTGAGGAGTAGTGTCAGGGAATAGCCGCGATTGCCCGAGCTATTAGCGATAGTTTAGAACGTTTGCCTCTACAACAAAGCCAAGCAGCGTTGACCCGTTGGATATGTGACCGCGGACAATTTATCGACCTATTATTGTATATATTTTTGAAATTTTTCCCAGGAAACCTAAGTTGAACTAAGCGTTAAATATTGCATATATTTTTGCAATTTCCGCGGCCACAGATCCAACGAGTCAACGCTGTTTGGCTTTGTTGTAGAGGCAAACGTTCTAAACTTGTGTAGAGTCCGCTTATCGGTTCCTTGTTATTTTTTCCGTTCTCTGTTTCTGATATATCTTGGTACGAGAAATTAGTTTTAAAGGGAAATGCGGGTATCTCACCTACAATTGACATTTCCTTCATTCTTTCACAGTTTAATGCTTGGAGGGTACACATTCGAAAATTGAAAAGAAAAAGGGGGTCACCGATATTATAAGAGAAATAAAGACACTGAAAGATCATGTACTTTTACTATATAAACCATCGGGAAAACCAAGAAATTTCAATAAAATGCAAAATTCACACATAATCACAATTGACAATTGCCTCATTTTTTCCCTGTTTGAAGAACACGTCATACGAAATGTTTCAAGCAAATAAAAAATATATTTCACCGTATCAATAAGAGAATTATACACTCGTTTTGACAAAATCCTATTGACTCAATGGGTAAATGGTGAAAACAATGTAATATATTTAATGGATAATATATCAACACAGGCCCTTATAGAAACAAAATATCAATATAGACCATTTCTGAACACGACCCCATTTGTCTTTGAAAAGAATTTTTCGATCTAGACGGATTTAGTAGTTATTTATACTTTGTAATCATGGATTCAAATTCAGCGATATTCAATGTAATGCGCATTTCGGTCGCCAGATGGCGCAGAGATTAATCGGTTAACTATAACAAAAGTTATCCCACTTTTTCACTTTTTACAAAGTTAAAATAGCGGCATGTTACAAATGTGCATACAGCCACATGCGAAAATAGCCTGTGACTACTTTATAACAAAAATTTACATAAAACTGAATCAAACAGTGAAATTTTCATGCAAATCGATCAACCATAACGAAAGCTATTCCACTTTTTCACTTTTTACAAAGTTAAAATGGCGGCATGTTACAATTATGCATACAGCCACATGCGCAAATAGCCTGTGATCACTTTATAACAAAACTTTACATAAAACTGAATCAAACAGTGAAATTTTCATGCAAATCGACCAAGTAGTTTTAAAGTTATACACTCTTGAAGTTAGCCATATCACGATCCTGGGGGGGGGGGGGGGGTGGGGGGGGTGGGGGGGGGGGTCGGTACATAGTATGTCCTGGGTTGGGGAGGTCATCACTTTGTCACCATGGTTACGCCGCATATTATGACTTCATAACTATTATCACGTCATAATAGGTTTCACACATAGTGTAGGCTTAGCCCGTCTGCCGCCTAGGGGGGGGGGGGGGGTCATCACTTTGCTACCATGGTTACGCCGTCTATGACGTCACTTCCTCACGGAGAACTGTCCTTTTCATACTAATAAAATTGTTGGACGTTTCCATTTAAATCTTGAGAGGAGAGGCGTTTTCATGAAAATTGTTTTTGGCTAATATTTCCACAAATTTTAAGCGAATCTCGAAATGAACAAAATTGCCAGGTGGTTACCAGAGCCTGCCACCTTTACTCTGAATTTCAAGAGATTAAGGCCAAATAAGTACCTAGAACTGGTTGCGTTTTCAGTATTGTTTTGGTGAATCATCAAAAAAGTTATAGCCAGACAGGTACTGATTTCCGCTTCAACAACTCAAAATTGTAAGAAGATAACATCATATCCCTAGCGTTAGTAGGAAATTTAGTCAGAACTGAATTTCGCCAATATTTCCGCCATTTCGCCGAATTACGCAAAAACAGCAATAACCAGGTAAGTACCAATGACCACTATCTTTAATCAAAATTTTAAGACCATTTCTGTGATGTGAGTTGAGATTTTACTCTTTTCGCCAATATTTTTGTCAATTCTTGGTCAATCACCGAAAAAAATAATCAACAGGTAATTCTTGCTACTGGGTGAGTAATAATGATTACGACTTATACTTAAAAGCTAAAGAAAGTAGCAAGGTAGGAAATAACGCCTGCTACCTTTCCATATAAGACACGGCCAGCCTGTTGTGACTGACCCGTGAAGGTAGTGGAGCGAAAGTAATTTGTTTTCAAGCCGGAATCATGTCTGTCCCAGGGTCGGTTTACCCATATCGAATTCAGCAAATTTAATTTTGTTGTGTACTGGGCGTCATCATTTGGTCTCCTCACAAAACACGGCCAGCCTGTCTGTGACTGACCCGTGAAGAAACGAGGAGTAAAAGCAAACTTAGAGTTTCAAGTCGTAGGCATCAGTGCCAATGCTCTGTTTGGGGGTAACGCAGCCCCGGGGTCCTCCGAACGTCTCTAGGAGCGGCTTCGCAAGTGCGAAATGCGCAATGACACCGCTACCCTTCTTGGGTAGTAGTTTTCTGCGTTGGCTAAAATTTCAAGAAAATAAAATTATTTTTCTGGAGACAGTTAAGATTTTACGAAAAAAATTTAAAAGACTTTACGATCCCGGGGTTCTGGTGTACCCAGAACTAGTTGCGTTTTCAGTAATGTTTTGGTAAATCACCAAAAAAAAAGTTATAGCCAGTTAGGTACTGATTTCCGCTTCAACAGTTCAAAATTGTAAGAAGATAACATCATATTCCTAGTGTTAGTACGAAATTTAGCCAGAATTGGTTTTCGCCAATATTTCCGCCATTTTGCCGAATTACGCAAAAACAGTAATAACCAGGTAAGTACCAATGACCACTATCTTTAACCAAATTTCAAGACCATTTCTGTGGTGTGAGTTAAGATTTTACTTTTTTTTTGTTCGCCAATATTTTCGTAAATTTTTGGTCAATCAGCGAAAAAGTAATTAACAGTTAATTCTTGCTACCGGGTGAGTAATAATGATTGCGACCTATACCTAAAAAGTTAAAGAAAATAGCAAGGTAGGAAATAACGCCTGTTACCTTTACTTAAATTTTCAAGAAAATAAGACTATTTTATGGAGACTTTTAAGATTTTATGAACAAAATTGGTTTTTCCCTAATATTTTCGCCATTTTTTAACGAACCACTAAAAAAAGTAATAATCAAGTGGACGCTTATGCACCCTTCCACGAAAACCCTAGAACGTTTTAAATAAATATGGCTTTTTGCCAATATTACCGCCAATTTTTGGCGAATTGCCGAAAGAGTAATAGCCAGGTTGGTACTAATTCCCGCTTCCAATCAACCAAAATTTCACGACATTCAGACTAAAACCTAAGCGGACATGACTTTTCAACTTAAAAGCGTGCATACACATACGTACATACTTTCAACAACTGCTATAGCTCTTGCTTCTGTAGAAGCTGTGGCTAAAAACAGCATATGATGAGAACACCCACACAAACTGCCTTTAGTGTTTTGATCAGTTGATAATTAGCCTACAATTTATTCGCCTCAATTCAAAGTAGATCAAGATTTGTTGACCTTTTATAGAACGCGCTAATAATTAACTCCTGGCATGCAAATGAAATATCAAGCTTTTCTTATCAAGGAAAACTGAAAACCCTTAAAATTTATACACTTTACTTTTGAAAATCTTGAAAATGATGAAACACCTAAGAAACAGCCTAAACAGTGGAACCTAAATATCAACTGTTGATGATGAATTCTGAAAGGCCAAAATGTTTAAAATTTTATATTACGAGGATTCGTTTTCAAACCTTAAAGCAACTTACAAGTCAATGGGCGTCATTTATTGGGACAAATGATTTGCAAGGACAACTGTGTTCTAGTTATGTCACCACTTCTTTCTGATTCAAAAATATTACGTGGCGCTCCTCATCTATATCAGTATTTTTCACTGTGTAAAGTTTCGATAGGCTGGGCCTTAATTATAGTCTGAAAACTTGTCTGTATAAAACTCCAAGTCTCAATGCAAGAAATTACGACATTGCACATTGCATATATATATATACAGCGTTTAGGCAAAAAAGTTTAACAGAAATGACCTGAACAAAGCATAGCACTCAATGATTACATTCGGACGGACGAACACACCAACACCTATGTATGCATCTACGATGGGGATGCTTATCTGCAATTTGCAGTGAAGTTCCATAAGTTATGTAACCTGTGGGCCCACTGGACTGAAGTATGTCGATTTTGTTGGCTGGTAAAAAGTACCTGAAATATCAGAGCGCATTTCATACTCATGAACATAATTTTGTGAAAAGAAATCGTTTGCACCGCATACACTGTTGGCATAATACAGCCCTGTAATATTGAAGACAAAAGTAAGACTAGCTTGTTCCGTCTACATGCGCATTCTGTAAAATCCTTCTGTGAAGAAGAATAAATTGCGATAATTGCGGACACAATACAAACCCTCAATCACTTTTTTCGCAAACAGCGCATTTGTCCACGCGACTGCCGAGAAGGAATCTCCAGATAAACACTTCCTTTAGAGCTTAAATCAAGTGACAAGTACGCTACATTTTTGTATCAACTGAAAATGATTTGTTTAGAATTTCGTGACGGCTGGGGCTTGATCAAGATTTTCCCTTTGAATTTAGGAGATTCATTTTGAAAACTGATGCGAGTCACAACTAACTATTCCAATAATATCACATTTTTATTGGCAATAAAACCCTGCATATAAACTTTTGACGTATACCAACAAGTGCGACAAGAGTCCCCACAACATTTTATCACAAACTAGAGATCCACAAAAGAAATTATTACAAACTAGAGATTCACAAAAGAACCCCAACAATCGTTGAGAATGTCAACCAAAACTGACTGTCACTTCCACTTGGATATACGTGTATATATAATTAACTTGATTTCATCAATATTAGAGTGAGTCAATACCAGTAAATTGTGTCCAAAATTAGGAAATATCATTGCATTTGATACAACTTCATTTCACTTTTTTTTTTTTTTTTGCACGCTGCTGATTTGCATCTGTCCTCACAACATTTGATACTGGCGGCGTAATGGTTACGTCAGCGGAATGGGTGAATGCTCCACATAGTGGCCGACACTCGTGTATAAAGCTTCTTCCGGGCTGTAGCCAAAGGCTTGCGGCGACACTACCTAAAGTCAAAAACGAAAACAAACTTATTCACTATAATATAACAGAACTGTTCCGTTCTTTCTCTCTTTCTTTTTTTTTTTTTTTTTTGAAGGAGGTCATATTTCCGGAAAACACAAATGGACAAACATTTCAAGTTCTCGTATGCCCCAATGATACTTGACACTGTGCAAGTATTATATTTGTATCTCCAAGGCTTGCTATGACGTACCTCTAAGGCTCGCTGTGACGTCAGCATCGGTGACGCAGGTAATCCCAGCACAGCAACGCGCAGGCCATAGCGCATCTCATCGGTGCTGATCGGTTCTCCCGAATCCAGATCTACCATCGTTATCAGATCCGGAACCGTGGCAACCACCTTCGGCTGAAAATTATATTTTTCTCTATAACTTTAACTTCTAACCCTGCAATAACATTAATCTACAGGAATATGTTTTTCTCTAAATTCTCTAAAATGAGGTGATACAAACTGCAGGAAAACAAAGTCAAAACAAGCCACTTATCTTATGCCATATTCGATTAGAGTGCCACACATGACGCCCTAAGATGAATTACGGGAATTACAGGAATAAAAGACAGCACAATGGACGCGTTAAAAAACTTCTAGAGATGGGGTTTAAAAACAACAAAAATATTTCAATAAATAAAAAAACAGGTTTTTTTTTAAATGACGTCATCACTCACTGTATCAGTGCTTGGATCTTTTCCTAAATCTTTGACGATGAGATGTTCATTTTGAAAAAGTACAACAAATTGTCTACCATCAAACTCTGCACTTCCTTCAATAGTGACCTGTCCTTTTGTAAAACCGCCCTCGGTTTTTCGCACCAGATCGATAATCTAAAACCGTAACAACGATATGGAATTTATTATCTTTTTTGATCTGATTGACTCAAGTCATCTACAGATCAGAGTAACAATGGATAGCCTCGTTTTAGTCATATACATATAAAGAAATGGCCACCATTTCAAGCACAACCAGTTTGTCAAGATTACTTTCACCTGCTCCTGCCTTCACGGAAATATACAGAACCTCCTAATGACCTCTGCATATTTGTGGGAGGAATGTGAGGTAAGGAGAGTTTAGAGGAGGGGAGGGAGGGACAGTTGTGTTGACACCCACCAAAACGCTGACATACATGGATCACGCATGGCATGAAAACATCTCTTCACCTTCCCTGTCACAAAAAGCACGCCGCCCTCATGCTGCAGTATGGCGTCTATTGGCGAGGACTTCGCTGCCCGAGCTCCCAGTACCGCCTGCCCGAGGCGCCAGGCCCGGCTGATGGAATAAAGAACTGTCTTAGTGGTCACCTGGCGGGGAGTCAGCGGTGCCATAGCAAACGCCGCCGTGCAACTAGAACAGATACAGCCGGCATGTGATAAAAAATATGGTGTTCAGCTGAAAGATGTGTACGACTAAAGGGTGTCACAGGGCAAACACCCCACCCCTCCATATAAAGGGACTAGAGTTACTTCGAAATCACGGAAAAATTTGCGAGAACGTGAATTTCAACTGTTTCTCCGATTCACCATTCAGCTATGGGAAGGTCACACACAAAGGACACTGTTAAAGTTTTTCTAACTTTTGAATAAAAACACGCAGTAAATCAAACTAAATTTTTCAAACAGACAGAAACAGCGATTAGCCAAAAGTGAATTAAAATCATATCACCCAAGCAACTGACATTCACGATTTCCAGTTTTACTTTGCTCCCTTTCACCATTCTGTCCAGAACCAAATTAAAACGGGTTATCTCACCCCATTTCTACGCAAACGCCTCGGAAATGGTTTTCTAATGTTTTAGGCCGATCTACAAACAAACACACTGCAGCACGCCCTGACGAATCTCCCAGTACACATGGGTAAGGATTCATGCCATAAATGAATGCGGTGCACATCTGAATCTCTGAAACATGCCGAAACAGTTAGAATTAAATAATATTCACGCGACACTGTTTAAAAATAGGGCGACCATCTCTTAGTTATCATAATTAACAGCATATATTGCGCACATTCCTATCCGCTGCGCCTTTGTAATAAACAGATACAACATAGCATGATAATAATAATAATAACAATAATAATAATAATAATAAGTTATCAGTGAAACTGATGAATGTCCCCCGCCACGAACCATGGCCGAATCGAAAAATAATGCGACGTCGCACAACTTCAGTATATATATTTTAACTGTAGCAACAATCAAAACCCAGAGTTGAATAGCGGCTGAAATATAGCGTGCACAAAGTTGCACTGTGGGCAACAGAAATACTAAAACATTGCCTATTTTCACCAAGTTGCCGTTTCGTGATTTTTTGGTCAAATCGAAAAATAATGCGACATCACACAACTTCAATATATATATTTTCACTGTAGCAACAATCAAAAGCCAGGATTGAATAGCGGCTGAGATATCGCGTGTACAAAGTTCCACTGTAGGCAACAGAAATACTAAAACATTGCCTATTTTCAGCATGTCGCCATTTCGTCATTTTTTGGTCGAATCGAAGAATAATGCGACGTTGCACAACTTCAATATATATATTTTCAATGTAGCAAAAATCAAAAGCCAGGGTTAAATAGCGGCTGGCATATCGCGTGCACAAATTTGTGCTTCCAAGTGTCACCAGACAGACAGACGGACGGACGGACAGAATTTTAAGTCTTTATTTTTAAAATACCTTAAAATCAAAAATGCAAAATTCTTCTGTCTGGAACGAAAGTTTTTTCTGCCATTTAAAACCTGATGTTGAGGGCAGTACATGTACATGTACATGTAAAAAACCGTTTTTGCCGGCACTGAGGTGGCCAACTTAAAATTCATTGGTTTGGATAAGGCATGTAAATTGCAATTGCGACAATGTTGAAATGAAAGGACAATTACACCATCCCCAGTTAGAAGATAAAAGGGAAACAATTTGTAAAAAAAAAGAGAGAGAGAGAGAGAGAGAGAGAGAGAGAGAGAGAGAGAGAGAGAGAGAGAGAGAGAGAGAGAGATAGAAATACAAAGAAAAGAAAAAAATAAGAAAAATAAAAATGAATGGGGGGGAAAAGTCCTCGAGGGGAATTGTCCTACGGGAGGAATTGTTCGGGGGGGGGGGGGATTGTCGGCTCATTCTTTGTCGGTAGTGGAGAGATTAATACCTTGCTTGCACTATTAGCTATATCACAGCGTGCGCCTGCCTTGCAATGGGCATCAATGGCAAACTTTCAACGTCCATTTTTGCATTAAAATGCCAATGAATTTATACATGAATTGAGGTGGTCCGACTAGACATGCCACATACATGCCTCTAATAAACTTGGCTGTCCTAGCCGGAACCGTCTCAGATGAGTTTGCGTGACAGGGTTATGGCGAAAAAAAGGAATCATACAGAAACACCCCACGAATTCAATCAGCTGTGACCATTAAAAGTGTGAAAATGGTCTGAAACATTGGCCTTGCACAATCTTCGACTTGCCAAGTGTTAATGACAATAAGAAACTTGAATCTACTGGCTTTCAGAACTCGATTTACCAGGAAAGGCACGCCCCATAAAATCACAGTCCAGGATTGGCAGGTCAAGCTCGGCTCCCGCAATCAGGGGCTCCATCGAGTTGCTGCCAGCCACTTCCGGTGACAGCAGCGCTGTTATTCTCATTTCTGATTAACATTGGATATGTTGATGTAATAGTCAAACGGATATATAAGCGTTTGCCTGCAAACTTTTCTTTTTTACAATACAAAGTTATAGTACTACCTCAATACAGGAACTTGAAAATGCAATAGTAAAAATTATCGATGAATCATTGTGTATTTAAGCAATCAATTGCATAATGAGAGGATAATAATATCACTGTACTAAGACAAAAACATTTCACTGCAGAGACATGCTTACGGTCTCTTGAGGGGAATCATTCTGGCGGCAACACGTCGCTTGTGTTAATCCTGTCGTTTTCCCTTGAACTTTCGAGAAGTACCGCCACCCTCCCGATGTCACCCTGCTCCATATAAAAAAACCCAACGAACACCCACACCCATTAACGGGCAACTGAATCGAGTGGTACCACAAAAGTGTGCATGTACCTGGATAACTTGAACTGCCTTCTTGCATGCGTGGTTTGTAGTCATTGATATAGCTCACATTGCCTTCTGTGACCACCTCTACGCCAGCTGTTGGGCATTAATTAAAAATACGCTTCGCTGCCATCAGCCTCCATACAGAGGTTAAATTTTGTTTTCCGGGTGTTTAAATTATAGACAGACCACAAGTCTTAGATTTGTGGCATATTAGGTCACGTAGTGACTAAATAGGAGTACATTATCAGTGTTGCCAGCACCCACTGACCTAAGAAAATGTATGAAAAATGGGGGTAAAACGTATAAAAATTTGGCAAAGATAAGCTGAACAAGAATGTCCAGGGACATTGTGACCAGCCGAGATCTAGTGAATCTATGAATAAGACTGTCTGGTTGCCAAAAGTGGTAGTCACATTGTACAAGTTTGTCCAAGGACAAAGTTCCAGCTTACGAAAGGCGATAAGACCAATTCCAGCATGCATGAACAAGGGAATTTCCCTGAAAAATTGGGCTTCAAAAGACGAGTTGGCAAAGCTAGCTAAATAATTAATTTAGCAACGGACCCAAGCATAGACAGATAAATACATAAAAAGATTTATTACCCTGAAAATGGGTCACAGATCGTGTGTATCTCTGTATCTCTGACAGTCTGGTCAGTCTACCAGAGATACCTTCGAACAACGTATCGAAATTGTATCCACACAGGCGTACTGTTGACATGTGCTGTCGGACATACACAATTATTTCAAGCAGCAGAAACGACCAGTATTGTATTGTGTTGCATTGCTCTTTTAGATACCTTTCAACAGCTATGGTCATGTCGGGATCCCCCTCCCACATAATACTGAAATGGGACATTCGAGCCCTCCTTCTAACCCTTACATGTGGATTGCCTCACAGGGTAGCAAGGAGGAGTCCCAATTCTAACGTTTTAGGTATGACCTGACCAGTACTATCGGACATTCACAATTATTTCAAGCAACAGAAACGATCAGTGAATGGTGATATGACCAAACACATATGCCTTTTGAAAAGAAGAAAACGCCGCGTCTAAAACATCATTACTTAAGTTTTGATGTTTTGGTATGTATTATTTTACGGGATTTGCATTTCGGACCAGTGCGCATGTTTATTTAACTTGCGTTGATGTGCGGTCTGCATTTCGGACCAATGCGCATGCTTATTTAACTTGTCGTTATGCTCTGTTTGCATTTCGGACCAGTGGGCATGTTTATTTAGCTTGCGTTGATGTGCGGTTCGCAAAGCGAACCAGTGCGCATGTTTACTTAACATGCGTGGATGCGCGGATAGCATTTCAGACCAGTGCGCATGTTTACTCTACTTCCATTGATCAGTCGTTCGTATTTCGGACCAGTGGGCACGTTGTTTAGCTTGTGTTGGTGCGCGTTTGTTTATTCAACTTTCGTTGATAAGCGGTTCGCAATTCGGACCAGTGCGCATATCTATTTAGCTTGCGTTGATGCGCTGTTCACATTTCGGACCACTGTGCATGTTTATTTGACTTGCGTTGATGAGCGGTTCTTATTTTAGACCAGTGCGCATGTTTATTTAACTTGCGCTGATGCGCGATGCGCATTTCGGACCAGTGCGCATGTGTATTAACACTTGACAAGTGTGTGATTTGGTCAAGGCTTATGAAAAAGTGACCGCCCGGTCCGAATTTCATCACGAAATTTCGACCCCCCCCCCCCCCCCCCTATAAAATTCTGACACCCCACCCCCGCCTGTTTTTGTTTTTCATCTAACATTGCAGTGTTTCTCATTTATTTCAAGTTTATTACACTTGGGAAATTGCCAAAATCCCCTAGTGTATTGAATTTGTACGAAAATTTGTTATGGCATGTTTTTCCGTTTTTTCTTTTTTTTATTTATTTATTTATTCATTTTTTTTGTCCGTAGAACTACAAACTACTGTTAGGGCTAGGAAGATGAAATTTTGATATGATAAACTTCAGTATGTCTAGTTGATTCTTCTGTATTTTTTAAATTCCCTTATTTTTCAATTAAAAAAACGACAAAACAAATCTACGAAACAGGCGGCAAGAAGCTGAGAGCAGTAGTTTAAATTGGCATGATATCAGCCCCGGTGTATTGATCGCCTAACTTTCAATGAAAACCATTAAGGCATGCGTGTGCAAGTTTAAGTTGGCTGCAGCTTTTGGGTTTTTCCCAATTACTAAAGACTGATGAAATTTGGCTCACTGATATAGGGTGATTAGACGCAGTAAAATCCGATTAAAAAAAAAAAAGATCTTAGAGAACGATTGAATTCCTCGGACATGGTCAAAGTCATAAACGGAAGTGGGCCATTATTTCAAAAACGGTTAGAGTGATTTTGAGCTTATTTTCGAGCCTTTGGGCCTAAAAGACGATATGTAAGAGGTACCTCGGTGACCTCGACGTCCTCGGACATGGTCAAGGCCAAAACCGGAAGTTGACCATTATCTTGAAACGGTTAGAGATAGAACAATTTTGAGCTTATTTTCGACCCTTTGGGCCTAAAAGACGATATGTAAGAGGTTCCGGAATAGGCTACCGTAGTCGTAAAATGCGTTAGTTCAGCCATGGCAAAAATGTCGGATTTCTTATTTGCTTCATAAATTCTTATTTTAAATAATACGTACACTGTTTATATATATATATATATTGATGTGGCCAAACGACTTGGAAACGCACTTATTTCGACCTCGGTACCACACTCTCCATTCGCCTGCATGTTGCTGTTTGTTGCGTAGTCTGCTGTCTGTGCTATGTTACTGAACCTGGCGTTGTTGGTGGCGATATAATCATATAAAATTTGTCGCAATGTAAAATGTTCCCCTTTGCTCCTGTCAAAAAAAAGCTCATGGTTCTAAAGAGACAGTTGCCGTCGCCTCTTATCGAAAATGCTCCCGCTGGTGGAGTGGTACAAGGCACCTGTTTTGTTTACATGGTCGACAATTTTGAGCGTATCCTCAAGTCAAATTCTTTCGTTCTGCCATGCCGAACACACGGGTTTTACCGTTATTGGTGGTGGTGGTTCGTCGTCAGTGATTGTGACAGTGGCGTCCGAGTTGTCCATCGGTTCGTCTGACAGTCTTTTTCTTCAGTGGTGGGTTTGACCAAAGTGGCATTCACAAGCGCCTTTCGATCCTCAAGCTGAAAGGTGCCTTAACTGTTGACCTTAACTATTTTGAAGGGCCCGGTCCACCTTGGCGTTAGTTTATCCCCCTTGCGGGCGTTGCAACGTGCATTGTTCAAGAGAACCAAATCCCCTACTTCGTAGTACGGTGCCTCGTAAGCTTTGTCGTAATATCTTTTCTCACTGGACTGCGCGGCTTTGATATTTTCCTTGGCACTGCTCTGAATGTTAAGTAAATTGGCAATAGAAGATATTCCTTCGGTCAAGGAAACTGTCGCCGTCCTACTCATCCGAATTCCGTTCCCCGATAAGGAATGAGGACTCTAGTAGGAGTTTTGGTTTCTTGCCGAAGGCCAAGAAGAACAGGGTTTCCTTTGTAGATATGTGTACACTTGTTCTGTACGCGAGAAGGATGAGATCGATAAACTGGTCCCAGTCAGCTTTTCGTTACACTTGATAGTTAAAATTCCATTCAACAGCTCTAAACCTAGCAAATTAGCAAATTCTTTGTAAGAATGGATGCGACCATGGAGAAGCCTCTTTCAGAATCTGCGTGCCGTGAGCAAAGGTAAGGGCGCAGTTGACTACCTTCTTCAAATTGGAATACTTAGGAACTCCCATTGGGTGCGCATCGTTGAGGACATTATTCCAGTGACGCTCAACTTCCATTTTACCATCACAGTCAAGCATGTGTGTCCTGTACTCTCTGAGTGCATCATCAGGAGAAACATTTGTGAATAAAAAGTAAAAAAGTATAAAAAGTAAAAAAGTATAAAAACGTAAAAAAAGTATAAATTTTGGGGTTGGTAAATAAATCCATTCAACAGCTCGGTGGCCTGGTCTCGGTGGCCTGGTCGTCTAAGGCGCTGGCCAGCCAAGAAAGGCATGATCTGTAGGACGTGAGTTCGAATCCCCTCACGCCCAGGTAACATGCTGAACATGCTGACCCCAAGGGATTTAAATCAATCTATATATGTTCATATGCATTATACGCTAATAGTTAGGGATCAAATACTGTAAAGACTGACAGCCCAAAGAATCCCAGGTGAGGTTCAAGTGTGCACCGTCTACTCAGTTAGGGTAACTTGCATGTGGACTGTATACCCAGATCGATAATCTGTACGTAGCGTATATAATAATAGTAACCAAGTTCGCTTTTAGTGGATCTTAGTCAGCAACGTTGTATAAATTCAACCTTCTAGTTGCAAATATAAGAAGAATTTTTTCAGTATAATACTGTTAAAAAAGTATAATGTGGCAACACTGCAACTGATATACTAATATTCATTTATATTATTTGAGAACGGGGGGTGAGGGGGTGCGTCCAAGTGGTTTCCGCGGGGGGGGGGGGGGGGACTTTAGTCATTGAGGAGCGCATGCCAAAATGAGTTTTGCTTTTAAATTTTATATTTGTCTAGTGTTGAAGATTTCGCTTGCGAAATACAGTTCTAGTTTAATTTGCGTTGATGCGCGGTTAGTACTTCGGACTATTGCGCATATTTATTTAACTTGCATTGACGCGCTGTTTGTATTTTGGACCAGTGCGCATATTTAGTTGACTTGCGTCGATGCGCGGTCCACATTTCGGACCAATGCGTATGTTTAGTCAACTTCCAAGTTTTGGCGGATCACCCAAAAAAATTTTCTTCAAGAGGTGCCTACCTGGAGAAGAATCGTACAAAAATGGAAAGGATTTCAATCACAATTGTGGGAGAAGAAGCATTTTGAAAATAAGACGCCAAAAACTTAAGAAATGGCCCCCATTTGGCCAAGTTTTTGGCGGATTGTCCAAAAAAATATTTTTTCAAGGGAGGACTAAGCTAAGAACGTTCGTACAAAATTTGAAGAAAATCTAATCAAAAGTGTGTGAAAAGAAGCATTTTGAAAATTGGCAAACATAAAATTACAAATGCCCCCTATTTAGCCAATTTTCGCAGATCGAGAGAGGCCTACCTAGAGAACAAATTTTCAAGATTGGAAAGGAATCCGATCAATAGTGTGGGAGAAATAGCATTTTGAAAACTAGACACCTAAAAATTAAGAAATGTCCCCCATTTGGCTAATTTTTGGCGGATCGCCAAAATTAGTAATTTTCAAAAGAGGCCTTGCTAGGAAACATTCCTACAAATTTGAAGAAAATCTGATCAAAATTGTGAGAGAAGAAGCAATTTCAAATCCGCCCTCCCCATTTAGCCAATTTTTGGCGAATCGCCAAAAAAAAAATTAAAGAGAGGCCTACCTAGAGAACATTCGTGTAAAATTTGAGAGGAATCCGATCAAAACTGAAGGAGAAGAAGCATTTTAAGTAAAAGTTTACACACGCACATACGTACATACAGACAACGGATGCCCCTCTATTGATGTGATACGAGCAGCCCGACATAGTCGGATGGTCTAAAGACCACTAACAAAGCATAATAAGAGTGTCAACGTACTGATACAAAAGTACCATCTGATGCTGATACAAAAGGACCATAACGTCGAATTTTATAAAAATTATAAAAATTAAAACTAGAGATGTGTCCGATCGGAGCATCGCCTGACGGATAATCAGTGACATAATCTTAGTTTGAGGGATGTCATTCTCCTTGAAGAAAGAATGAATAAGCACGGACTTAGTAACGAGCACCTAACTGCATTAAAATTGCCTAAGTTCAAAGGCCAATTTCGACGGAATAAAGGCCTCGTCGGACAAAGGCACAACGTTCAGCACACCTTCAATATATTAGGAACAATAATCTATAAACAAATAAATCACCAAACAAATATGTAGAGTGAGGTGCGATCCACAACACTTAGTACATTAAACATCTAAGTACAGTAAAATTTCCGACCCCAATTCCGATCGAATAAACGCCTTGTCGGACAAAAGGACGACGTCCTGTACAACTTCAATATATTAGGAACAATATATCAAAAACAAAGAAGTTGCCGGCCAAATAGCTACGCTACAGTGCGATCCACAAAACTTGGTACCGAGCACCTAGCTACAGCAGAATTGCCTAAGTTCAAACCCCAATTCCGACCGAATAAACGCCTCCTCGGACAAAAGGACGACGTCCTGCACAACTTCAATATATTAGGAACAATATCCCATAAAGAAAAAGAAACCCCCCCCCCCCCAAAAAAAAAAACAAAAAAAAAAAAGATGTGTCCGATCGGAGACATCTTTTTTTGGACGGGGGTTGTTTTAGTTTGCCGGGATGGGTGGGGTGTTGGGGGGGGGGGGGGGCGTGCAACGTATGATACATGGCATTGCGCTGCGGATAGCCGTGACATAATCTTAGTTTGAGGGATGTGATTTTTCGTTGCCGGCGAAATAGGTGCGCTACAGTGCGATGCACAAAACTTGGTACCTAAAGCGTAACGTACACACAGACAGACGGACGGACGGACGGACAGACGCACAAGTCAAACACTATATGTCCCGCTGACATTTGTCAGACGGGGCATAAAAAATTGACTACGTCTCGAGGAATACGTCTATCCCCCGTGGGCGATATGGTGTGTGCGAGGCTGTTTCGTGTTGGCTACGCAACATTTAAAAGTAGAAGGATAGGTAGACGTAGTGTCTAACACTTAAGCCAGTCAATCCATTAATGTGGCTTGTAGGCGCGTGAGACTGCCGTATATACGCTAAATCCAGTGAAAAGTCCGCCATTTCATCAATTTTTTTTTCCGATCCGGAAAATTCTTGGTCACTACGCTGTGGAAGGGTGGAGAGAAGCCGTGTACAAAATTTCAAACGAATCCATCTAGTAATGTAACCTTTACCTATGAACTCAAATACATTTTAAGATTTGTGACAAAAATCTAGGTATTGACTGCGAAATTAAATTATATCAGATAATAATTTTACTTACAAAATAAGTAAATATAAACTTTTCTTACGTGACAATAGAATTGACTAAGACTTTAAGATAAAATGTTCATAACCTTTATCATCCTCCCCTACCCCAAAAAAAAGAAAAAAACGTATAAAAACGTAAAAGGTACAAAAAAAACGTATAAAAAATGTATTTTTTCCTGTTCAGCTAAAAAAATGTATTATACGTTTAACAACGTACGGTCTGGCAACACTGCATTATAATATGTCCAAAATCTAAGACGAGTAGTCTATCTAATTTAAATTCACGTTCAATGAATTGACGTGTGAAAAAATAATGTGCTGCCAGTGTGGGGAGCTCATTATACTGGTCGATTTTGGCAGGAACACACTCGTTTTTAACATAACAGTGTTCAAGAAGTAAAATAACTTCAACTTTTCAATTTTTACCTAGATTTAATACAGAAAGAGATATATGTGTAAAGAAATAAACAACTGAAAGAAATAAACGGCTATATGCGAGATGCGTTTATGTTGTACAAGGCGCAGAAACATAATGCTGTTTCTAATACAATTGACTCGGCCGACCACCCAGTTATATATTTTTTTTTCTTAGAAAAATATTCGGAGAGCAAAGAACCTTTTGATATTTTGAGAAATTTCGTTGACCAGCGGACTTCTTGTTTTCTCCTATAAAGTATGTTTATAGTGGGAGCGAGAGCATCGGAGGATTGAGCGAAGCAATGTTGTGCTCTGCATTGCTCTGAATTTTCACTGACAGTTCTGTTAACCGGGTTATGTTTTCCCGGATTTTTTTTTTTTTTTTTGGGGGGGGGGCTAGAAATTTCACAGTCAGCCTTTAAATTTTAACTTTATGCATTTTTACATTTTAATGACTCAGCCTTTGGACGAGAAACAAAGCAAATATTTTCCCTCGTCGATGCCTGCTGGTTGCTCCTGGCAACAACAAATTAGTAGAATTCAATGACAGTACATTTTTCGTACTCATTTTCTCAAACAATAATGTACTGTGACCCACATATCGCAGTACATTAGTGGATTATAATGTCCTGCTCGTTCTATTGTTAAAAAAAAATACTTACGAGTGTAAGTAGTTGATTAAGCTGTTAACAAATTCCACTGTATTTCTTATTTCTAACTATTAAGAGAAAAATATTTTTCAAAATGGATTTACCTGAATTTCGGAGTTTTCCGTCTTCAAAACCCCCATAACTGTACAGTTTTTTCAGTGCATCTATGGCTGTCATACTTTCCACTTTTGCAAACATGATTTCTTGTGAAACAGTAGGTGCCCCCATATGACATGCGCCCACTGCGTTATCTCCTGCCTTAGCCTCTCTCTCATACCTGTTTCCCGAACAAAACTAAAACTTGTCTTACTTCCTATCTACAACTTTAACAAAATGTGCAAGGCGGACCGGCAATCTTTATCATTCTGCTTCGAAAAAAAATAATAAATCCGCCCCTTATCCAATCATTTGATAGCTTTATTTATTTATTTTTAATTTATTTATTATTTTTTAGTTTTAAAGCCGGTATCACCTGAAAACCTTGAAACTGTCAAGTGAAATTTACATGCGGGAAGTCTCACCTTATAGGGTTGATGACGCGAATTTTCTTGCCTTCCTTCAATTTTTGCAGTGCCCGAAGTTTCCCAAAATAAGGACTACCACCACCGCCACACCCGAGAATCCCGGCCCCGACGGCAAGGCACTCGACGTCATAAGCACTGAGCAGCCACTCGCCTGTGGATGAGTCCACATTGGGGGAGGCAGGGCTGTGGTCTTTTGATTGGACTGAACTACCTACAGCAGACCGAGATACAAATAATTTTAGTTCAAGACTGCCATCATAAAACGCGTGTACAAAAGCAAACCAATAATAAATACTAAATCTTATACGCTCTTGTATGTATCAGTTTGCCGATGTTGGAATGAATACGCTTTAGTACGTATCAGGATTCGTTTTGTGCTTTTCTTTGTGCATTTGTACGAACTGGTGGCTGTCTTGGCTTTTGCGGTTTTTCCAAAATATGTTCTTTTATGTGCTGAAATCTGCTTTTATATATTTTCATACGAATAAGTACTGTTCTGTCCTTACTGAACCAAATGTAAGTCTGCAGTTACCATAGCAACTAAGAACGAGCCAATCACGTCTCACCAACAAAATTCAAATTTCACAACTGATGAAGTCACCGTTGTGGCAAGTGATTAAATGATAAATGGAGAATAAAACGGGTTTGTTTTCAGGGGGGAAAACTCACTTGTGTACAGATTAGAATAAGTTATTCACATGTGAAATCACGAAAAACGTGACATGATTCACTGATTTTGGTATGCTTCTATATGTTTCAGTTTGCTTTCGATGCAAGTCTCGGCAGATTAAAACGTGCAAAAGCGTATAAACAGAACTAGCAAACAGAACTATATACCTGCAAATGACTTCTTATTTATATTATATTTATATATTTATATGCAAAAACACACAAGATCTTGTTCAATCAATTCAGATCTTGTACGGATTTGTACGGACCTTTCGTGCAGGAGTATATTTACAGCGGATCTCTAGAATTAGTGGATCCGTAGATTATCTTAAAATTTAAGCGTATGAAATCTTAATATGCAAATGTTACAACAAATATCATGGGTCAACCAAAACCGTTTCAATCCCTTTGCTCCCCCACGACCATTTGTGTAAGCATGCTTATTTTAATTTTTTCTAGAAATGCAGTTTTTAACGCTAACCTGACGGAGATTCCTTGACATGTTCTTCATGCTGTTGGGTTTTTTCCATGAGGGTTTCTCCCCGAAGGCTTTCGGTAGGAGCGCCCTGCACTTTCTGTTGAATGGTTCCCTGGTCGCTAGGGCTGGTTGCTAAGGCAAGGTCTCCCACCGCTTTGACAATAATTCGCGTCACGTTACCAGGTAGATACGTCAAGGGCTCTTCCGATATGCTCAAAATCTGGAATTGTATATAAATTTAGCAAATTAACAGTCCTTTTTCAAAAGATAAACCCATCCCTGCCATGACATATCCGCGACTGTTTAAGACCATGCTTTCGAGTGTTACTTGAGTATCTTGTAAACCTACGTACACATCCGCGGTGCAATCCAATACAAATTTAAATCTGTTTCCAGCGTTATGAAGGAAAGCTTTGACGGTGGCAGACAGCATTTTGCCAGTGTGTGATGCTCCCACAGCGCCTGGAATGCCCCGTCCTACGGTATAAGACTACGTAAATAAAATAACAATAACAAGATCCGTGTCGATGACAGCCGCCTCCTTTCTTTTGTTAAATGATGTTCGAATGACAGAGAAACGAACTAAATTGGTGTTAATTATGTTATTCGTTGCTCAACTTTTTGTTCTTGAATTTCAGTACCTCGACAGTGCCTGGTTTCGCCCCTTCTTGAATGGCTTCCTGTATGGCTCGCTGCCTGACTCTCTCTTTCACAGCTGATAGACTAGTATTGGTCTCTATCTTCTCCAGTACATCAACATTTCCTGAAGGAAAAAGACCCACTGCGATTGCACTCTGCGCTGTAGTACATCAGCGGAAGGGAAATTTTCTATTGATTCTTTTAAGTGTCTCAGCCTGGATTTGGACTTCGTTTTGGTCTCCCGACAATTGGTCAAGAGACAACAGATCAAGCGACAAATGATCAAGCGACAATCGATCTTAAACAAGTGATCTGGTGACAACTTATCTATTTTGTAGGGGGGGGGTGTTATTATTGGTCAACTTGACAAAGTAATAAACTGATACAGATTCTCACTTTCTTTTAGATACCTGACACCTGGCTACGCGCAGCACCGACGGCGTTCGCCACGCTATAGAACTCCGGCTTGATTACCTCAGATATGCCAGCCATGCCCCAGTCAGACGCGATCATGTCACTCCCACCGCCCACCAAAATCAGAGGGATTTCATTGGCGCGTGACTGTCAATGCATTTACCCATGAAAACGAGTCAAACTCAACAAACATTTGGCTGTCTGAATAGTAATGAATGTTGCACATAATATGTTTTCATTTAAAACACTGAAAATTGAATAACGGATAACGATACTAATCTTTAATTCACGACATCAATACGCCGAATTAAGAAGCCGTTCGCGACAGATACATTAAGAACGATGGCTCACTTTTACAGAATTGACAACGTTCTCTAACAGGCTGTGCACTTTATTCATTGCTTGTGACACAATCTCTGGTCGTATGTCCTTGACCTTGTCCCTCGTTTTACCTGGATTTAAAAAAAATGTTGTCTATGAATGATCTTTACAAGGGTGAAACGGGCTTATGCTAAGAAAAATGGAAGAAATGTCCATGTCTTTTTGCTAATTATCCACTAACGATTATGAACAAAATATATAGCCGTCCGTGTTTGTTGAACCATTCTCGATACAGGTGTCGTGAAGCTGGTTTCTATAATGTGTGTTGTGAAAATGAATATATACAAACATGTAACTACATGTACATTTGTGCTTGGCTGTTTCCATGTGTTGCAGCTTTTGGCTTAGTGGTTAGAACGCTCGCTTATGAAACGAAAGGTTCCCAGTTCGAGCCCCGCTTGCGACTCTCATATTTTCACAATACAGGTTATGCTGTACCTATCTGCGCATGCCCAGCGGCGACCGCAATGTCTGTCGCCGTCAAAGTGCTACCGCCAAAAACAAAGGCCTCTTTGCAAAGCCGATATCCCACACTTTCTGGTCCAACGCTCACCTTCAAATAAAATCAACAAGCCGAAACTGAAATCGGGAAAGTGCCCCGCCAAACATGACCTTGTAGGTTCAAAAACGTCCTATACTTAAAATATCTTAACTATCGGTCACGGAATGGTGGCTTGAGCGTGTTAACAACCTCATTCAATTGCTCAAGAATTGCGTAAGTTATGAAGTTCAACTGGACCACTGCTCTTGGACCGACCAAGCCCAATTACAAAACCGACCATTGTTACTTCAGAATCTACCGATCTTTATTTGAACAATGGACCAAGAAAAAATGATGGCTTGAGCGTATGTATTAACAAATAAATTATCGGCAGATGGGCGGAGATACCCGAAAATTAAAGATACAAGGAAAGGGGCGTCAGGAAAGAAATGGGACACGAAACTTCATATTTTTTATCTGTCTTTAAAATACTTTTTTTCTGTTTTGCCCCCGACCTTAACAACGAGCTCCGATCACTCATGGCTGGTGGCGAGCATCGACCACTCATGGCTGGTGGCGAGCATCGACCACTCATGGCTGGTGGCGAGCATCGACCACTCATGGCTGGTGGCGAGCGTCGACCACTCATGGCTGGTGGCGAGCATCGACCACTCATGGCTGGTGGCGAGCGTCGACCACTCATGGCTGGTGGCGAGCATCGACCACTCATGGCTGGTGGCGAGCATCGACCACTCATGGCTGGTGGCGAGCATCGACCACATCGACCACTTGCTACCATACTACTGACTTCTAACCTGATTTGGTGTCGATTCTGTAACTTTAGATCCGCCTCCCAAGCCAATGCTGACGGTATCGGGCATCTGGAAATTGGTCTGGACACCACCGACCTGAAACATAATATTTACCGAACCTAAAACCACATTATTTATATAGCCTCAGGAATTTTAACTCAAACTGTGAACAATTCAAGGAATTAACGCGGGACGCTCAAAGTGAAAAGTCGTGACTCGACACAATAAAACAACAGAACAATTACACAAGATGTAATCAGATCGAACTTTTCAGAAAGTTAAAAAACTACTTTGCGATTTCCAGGATGATTCTCTATTGGTGTTGCAAGCTGATTCCTTATTTCTTCACGTCAAATTGTTAGAACAGAAGAATAAAACCTGGACTTTAGTAGATGCGGGCCTGGGAAAGCCATCAACGATCGCCCCGACGTCAGTACTTGTGCCCCCAATGTCTACCACTATGCCGTCCCGCACACCTGCAAACCCATCACGTCAGCTTCGTGAAATTCACGTCCGGTCCAGACCGGAAGTGTGCGACTGGGTTGTTTACTTTTTTCCCGCTGATGTTAAATGTAATTCCCAACAAGAATGTCCAGGGACATTGTGACCAGCCGAGATCTATTGTACAAGTTTGTCCAAGGACAAAAATCCAGGTTACGAAAAGCGGTAAGACCAAATCCGGCGTGCTTGAATAAGGGAATTTCCCTGAAAAATTGGGCTTCAAAAGAAGAGATGGCAATGAGCTAGCTAAATAATTAATTTAGCAACGGACTCGAACTTGGACCGATAAATATATACAAAGATTTGTTTCCCCGAAAAATAACTTCGAACAACGTATTGAAATTGTATCCACACATGTGTACTGCTGACATGTACTTTCGGACATACACAATTAGTTCAAGCAACAGAAACAACCAGAAACGACCAAACACATGTGCCTTTTGAAAAGAAGAAAACGCCGCGTCTAAAACATCATTACTTAAGTTTATGTTTTGGTATGTATTATTTTGCGGGGTTTGTATTTCCGACCAGTGCACATGTCTATTAACTTGCGTTGATGTGCGGTTTGCATTTCGGGAAAATGCGCATGTTTATTTAACTTGCCGTTATGCTCTGTTCGCATTTCGGACCAGTGCGCATGTTTATTTAGCTTGAGTTGATGTGCGGTTCGCAAAGCGAACCAGTGCACATGTTTATTTAATACGCATTGCTGCGGATGTGTACTTAACTTGCGTTGATACGTGGCTCGCATTATAGACCAGTGAGCGTTTCTTATTTTAGACCAGTGCGCATGTTTATTTAACTTGCGTTGATAAGCGGTTCGCATTTCGGACCACTGCGCAAGTTTATTTAACTAGCGTTGATGCGCGGTTATTATTTCGGATCACTACGCATGTTTATTTAACTTGCATTGACGCGCGCTTTGCATTTTGGACCAGTGCGCATATTTATTTAACTTGCGTCGATGCGCGGTTCGTATTTCGGACCAATGCGCATGTTTATTCAACTTACAAGTTTTGGCGGATCGCCCAAAAAATTACTTTTTCAATAGGGGCCTAACTGGAGAAGAATCGCACAAAATTGGAAAGGAAATCAATCAAAATTGTTGGAGAAGAAGCATTTTCAAAATTAAACGCCAATAAATTAAAAAATACCCCTCATATGGCCAATTTTTGGCGGATCGCCAAAATGAGTAATTTTTCACAAGAGGACTACTTAGAGAATAATAGTACAAAATTTGAAGACAATCTGATCAAAATTGTGTAAAAAAAAGCATTTTGAAAATTGGTGATCATAAAATCACAAATGTCAGCAATTTGGCCAATTTTTGCCAGATCGCCAAAAAGAACAACTTTCCAAAATTGGAAAGGAATCCGATCAAAATTGTGGGAGAAGAAGCAATATGAAAATTTGACACCAAAAAGATAAAAAATGTTCCCCATTTGGCCAATTTTTGGCGGGTAGCCAAAATGAGTACATTTTCAAAAGAGGCCTACCTAAGAAATATTCGTGCAAAATTTGAAGAAAATGTGATCAAAATTGTGGGAGAAGAAGCATTTTGAAAATTGGCAACAACAAAATTACAAATGTCCCCCATTTGGCCAATTTTTTGGCGGGTAGCCAAAATGAGTACATTTTCAAAAGAGGCCTACCTTAGGAATATTGGTGCAAAATTTGAAGAAAATGTGATCAAAATTGTGGGAGAAAAAGCATTTTGAAAATTGGCAACCACAAAATTACAAATGTCCCCCGTTTGGCCAATTTTTGGCAGATCGCCAAAAAGAGTAATTTTTAAAGAGAGGTCTACCTAGAGAACAACTATCCAAAATTGGAAAGGAATCCGATCAAAATTGCGGGAGAAGAAGCAATTTAAAAATTTGACACCATAAAATTAAAAAATGTCCCCCATTTGGCCAATTTTTGGCGGATCGCCAAAATGAGTAATTTTTCAAAAGAGGCCTACCTAGAGAACATTCGTGTATAATTTGAGAGGAATCCGATCAAAACTGAAGGAGAAGAAGCATTTTAAGTAAAAGTTTACACACGTACACACACACATACACACATACATACGTACATACAGACGACGGATACCCCTCTATTGATAGGATAAGACCAGCCCGACATAGTCGGCTGGTCTAATAACAACTTATTCTCGAACAATTGAATTTCTTCTTTTGAAGTAACGGATTTGTGCTCCCGATAATCTCTACATCCAAGCCCCAACTCACTTCCCCCCTCCCCTTCTCGCACCAGTCTCCACCCCAGCCCCCCCCCCCCACCTCCCCACCGCCCCTCCTCAAAAGGAGCCCACAGAACGTTTCAGTGTATTTGAAACATATAAGCTTGTACAGACAAAACTATGCCGAATGCGTCTCTTTTTAACGACACGTGTTAACCGTCGTTGAATTATGGCGGCATATGTGTGTTCAACTTCCTCCTGTGATACCTCAGTGAGAACGTTATTCACTTTAATTGCCACATGACTTGGGCTAATTCTTATATGTGATTGGTCCATTCCCCAGTCTAATACTCCAGTTGTTGGTAATCAAAACGATAATCTGCTAGTTCTCATTCTTAAATGAACTGGAATACATACAGTAATTGCTATTTTAAATCGACCGACCTTTATTTCCAGCAATTTTTCAAACAGCTGGCGTGTAATACCAGCAGTCAAAATGGCTACAAGTCCTGGGACGACTGCCACCACTACATACTGATTTATTGTTCATCAAACAATTTAGTTTTGAGATTTCAGTTAAATTTATTGGATATATGTACTCATAATTAAGGCCAAGCGGCTCCCGCACACATGTGCATGTATATATGCTGCAATAACCTTAAGTAACAGCCCGTGAGCAGAGGTTAACCCCCGCCCGGTTAGCTAATAAAATTGCACAAATGAGATAAAAATTATGTTTCAGCTTCTGTATTACAATCATGAACATTGATTTGTAGGTGTGGTTTATGTTATTACAGAGGCTGGCAATCAGGAAAGGGGCAAAGCTTGAAGCTTCTTTAATATTATTCTATTGTACGACAGTTTTTTTTCTCGTGAGAGGCCAGAAGATAAGCGATATTGTTTAGATAAAGAAACGGCCACTGGGTGGCAGCGGCATACCTGACAGGAAGGCGGCTCCTCGCATGCTGTTTGTAGGTCCCGCAGCAAACGTCAACACGGGCATTTCCTGTGCTTTACTTGCGCTGTAACAATAACATCGTCATGGCAACAGCAAGCAGGAGCGTTGACTTTATTTTGGTCTATATTTTTAAACAGAAAACTGGGTGAAGTGCCCGGAGGAAGGGGGTGGGCACTCACGTGTCACCAGGTTACAATGCGTGCCCATGACTTGTTAAACTGATCCCTACACACGGAGCGCTAAGCTAAGGCTTTTCAACCGTCTCCTACCCCCTACCCCCCCCCCCCCCCTCCACCACACACACACACCACCCCACACAAGATAATACACTGGAATGAGCTTCACTTAAAACTAAGCAATAATGACGTCCTAAATATTGTTTAATATCTCCAAAATACACTAAAGAGACACCTCAGCAACGTGCCATCATTTTGCGTGAGGAAGAAGGGACACTCCAGCTTCTTGTCTTGGAAGGCCCGTGTGAAGGCTGATATCACAGTCTTCGCCAATGGCTTCAAGCTTTCGTTTAAGATGGCCGAATTCTCTCGCAGAAGGATTCCAATTTGAGCCACTTTATGCGAAAGCGTGACGCTAGCTTCTGGATAACATGCGGCAATCCACGCTCCGACCTATTCAGAAAGAAATTCTTCAGACGAGTTTACAATTCTCCCCCCCCCCTCCCTTTTTCAATATTGGTCTGATCTCGAACTGTTCAAACAAGAGTGTCCTCGTTGAATGTGTGAATTTATCCAGTTTCCAAACAGACACGCTAATTTTAAAACCAATTCATCAACATATAAACGATTTCACTATGTTTCTTTCTCTGTTTGCCAACAGGATTATGTCTTTGTCCCTTAAACCTTTTTTACTGAAACTTTCTTCATGATCAGATCTGCTTTGGAACCCGCAGGCATGCCCACACGAAAAGGGAAGCATAAAACAACTGCACTTAGGAACTATAAAAGAATCTTTTTTCAGTTCCTATTTAACTGTTCCCCATTTTGAGAAACAAATGTGACATTTATGGATGGCCTATGGCCACCAATAACGTTGTTTAAGGAACAGTCCAGTAACAGTCCAATAACAGACCAGTAACAGGCCAGTAACAGTCCAGTAACAGACCAGCAACAGTCGGGTAACAGTCCTGTAACAGTCCAGTAACAGTCCAATAACAGTCCAATAACAGGCCAGTAACAGTCCAGTAACAAGCCAGTACCGGTAACAGGCCAGTAACAGTCCGGTAACAGTCCTGTAACAGTCCTGTAACAGTCCAATAACAGGCCAGTAACAGGCCCGCAACAGTAACAGGCCAGGAACAGTCCAGTAACAGTCCAGCAACAGTCCATCAACAGGCCAGTAACAGGCCAGCAACAGGCCAGTAACAGTCCAGGAACAGTCCAGTAACAGGCCAGTAACAGGCCAGCAACAGGCCAGTAACAGTCCAGGAACAGTCCAGTAACAGTCCAGCAGCAGTCCAGTAACAGTCCAATAACAGGAGGCCAGTAACAGGCCAGCAACAGCAAAAGGACAGGAACAGTCTAGTAACAGTCCAGCAACAGTCCAGTAACAGTCCAATAACAGGCCAGTAACAATCCAGGAACAGGCCAGTAACAGGCCAGTAACAGTCCAGTAACAGGCCAGCAACAGTCCAATAACAGGCCAGTAACAGTCCAGTAACAGGCCAGCAACAGTCCGGTAACAGTCCTGTAACAGTCCGGTAACAGGCCAGCAACAGTAACAGGACAGTAACAGGCCAGCAACAGTCCGGTAACAGTCCTGTAACAGTCCGGTAACAGGCCAGCAACAGTAACAGGACAGTAACAGGCCAGCAACAGTCCGGTAACAGTCCTGTAACAGTCCAGTAACAGGCCAGTAACAGTCCAGTAGCAGTCCAGTAACAGTCCAGTAACAGTCCAGTAACAGGCCAGTAACAGGCCAGTAACAGTCATGTAACAGGCCAGTAACAGTCCAGTAACAGGCCAGTAACAGTAACAGGACAGTAACAGGCCAGTAACAGGCCAGTAACAGTCTAGTAACAGGCCAGTAACGGGCCAGTAACAGGCCAGTAACAGTAACAGGACAGTAACAGGCCAGTAACAGGCCAGTAACAGTCCAGTAACAGGCCAGCAACAGGCCAGCAACAGTAACAGGACAGTAACAGGCCAGTAACAGGCCAGTAACGGGCCAGTAACAATCCAGGAACAGGCCAGTAACAGGCCAGTAACAGTCCAGTAACAGGCCAGCAACAGTCCAATAACAGGCCAGTAACAGTCCAGTAACAGGCCAGCAACAGTCCGGTAACAGTCCTGTAACAGTCCGGTAACAGGCCAGCAACAGTAACAGGACAGTAACAGGCCAGCAACAGTCCGGTAACAGTCCTGTAACAGTCCGGTAACAGGCCAGCAACAGTAACAGGACAGTAACAGGCCAGCAACAGTCCGGTAACAGTCCTGTAACAGTCCAGTAACAGGCCAGTAACAGTCCAGTAGCAGTCCAGTAACAGTCCAGTAACAGTCCAGTAACAGGCCAGTAACAGGCCAGTAACAGTCATGTAACAGGCCAGTAACAGTCCAGTAACAGGCCAGTAACAGTAACAGGACAGTAACAGGCCAGTAACAGGCCAGTAACAGGCCAGTAACAGTCTAGTAACAGGCCAGTAACGGGCCAGTAACAGGCCAGTAACAGTAACAGGACAGTAACAGGCCAGTAACAGGCCAGTAACAGTCCAGTAACAGGCCAGCAACAGGCCAGCAACAGTAACAGGACAGTAACAGGCCAGTAACAGGCCAGTAACGGGCCAGTAACAGGCCAGTAACAGTCCAGTAACAGGCCAGTAACAGTCCAGTAACAGGCCAGCAACAGGCCAGTAACAGGCCAGTAACAGTCATGTAACAGGCCAGCAACAGTCCAGTAACAGTCCAATAACAGTCCGATAACAGGCCAGTAACAGTCCAGTAACAGGCCAGTAACAGTCCGGTAACAGGCCAGTAACAGTCCAGTAACAGGCCAGCAACAGTAACAGGACGGTAACAGGCCAGCAACAGTCCGGTAACAGGCCAGTAACAGGCCACTGACAGTCCAGTAACAGGCCAGTAACAGGCCAGTAACAGTCATGTAACAGGCCAGTAACAGTCCGTAACAGGCCAGTAACAGTCCGGTAACAGGCCAGTAGCAGTCCAATAACAGTCCAATAACAGGCCAGTAACAGTCCAGTAACAAGCCAGTACCGGTAACAGGTAAGTAACAGTCCGGTAACAGTCCTGTAACAGTCCTGTAACAGTCCAATAACAGTCCAGCAACAGTCCAGTAGCAGTCCAATAACAGGCCAGTAACAGGCCAGCAACAGTAACAGGACAGTAACAGTCCAGTAACAGGCCAGTAACAGTAACAGGCCAGGAACAGTCCAGTAACAGGCAGTAGCAACACCTACTTTCTCTTCCTGCTCATTGTTTATGGGTGAAAACACTCCTGACACCACGACATTTCTCACTCCGTTCTTTTTCATGTCGTCTACAGCATCTTCTATTTGGCGTTGCCGCAATTCAGTTATTTGTTTTTGTCCATCAAAGTGAAAGCCACCATCGACAAGAAACACACCGCCACAAAGTTCCTACAAGCGCAAATTAAAACAGACTTGGCACGTTTACAGGGCACAGAACTGATTTACTATGCAGTAAATTCATCCCACAACTTTTTTTTAATCGGCATCCTAAAAAATAACACATTCTGCGTGTTAATTCACATTTCATGTTATTTATTGTTTACTAACTGAATTGCGTGTACATATATTTCGAATACTAGTATGTTAATCAATCCTCTTGATTTCAAAATAAGTCCGATTACCGGTTGTGGACACAACAAGCGTGTTTTATTCATTACCCTTCTCACACCTGATTCTCAAACAGAACAAAGATACTGCAGTTCATTTCTCACCCGAGGATGTAGTTTTGACAGTTTTTCTTGACTCCCCAAAATTTGATATTAACTACGAGTCTAATTTATGTATACAGTGACAGACGACAATCAACACCACTGCCGCCTTTTGTTTTTCTTTTTTTTTTTGTTTTTTTTGTTTTTTTTTGTTTTTTTTTTTTTGGGGGGGGAGGGGGGCATGCATAAATACAACCGTTCATTTTCGGACTTTTTTTACCCCTTCTGTCCGTTCTCCAAAACCCTGTCCGCAAACTACTGTGTGACGTCACGCTTTCATTATTACAGCTTATGCTTCTCCCTTTCCCAAAGTATGCGTATCTGTTTTATGCTTGACCCCAATTACTTGTTTGAGATCTTCCGGAAAATCCGAAAAAGGAGGCAGGTCAGTAGAAGCGGGTCCACACAGGCGAATGACGGCAACATGGGCTAGGCTGTTCTTTTGCACCACTGCGTTCACGAAATGCGTCGTTCCGATGTGCACTCGACACAGCTCTAGTTTCTGTCTCCACTCGCGCCCTGATTGAGAACCAGGGAAACGCTTTTTATTATTATCATCACCATAATCATCATCATCATCATCATTATTATTATTATTATTATTATTATTATTATTATTATTATTATTATTATTATTATTATTATTTTTATTATTATTATTATTATTATTATTATAATTATTATTTATGAGGTAGTAGTAATAGCAGCAGTAGTAGAAGTAGTAGCAGTTTTTTTATTTGGTAGTGCAGATGGTAATGTTTGGGGACTGGTGAGTCTTCGATGCTTTCCATCAAAAACTACTTCTTTAACCCTCCCTTAGCCTTGCGCACTGTTCGCACCTGTCTTTCAGGCTGTAAGTGCAACAGGTTACAGCAGGGTTTCCAGGATCAGTATGGTTCGAAACTCTATAGGCAGTAATCCAAACGAGCCTTTCAGTTATGTTGTTTTTATTTTTTCATCGCTCGTTGTTTTCTATGCTTTGACAAACATGTTTCGAGGCATTTTGGCGTGTCTTAATGAGAATATTGTTCAGTTTGCTTTGGCACTGTCTGACCTTGCTATAAATATACCACCTTTTCCCAGACAGACAGGTTTTTTCAGTCTGAACAAAAACTAGACAGATGAAGACATTATCAAAACGCACTTCTGAATTTTAGTATATTCAACCTGAGGCATTGATGAGGGCGCCCTCTATGGCGTTCACTACCCCGGATGTGACGTCATCAGTGGTCTGCTGTTTGCTCCAGCCAATCAGCTTGTCTGCGTGCATTACTGCAGCATCCGTGTTCGTTCCGCCAACATCGACCCCTACTACAACTTGCGTTCGTGATTCCATTCCGACCCTCATTCAAAATCTGTGAAAAACACATTTCACTTTATTACGCAATGGTTGAAGAAAAACATGCAATTCATTTTAATGGCATTTTTTTTAATTTCAAGAGTGTGTTTGACTGATCTGAGTTGAAGAGCGAGATATTTATTAAGGTTTGAAGCAGCGAGTTATCCATACATAATAATGCAGAATTTTCGTTATTTTTAACCTACCTGCAAATGCTGCCAGGTGATTCCCTATCCTTGCCATGTTATTCTGGCGGGAGAACATATTCGGTGCATATAAAATTTTTTTTTTACAAACAAACACGCCAATAATGCAAAATACCTTACCCGCAATTGTAAATTTCATCGTGACAAAGGAGTTGTCTTGTGTGTGTAATAATGTACTATACATCCGGGTGTATAAGTCTATGTTATTTTAAAATGGCCGAAAAATTGATTAAAGAAATTTTTACTAAAGAATGTCCCTGAGCATTGTGCCCAGCCGTAAAAGCGAAGGCATTGCAAAAGTGAAAGGGGAAACCAACCAATTTTGACCAAATGTATTTTGTTAGAAGACCTCATGGGCAATACTGTTGTCAACAGCCACCGGGCTTGATCTGCGGGACAAACACAATTGTTTGTGATTCTCTTAAAGCTTTCCGTCTCTGCCAATATTTGGCTAGTTTTTGCCTAACCGACAGCAAAAATACTACAACCCCACTGAAAATCTGCCTGAAATAAATCAGTAAATAAACAGTTTTTCTACACCAATTTTTCAGATAATTCTGCTCAAGTCGGTTTAAAATCTGCCCATATATATTGACATCATTGATCATTCTAAACCTGCGCCCGTATTCAACAAGTTAGCACAAACTCATACTCGAATTGAGCCTGAAATTTGAATTTCAAACTCACTTAAACATTTGAGTTTAAACTTTACAGCCTTGAAACACAGCTTAACACTAGACGCTTTCTGTGGGAGGCGGGAGAAATATTTGCTCATATAGTTTAAAATGACGGAAATAAAGTACTTTAGACATGTTATGGCGAAAAAAAAAATTTACCAGCTATCTTATTTGACTTTGCTTAATTTTAAGCCATCTCATAGTCTACACTCATCTTGAGCTTAAATTTTTCTTATTGAATGCCCGAAGCTCATACTTTGTTCAACTTTAGAGTTTGAGCGTAAGTTTGAGTTTGAGCCACGTTACTGAATACGAGCGCTGGGATGATTCTAATTTAGCGTGAAGACTTTACCTTTCTGAACCACTAACAAAAGAATTAATGCAGTATGGGCCATATGTGCATATGGACTACTTCTGTGGGAGGCAAAACTATAACTATGGCCTGTAAAATCGATCAAGAGACAAATGGAAAATGCGCCCTTGAACTCACGACCTCTTGCTTCGCAAGTGACAACGCTAACCCCAGACTAATCCTGCCTTAACGTATCATGACTGGTGAAGGAACGCCTCATGCCAGCATTTTGTTAGTTTCTACAATTCGACTGTTTTGGTCGATATTTTGAGCAGTTTTGACCATATCCCCAAACAAAATACAAGCCTAATGCAGAAGCCTGAGGGGAACAATCCTGAAATTTCAAAACAATCGAGCCGAATTTTCATCAATCATGGACAATATTTTGGCACTTTTGACCAAATCCCCCAAAAAGTACAAGCTGTGTGGAGAGCTACCAAGATCACATTCCTGCCAAATTTCAAAAGAATCACACCAGCAAGGTAGGAACAGTGGCATTTTTTTAAATTTTGTTGACACACACACACACATAACGGACGGCGGATACCCCCAAAAAGATGGGTATAGCCCACCGACGAAAGTCGGCTGGGCTAGAAAAAATGACACTCCTGTTTATCACATGCCCTCGGATTGTGTGTGTGACACTTAAAGCAGTATTCAGACACTTTCCAGCTAGACAATTTCCAACCGACAGTTGCCAAATGGATAAGAGCAACTTTTTGTCGCTGAGATTACCACGGAGATTTTTTATTAAGATGTGAAGTAGCGATTCATAAACACTTCTTTGTTACCTGTAAACAACCTTTAAATGCGGTCAGGTTAATCCACATTCTTGCAAATTATTATGCCTAGGCTTATGGGGCCGTACGTAAAGAAATGATAGACATAAAACGAAGGGTGCAGTATTTTGACGAACACGCATTGCACCCGCCCCCATTTAAGCATATTTTCCAGACTCATTTGTTCAAGAAAGGAAGCGAAAAACCGGATCAGTCACTTTCAAACAAGTTAAAGGTTTTCACTTTGATTAACTGGTTCATAAAAACAGCAATTTCTAAAACACACTAACAACAACAGGCCAAAGCAAAAATCCACCAACAATAGTGTAGCTCCAACCGCGTCTCCACAACGGAGGGAGTAAACTGTTCACTAAACAAATTAAGACAAAATATCCCTGAAGAGAGGCATATAATAAAAGTAATACAATATCCTAGAGAATGTGCAGAATGTTATTTTTTACCTTCGGCCCACGGGCACGTACGGAACTCCGGCTTCAGGCAAAAAACAACATTCTAAACAAGTACTCTGGAATATTGCTGTACCCGCATTGTAGCGAGAGAACATATTTAGTCTATATAAAACGGCTTATTTTTCATAGATACAATCACATCAGTCATGCAAAATGGCTTGCCCACAATTGTAAATTTCGAATAAATGTTGCACATTAGTTGTGAACAATTGAGTAGAAGAATAGAGTAACAAGGAATGTTGTATTATAAGAACCCACTTTCGCCTTTTTTTTTCTTTTTTTTTCACTTTTTTTTACCAAAGTATAGGAAGTGGTGTTTCTGTCATAAGTACAGAAAATCATAACATTTATTTCGTGAGTCCAAACATGTTCAGTTGGTAAATAGTTCGAGAGTGTCTGGTTGGAAAACGTCCGGTTGGAAAGAGTCCCTTATTCCGCTGAACATATAACTTTTCACCAAAACAAACGGTGTCATACAGGTTCAGAATGTATATATAGTGAAAATCTGTAACTACCCCATAAACAAAACTAGAATGATTTCCGCTATACAGCAGAATGGTCCACTTGGAAAAACCATGTTTAGGCCCAAAGGGTCGAAAATGAGCTCTGTTTTCGAGATGAATCATCCTATCGTCAATGGTACATAAGGTCAAGTGACCTTTGACCTTGACCCTCAAGGTCAAAGGTTCAGGATGCAATGTTACCCCCACTCAGAATGTTCACATTCAAACTGGGATTTGAGCGCTTTTTTAGCCATATTTAACAAATATTTACAGTTTTGGCGATACGTTATCACTTTCTATTAATATACGAAATTGGCTGACAGGCAAGGAGTTTTCGGGAAACAACTTGGAAGAAAAAGTAACTCTGACCTCAATTTGACATTGACCTCTGACATGAAAACATAGGCATCGGAGATGCAGAGCCCTCAGCCAATAGCAGTGACATCACTGTGGGCGAGGTATCTTTCTGACATATCGCCCGGGCAAAAAAAAAGTTTTAAGTGCGAAGGACGGGCAGACGGACCGACAAGTGACAAATTGAACCCCCCGTTGCACATCTATACTATATATACTTACTTCCTGTAAGGTTTGGTGAATGTCCGATATATAGTTTTTGACATATCGCCCGGACAAAAAAAAAAGTTTAACTAGAGCAGTGTGCATAGCCCGCATATTCCCCACAGGCCCAATCAGTGAAACACGGCCCTCAAAAGTCAATCAAGAGCTGAAATTTTCAAAGTCCAGTTGTTAACAAACTCATTCCGATGCTGAATAATTTCCAGGATTTGGTAAATTTCAAAGTGCATTTGGCTCATTTTCCTCAGGCCAACCTACCCATTGACAATACCGATCCTTGTAAGTGCCCACAGAAGATACACACCAAGTTTCATTAAAATCCTTGCAGTTGTTCTTGAGATATCGTGTTAACAAACTCATTCCAATGCTGAATAATTTCCAGAATTTGATAAATTTCAAAGTGCATTTGGCTCATTTTTCCTCGGGCCAACCTAACCCATTGACAATACCGATCCTTGTTAGTGCCCACAGAAGATACACACCAAGTTTCATTAAAATTCTTGCAGTTGTTCTTGAGATATCGTGCTAACAATAGTCAATCATGAGCTGAAATTTTCTAAGTCCAGCTGGTCCATTTTCCTTGGACGAGTCTGGCAGATTTACGATACCGATCTGTGTTTGTTCCCATAGAAGCCACATACCAAGTTTCATGAAAATCCTTACAGGAGTTTTTAAGTTATCGTGTTAACAAGCTCTTGGTGACAGACCGACCGACCGACCGACACGCGGTCGATCGCATATATTCCCCCTGTGGGGAATAAACTAGAGCAGTGTGCATAGCCCACATATTCCCCACGGTTAGACACGGCCATCAATAGTCAATCAAGACCTGAAATGTTCCAAGTCCAGTTGGTGCATTTTCCTTGGACGAATCTGGCCCATTTACAATACCGATCTGTCTTGGCCCCATTGAAGCTACACACCAAGTTTCATTAAAATCCCTGCAGTTGCTCTTGAGATATCGTGTTAACAAATTCATTCCGATGCTGAATAATTTCCAGGATTTGGTAAATTTCAAAGTCCATTTGGTTCATTTTCCTTAGGCCAACCTAACTCATTTACAATACCGATCCTTGTTAGTGCCCATAGAAACTACATACCAAGTTTCATTAAAATCCTTGCAGTTGCTCTTGAGATATCGTGTTAACAAACTCATTTCGATGCTGATCGTTAACAAGCTCACACAATAGTCAATCAAGAGCCGAAATTTTCTAAGTTCAGCTGGTCCATTTTCCTTGGACGAACCTGGCCCATTTACAATACCGATCTGTGTTTGTTACCATTCAAGCTACATACCACGTTTCATTAAAATCCTTGCAAGAGTTTTTAAGTTATCGTGTTAACAAGCTCTTGATGACAGACCGACAGACCGACACGCGGTCGATCACATATATTCCCCACAGGTTCTACCTATGGGGAATAAAAAACGACGGACAGACAGACGGATGGGCATTTGACAGATTTGAGCCCCCCCCCCCCCCCCCCCCCATTGCAAATCAACACTATATATTTACTTTCTTCCTGTAAGGTTTGGTGAAGATCTGATGGATAGTTTTTGAGAATTCGCCCGGACAAAAGAAAAGTTTCAAGTGTGACGGACGAACAGACAGACGGACATTTGACAAATTGAAACCCCCGTTGCAATAAACACTACATATACTTTCTTCCTGTAAGGTTTTGTGAAGCTGCGATAAAAGTTTTTGAGATCTCGCCCAGACAAAAAAAATTTAGGGACAGACAGACGGACACACGGACCGATAGCAAAAGCCTTCAGCTAATATTGGCTGAGGGCTAAAAAAATGCGTGTTTGGCGAAACCTTGTCATCGTAAAATCGAACACCAAGAAAAAAAGGAAATAAAGAAACTGCAAAAATCTACAGAATAACTACAAACTTATTTCCAATTGGAAACCAAGTTTCTAAGTAAAACAAGTGGGTCAGTGAAACTGACTATGTCCCCCGCCGGGGTACAATCCCAGTATTTGATTTTGTTAGGATGGACTACATCACTTCGTATCATATTCGTATTAAAATTCCAGCTGGGCCAATGTCCTTGGGCCAACAAGGCTCATTTACAATACCAATTCTTGTTACCACCCATACTACCTATGTGTATAACATTTTGCCAATTGTTTGAAAAAATGTAGGCTTAAGTGTGTTAACAAACTCATTCCAGTATGTAAGGGTTGTGAAAATTTCTGAAGTTCAGCTGGGCCAATGTCCTTGGGCCGACAGGGCTCATTTACAATACCGACCATTTTTGGTTCCAATACTTCCTATATCTAAAAGATTTCAACAATCGAACCAGAAATGTAGGCTTGAGTGTGTTAACAAACTCATTCGACTGAGTCAGGATTTGGAAAATTTGTGAAGTTCAGCTGGGCCAATGTCCTTGGGCCGACATGGCTCATTTACAAGATCGATCCTTGTTCTTTCCAGTACTACCCATATGTACAATACCTTAACAATCGGTGGAAAAATGTAGGCTTGAGTGTGTTAACAAACTCATTCGACTGAGTAAGGATTGGGAAAATTTGTGAAGTTCAGCTGGGCCAATGTCTTTGGACCGACATGGCTCATTTACAATACCGATCCTTGTTCCTTCCATTACTACCCATATATACAATATCTTAACAATCGGTGCAAAAATGTAGGCTTGAGTGTGTTAACAAACTCATTCGACTGAGTAAGGATTGGGAAAATTTGTGAAGTTCAGCTGGGCCAATGTCCTTGGGCCGACATGGCTTATTTACAATACCGATCCTTGTTCGTTCCAGTACTACCCATATATACAATATCTTAACAACAATCGGTTGAAAAATGTAGGCTTGAGTGTGTTAACAAAACAAGTGTCGACAGACGGACAGACAAACCCGAAAACTATAGTCCCCCGACGGGGGACTAATAAGCAAAACACAATGGCACAGACTAGACGACAATTTTATTGAGTACCAGAAATCTTCTGGAAACCTGAGTCATTTTATGCAGTCTGAAGAGAAATGGGTCGATTTTATTTATTTGTAATAAACTGACAACACTCGCCTAACCATTGAAAGTCCACCGTAGCAAATCGAAACCGAACAACGCGGAACAGTTCCCCATCTAGTCGAACATCTACACTCCTTAGTTTAACTGCAATAATAGGTTAACATTACCAGGTCCGATACTTGCCACTCATGCCAATGACGACACGCTCCTTTCCGAAAATAAACTTCATTTACTTTATTGCAAGACACAAACAAATATGGAAATATTAGAAAATCACAGATATTTAAACATGTTCTTGAACACGCCACTTAACAGGAATAAATATATAGTTCATAATTTATCCTTTTTTACACTCACTTGAAAATAAATATCAGCCATGCGATTACCTCTCGTCCTCATAAAAACGGCTACTTCACAGAAACAACATACAATCAAAACAAAACCGATTCTAACCGCGGTCTTATTTCCGGCGTTTTGTTTTTGTTTTTGTTTTTTTTTCATGTTAATGTTCACGGCGGTTTATATACATTTTAACACGACTATTTACATATATATATAAATAATAAGGTTTGCAGTTCGTCGTTTTTATCGATCGTCTTCAACTTGCCACGAAAGTTATTTATGAATAACTTTAAGCGAGTGACAAGGCGAACAATGACTAACAAGTAAACCTTGCAAGGGCCCATCTACCGGTAAATAAGACACGCAAGGACAACGCACGCTTCCAAGCACTGTGCTGGTGGGTGAAGGGCGCTGAAAGTAGTGCCCAGTATCACCTTTCTCCCCATCATGACCGTCTGACATACCGGTACACCCCCCCCCCCCCCGTCCCAGTCCCCTCCCCAGTTACTAGATGACTTGCCATTGCACTCTTATTCTCGACGATTGCTCCTACATCTCAGCGTTCCAGTTTACGGTATCTCCCGTCATTACCCCATTACCCCGGCACTGCCAAAATTCCGGTTCCTCCCGGGTAAATATTCTCCATTTTTAAATTTTGCATTTTCTTTTCTCGCATAAAAGAAATTTTCTTTATTGGACATCCCAGACAAAAGATATCCAGATCCCAGTCGGGATCACACTTAATACGATCGAACGAAACTGAAAGACGGTTCTTAAGATGACACTGTTTTCAAATTTACAAGTGACGTCATCGGAAGCGGTTTCGTGGCAGACATCCTCATCGCATTCGATTAAAACAAACAAAAAAATGCTCACGCGACTGATTCCTTTCGATACTGATTGTATGCTATTGGGGTTTCTCAAAACCGAAAAATGCATTCTGTACATTTTAAGTTGCAGCAGTCACTTTCGTTCGGTCTTCCAATCATTCTTTTTTCGTTTTTTTTTTTTTTTTTTTGTTTTTTTTTTTTTTGGGGGGGGGGGGCACAAAAGGAGTAAGTAATGTAGAAGCAATGACGCTGAAGCCTGGTTACTTTTATAGCACCCCTGAAACACACAGTCACTGAAACAACAAATCTCAAATAGTACCCCCTTTTTTAAACAAACACGAAGTGCGGTTTCGAAAAAAAAACCTTTTTGTGGGAAACACGGGGTAATGAATAAAAATTACTCCCACCCCCCCCCCCCCCCCACCTAACCCCAAATTCTAACTAAACTGGCATTCCGTGGCTACTGTGTTTGACCTGAAGTTAAATTAATTCATATTAATTCAATGCCAACTCGTTTTGACATAAACAGAGACGACAAATATAAGAAAGCAAATTTAATATTTTATTAAGTTTAAAAACAGTGTTAATCAAGCATTTCTCGTTTAAAATAATATTTATTGCATTTACAAGTGACAGAACACAATGTAACTTTGGAATAAGACTGATTGGACATGGATTGCTTAGGTTTTGAAATAAGAACTGAATTTAAAAGGCAATGATTTCTTTTTTCACATGTAGGTTTTTTCACATGAGGGTTATCACACGTTCCATGCAAACCTGAATAACTTAATTATTTTTACAAGTTGGAGAACGCAGTCACGTCTACATCCTGTCAAAAATGCTGGTCATATATCCTTCATGGATGATACCGGGACAGCGAATTAAAAAGACCGATTCAAAGCAATTCAAAGTGTTCATTTTGCTCTTGAACCCGCCGTGCATTCTGCATCAAAATCGACAGATTGCATTTAAACAATGTGACTTTAAAAATTACATGTGTCCAATAAAAGTCACATATTCAAAGTAAGACGTTATTTTGTACAAATGAATTACATAATAATAATACTAATATATATATATATATATATATATATATTATATATATATATATATAAACCGATTTTCGGTAAATTGTAGCGATAAATTTACTCCTGAGCTTGTTCTCGAAATTTTTTCGTAACAATGGCTGGGTAGCACGATATAAAATCGCCTTATTGCATTTCTGGCATTTCAAATACAAAGATTTCGGCCAGCAGCATTGAAAGAATGCAGGGAAATATATAACATTTTAATTACTCAACGCTATTCCTGTATACAAACTAGAACCTCATTTCGCTAGCGAAATGTTAAACACTTGACAAAAATTAAAACGCAAAACTACTCCCTCCAATAGAAGTTATGGGAAGTCACGTCACGTTTACTTCCTTCACCTTGTTATACGATTAAAGGCCTGATTTTATATATACAGTAACGGAATAGTGTATATTGAAGTGGATATACCCCTTCCGAGGACTACAACACCACACAGACCCGTACGGAGTAACGCGTATACAAGGATAGCTTATTTCTTGAATAATAAACCCGGCAAAAAAAGTTTCTAGCCACTTACAGATATGTGAATATTTCAAAATGTAGTCTACTTACGAGGTACCGACTGCTCTTGTCTGCTTCCAGCATCACTTATCGTAAGCTGAGTTGAAACTTATAACTGATATGTTCTCACAAAAATTCTATCACTCTTAATTTCTACAGCAGGGGTCATTTTCAAAAATTGCAGTTTAGAAATCCCTATTCAGTAATGGGTGTGGCCACCTCTATTTGCTATGCGTTCTGCACAGCGAGTTTTCTAACGTACTGTTCTGGCATTCTGTCTCATTCTTCCAAAAGATACCTCCTAATGTCGTTGAGATTTTCTCCGCCGTTCCTCAGCGATGTAGTGCCCTTCCTAAGTAATCCCACACGTGCTCTATGGGATTTAAGTCGGGTGAGCAAAACGACCATTCCATTCGGTGTGCTGCTTCAGCCCGCCTCCAGTAGCCCGATGGCGCGGGCCCGAAGATTAGATAATCTGCCCATTATCACTGACTTTTCAGGGCGAATCGGTTTAAACATACTGGTCAATCTTACCACACAAGCATACAAAGCGTACACATGAAACAATATACACTTTGGCATTGAACCTTCCATAGCGCAATTTTCGAAAGAGACCCCTGCTCTGCAAAAACGAATCGTGTTCACTGGAACATGGCCGAATAACATTGCTAAACAGTATTTTTTTACACATATACAGGGGTATTTGGAAATGTATATATATTACACATTTTTAAAATTTAAACCCTTTCTTTTCTCAAAAATATTAGGTGGATAGAAACCTTTTTTGCCGGGTTTATATTGCAAACAACACAGCTTGAATACGTCTTATAAGCCGAGTAGTGTTTGGTTTTTGTTGACTTAAGGTTTTATTGACTGATCAAGCATACGCCGCGCCATCTATTTACGCAGTGAGAGCTCGCACAAAGCTGAGCAACTGTGTGTTCTGTGCTGTGCGTGAAATGCTCCACATTTACTTGCAAAAAATACACTCTTTTCACATGGCGTTTTAAAGAAGAAAACGAAATCGAAGGCGAAAATAAAAAGTGTCGCGCATACGTTCAAATCAAGTTCTACCTAAGTCCCAAGTTTCGTGGCCCAAGGCCCGTAGTGCCAATGGAGGAGATGACACAAGAAATCCGATCACTGTCAAGAAAAAAAGAGATACCAACGGCTGCTCGCACAAATTCAAAAACCCCTTGCAAGCAAAAGGCTTGTCAAGTGTTAAATACAGCCAAAAAATCGTGCATAGAAATGGTCTTTGGCACAGCGCCTGTATTGGGATTTGGTTTTACTCGACTCGCTTTCTGCAGTATAGCTCAGGTATGCTCCTGCTACACTGCCACTGTACTAACGTGCGCTTTATGCACACATGGTTTGCTGTTGAATTGGTGCAATTCTACACAATTGCACAATACGAGGTTTGGGTCCCTAGGGTACATTTTTCGGCGGCCGGCAAAACCTATATCCAGGTGCACAACTACACCCTATATTCTTTCCCTACGCAAGCTTTACATGGAATTCCTCCAGTAGTTTCTGAGATCTATCGCACAGAAAAGACATCATATCCGAAATGTTGACAGACGGACAGACAGACGGACGAACCCAAATTCAAAAGTCCCCTCGCCGCCACGTGAAGGGACTAACAACAAGAATATTAATAAGAATAATAATAATAACAATAACAATAACAATAAATCTTGAAAACAAAAATTAGAAAAAAAATCGATCATTTCATTCAATCGACTGTGCCCTTAGTTATAAAAACAGTCTCATTGTATCAATCCAATATTCCAAACTGTGTAGATACAAAGACTGCGCATTTTTTCGACATTGGTTCACCATTCTATCTGAAGGAGTTAATACTTGGAAACGGCCAGAGGACCTTGAACGAGCTGCTTAACCAGCCTCACTGCATGAGAACCAGTCCCCCAACTAAGACTAATTCCCCTCCCGCCGTGCCCGTAATTATGCACGACTTTCAGTTCTCCTTTCTTAAACCTCATTGTCTCTGACTCCAACCGTAAAGGGTTTCTCATGGGCCTAAGACCGATCCACTCGCCGAGAATTTCAGCTTTCTTCAGGCTCGGCACAACCTGACACGCTTGATTCCAGATTACATCACGATCGGATGCTCTTGGTACTAAATTTTCATCACCAATTTGCCGTACTCCACCAATCGCAACATAGTCAGCCGCTGGATAAACTTGGCAGAAACCCCCCTTTCCATCTTCTGCGTAGAAATAATTTTTAATCCATGGTGCCTTCACTTTGATGAGATGGCCCCTAGATGCGTACAGCTCTCTATCACCAACCAGCTCCCGGGCTCTAAATCCGGAACAGTTGATCACAACGTCATAAGAACCAACGAGCTCCTCAAGGGTCTTCAGTTTTCTTGTTTCTATTCTCCCGCCTTTCGATCTGAACTGGTTTAGCAAATAAGGAATGAACAGCCTAGGCGTTGCCAGTATACTCGTGCCTCTGTAGCCAACTAAATATTTCGGTCCGGGATAAATATTAAGCTCCTTTCCCATGACCTTTTCATGAGCAAATAGCGACTTCTGCGCATATGTCGTGTCCCGCTCGGAGTTATAAAACTCGTAGCCGCTGATGATCTGACAACCCGCTTCTCCGGCGTCTTCCGAGTGAGCCAGTGCCGAGAAAAACCGCCAAGAATCTCGTAACCAGTCACTATATACGCTCAAAGGCACACCGGGTGTCTTTCCTGAGGTTGGTCGAAATAGGCCACCAGCTCCAAAGCTCGTCGTATCGTCGTTAAACTTCTCCGCAATGATGGTGACGTCAGCATCCGGGAAGGCGTTCTGCAGCTGCACGGCGCTAGCCACTCCCACTGCTCCAGCACCCACTACTGCGAATCGTTCTTTAACCATTGTCTAAAAGCCAAGAAAACGGTTTTTATTGTTGGAGTGCGACAAGATGCAGGATTCTCTTGATGACTTTGCATTCTCTTTTAGGCCTAAACGGTCGAAAATAAGCTTAAAATCGCAATACTTCTAACCGTTTTTGGAACTTCAAGTTTTTGACTTTGACCATGACGGAAATGGTCAAGATCACCGAGGTACCTCTTACATAAAGCTTTTTAGGCTGAAAGGGTCGAAATAACCTCAAATAGATCTATCTCTACCCGTTTTAAAGACAGTGGTCAACTTAGGGTTTCTCACCGTCACCATGACTGAGGTGGTCAAGCACCGAGGTACCTGTTAAATATAGTCTTTTAGGCCCAAAGCACATCTATCCGTTTTCTAGATAATAGTCAACTTCCGTTTTTTTACCTTGACCGTGACAAAGAAGGTCAGGGTCACCGAGGTACCTCTTGAGTAACGTTGTTTAGGCTCAAAATGAGCTCAAAATCGCTCTATCTCTTATCGTTTTCGAGACACTAGACAACTTCCGTGACCCAGAAGGTCAAGGTCACCGAGATACCTCTTATGTAACGTTGTTTAAGCCCAAGGGGTCGAAAATGAGCTCCAAATCGCTCTGTCTCTAACCGTTTTCGAGACAAGTCGGACTGTCGTTAACGGCACGTGAGGTCACTTGACCTTTAACCTTGAGCTTCAAGGTCAACATTAAAGATGAAAGTTTATCGCCCACTCAGCACGGTTTATCTCATTACCCTCTATATCTCTGCCAAACGCCGTCTTTCTACGACAAACTCTTTTGGAGGAGTTTTCTGGAAACCACTTTGCAGTGAAAAAAACTTTGACCTCAAGTTGAATTTAACCTACACCGTCAAGGTGAAAAAAAATTACGGATTTGACGACATGTCATCACCCTATATCTCTGTGCCACATTTCGTTGTCCTACGTCAAATAGCGTAGGAGGAGTTTTCTGGAAAACTCCGAGACGAGAAAAGAAAAGAAAAAAAAGGAAAAAAGGGCAGAAATTTCGAGAATAACTACAAACTTATACCCATTTGCAAACAAAGTTTACAAGTGGGAATTAAGTATTTCATTCACTATGAAAACACAAGTTTTCACTGTCGAGCACATCGCTCAACAAGCTCAGAATATGACTATTTCTTCTTTTTTTGCGTGTGAATGATCTGAAAGCTAACACTGCAATGATCAGTTAGTTGTGCACTGCATCTCCCGTTATTATATAGCAAGTCACGTGCGATAGTTGCGTTTTAATCCAGCTTGCACACACATACTACAATCGCTCTCATTGCGGAGAGTCGGGCGATCAATACGCTTATGCTGATAGCATAACAGTTCCTTTGACTGCGAAAGCAAAGCGTTTGCCTGCCTTATAACGGATGTGAATGGCAAAATTTCAATGTCCATTTTTTGCATATTTAATGTTAATAAATTTTTATAAAAATTCAGCTGGAGCACCTACACATGCTATGTTATGTCTCTGCCAAATTTGGTCGTCCTAGCCCTAGAAATCTCAAAGGAGTTTGCGTGACAAGGTTTTTAACTTCAAAATTTTATTGTCCATTTTTGCATATTTGCAAATTCTAAAAAAATTGAGCTGGACCAACTAGACACGCTATACTATGTCTCTGCCAAATTTGGTCTTTCTACCCCTAGCCTTCTCAGAGCAGTTCGCGTGATCAGGTTTCGGCGGATAAAAAGGAAACATACGGAAGCACCTTACCGAGTCGTAGGATTTCAATAAATTAAAATCACAAACAAATACAGATTACTAAGGAATGTAGACACCGACAACGGTGTGTGTTTCTTGTACGCAAATAAATGGCATCTGTCTATTTCGAATGCCTGCAGGCTTTTTAATATTTTCAGGATTTACATGGAATTTTCATGGTGCCTTTGTTTAAACTAACAAGACTGTTCATGGACTATGCCCCAGCTCACAAATGCTGATGTCAGGATCTATGACACAGAAGTATAACTTTCAAAGAAAATTTCATGAAAGTAGGGCTATGCAAGTGGCGTCAGTAATTGGCCAATATTTCCGCCAATTTCCAGTGAATCGCCAAAAAAAGTACAAACCACGTAGGCACTAATGTTCACTGCCTTTAATCAACATGTAAAGACCGATGTAATAGTCGTTTGTGACAGTCGTGCTTTTGAAAATGGCGATCTGTCTTAAAATTGTCAAGGAATTCTTGGTCGGACAGGATTAATTTTTATATGTCTGGAAAGCTTACATCTTACAGATTCTTTTACTGGTTATTTTTGTGATAAAAGTGCAGGATACTTTTAGTAAAAACAGACGTTTTGAAAGAAATTTACGGTTTTAAGTTGGATATTTTGAGTAATGTGTCAAACCTAGTGACATCTAATCATCACATGAATAGAGTGGATGTATAATGGGATTACTACATTGTAGTAAATCATATCGAGGTTATATCTAGGCCACGACTTAGGAGATTTCCACACAAATCAGCCGTGAATACGCAAAATCTAGTACCACTGACAGCGGGAAAATGCCATAGTTTAAGGAATACCGCAATCGCAACAGTCAATGCGAGATCGCTTCGCTCATATCTAGACATTATAAAGCAAGTTTTTTACGATGATAAGTCCCTACAAATTCTAGCCATCACAGAGACCTGGCTAAAAGAGGGCGATATATATGAATCACACGAACTATGCCCTGCGGGATACACATTACTCCGGGTCGACCGTACTGATCGACCAGGGGGTGGGGTTGCTGTTCTTTGCAATGAGCAGTATAAGCCCGTATTAACTAGCACTAATCAACAGTCTACCTTCGAACATGCAATGATATCCTTATCTACGCCTCCACACTACCTGCGCTTGGTTGTCGTTTATCGTCCGCCATCTACATCTCTATCTTTGTTCTTAGAGGAGTTTACTGCTTTTTTAGAGGATGTCACGCTGATTGGTTCACCAATTATTTTTACTGGAGATTTTAACATTCACTGGGACAATAACAGAAACAGCTATACGCAAAAGTTTAGCGATCTGTTAAGTGCGTTTGGATTACAACAGCACGTAGATAAACCCACGCATGTTAAAGGTCAAATAATGGATCTTTTCATCACCCGGAATCGGGACGAGCTTAACATAAACAACATTAAAATAGGTGCACTTATTTCAGATCATTTCCTGATTAGTTGCGAGGTATCAATGCCCATTCCGGACCCTCAGAGAAGGGAGATATCATACCGCAAACTAGATACCATTGATATCGACTCATTTAGGCATGACCTATCTTTGACTAATATAGTGAAGAATTACCAAAACATGACCTTGGATGAGTTGTCGTTGTCATATAACGACGATCTTAAACAATTTTTAGACAAGCATGCACCGATTGTAAAACGTCTCGCTAGGATAGAGAAACGGGAACCATGGTACAATGAAGCTGTACTACAGGCAAAACGCATAGCTCGGGCAAAAGAACGTCGGTATCGTAAAACCGGTAACATGAGTGACTACCGGTGGTACTGTCGCAGCAGAAACTAGAGCGGCCAGTGCACATAAAACATAAGAGTGCAGGCTTATATTACACACTTTCAATCGATACCTACTTAACTTTCTTGTTTTTGTGAAAAAAAACAAATGTCTCCCCGACTAAACCCATGACCCCCCCCCCCCCCCTCCCCCCCAAACTGAAACAAAATATTCATTTCTGCAAACATAACCTTCATTCATTGTAAAAGTCTTAAAATAAACCAAACAAATGGTGGTCACTAAAACAGATATAAATGAGCATCTTTTTTCATCGGAGTCTGAAAGGTGGTCGCTAAAACGGGTTTTACTGTAGGCCCCTCTTATCCAGATCTGAAGTTGGTCACTATAGCAGTTTTACTGTACGTTACATTTTAATCCGGGTCTGGAATGTGGTCAAGACAGGCAGGTTTTACCGTACGTCTTTTTACCTGAATGTGGAAGGGGTCACGACAAACGGTTCTTACCTTACATCTTTTTATCCGGGTTTTGAAGGTGGTCGGGATTTTTTTTGTTTGCTAACCATCATCCTCCACACGCCCTCCCCCCCCCCCCCCCCCGCCCCCAGCTATTTACTGTAGGTCCGACTATAAACACAATTCTAACCCTTTTACCCAAGGCAACGGTAACAGTCTGTACCCTAAGTGTAGTTATAGCCATGATAGACTACGTTGTCTTCGCACATTCCCATCGGCCAAAGAGCACTAGGAAGGCATTCTTCATAACTGCGCATCAGAGATGACGCACCTCGGTGGGAGGAGGGGGAAGCATTTCGTAGGCAAAATGGTGAACTGCTCCTCATAACAGAAGATATCAGACGACCCAATTTAATAGCGAAAAATGCTTCTGCACACTATGCTAATCGATACAGCATGGCTCCTATATATAGCAAATCTTGGGAACCTAATCAAGTATGCGGCGAAAAAAAAAATCAATAGCTAGAGCTGCTTAGAGCTATAATACGACAATAGCATTCCATGACCTCGTAGATAACGACTCCTTCATGCACCGCAACTGACACTGACCCCTGACTGAGTGGCATGTTACGTAACAACCACAGATGAGAAATGCACAAAAAGCTCAATTTCAGGCAATAACAAATAGCAATGGACCGACAATAATGCTGTTACTGTTTTGAAGCTTTCTAAAGAATGCAGGAACACTAGAGAATCTTCGGGAAAATCTTCCGAAATCCCCAGCGCAGTTAACACCCATGCATAGATAACAAAGCAGCCAAAAATGGGGAGGTTGGGGTGGGGGGGGGGCTGTTGACGTTATGCACCTTTCTTGATTTTCTATACGAGTTCAATAATGTTTAATAAAACCGTGTGACCTATCCGAGGAATAACTACACCAAATTTAAAGTCGATCCGACTTTCCGATGTCGAGATTTTTTGCTTAAGAACAGATAACTTTTTACCTGTCAAAAGTTGGAACAGTCGTCTGACTGAACCAAGGAATATCCATATAAAATTTTAAGTCGATATGACTTTCCGTTATCGAGATATTATGCATAAAAGATCTGGTTCAAAATATACACATTTTACGCGATGACGTCATACGCCGCTTTCGTTCGTTCTACTCGTGAAAAATATTTAGAGTTTCTTTCGGACCTACCAAGCAATAATTCAAAGTTTCAGCTTTCTCCGGCGTCCAGCAGCTGAGAAATTTCGCACACAAGATTTTTACGCAATGACGTCATACACCCGCCCTAATCACGTGACATGTCAAAAATTTATAGAACAGTCCGGCTGACCCAAGGAATATTCATATAAAATTTGAAGTCGATAGGACTTTCCGTTATCGAGATATTTTGCACACAAGACCTTGTTTATAAAATAAAACATATTTTACGTGATGACGTCATACGATGCATTCGTTCGTTCTACTTACGAAAAAATTCTATGGAGTCTTTCGTACCTAACAAGCAACAATCCCACCAAGTTTCAACTTTCTCCGATGTTCAGCAGCTGAGAAATTTGGCACATAAGATTTTTACGTAATGACGTCATGCACCTGCCCTAATCAGGTGACATGCGTAAAAAGTTGACAGAACCGTCCGACTGACCCAAAGAAGATCTATATAAAATTTGAAGTCGATAGGACTTTCCGTTATCGAGATATTTTGCACACAAGACCTTGTTTATAATATATACATATTTTACGTGATGACGTCATACGCCGCATTCGTTCGTTCTACTCGTGAAAAAAATATATAGGGTCTTTCGGACCAACCAAGCAACAATCACACCAAGTTTCAACTTTCTCCGATGTTCAGCAGCTGAGAAATTTCGCACATAAGATTTTTACGTAATGACGTCATACGTCTGCCTTAATCACCTGACATGCGCTAAAAATTGATAGAATCTGCCGACCGATCCAAGGAATATTCATATAAAATTTGAAGTCGATAGGACTTTCCGTTATCGAGATATTTTGCACACAAGATCTTGTTCAAAATATATACATATTCTGCGTGATGACGTCATACGCCGCATGCGTTCGTTCTACTCGCGAAAAAAATCTACAGAGTCTTTCGGGACCAACCAAGCAACAATCCCACCAAGTTTCAACTTTCTCCGATGTTCAGCGACTGAGAAATGTCGCACACAAGATTTTTACGTAATGACGTCATACGCTTGCCCTAATCACGTGACATAAGTCAAAAGTTGATAGAACCGTCCGACCTTACCAAGGAATAATTCGATCAAGTTTGAAGTCGATCCGACGTTTCGTTCTCGAGATATCTTGCACACAACACTTTGTTCACAAGAGACTGACACACACACACACACATACACGTACACACACACACACACACAGAACGTACAAACACTATATGTCTCCCCTTGGTCGGGGAGACATAATGAATGGAAGAACATATCCAGGGCTGAAAATTCCAAATATTACCAAAATCTTATAGTGGAGAAAACAGGCAACTCTTGTGAACTTTACTGCTGTATTAATCAGGTCATGAAAAGAAAACAGGTTAACCCACTGCCCGAGCACAAATCCGCGTCTGCACTCGCTCAACAATTCAGTGAGTTTTTTACAGCTAAGGTTGATCGCATACGAGCTCCTTTACTGTGGACATAGCCGGTGCCTTCCAATTCGATTCAGCCCTAGCTGCTCCGCCAATGCAAAACTACGACGAGCTTACGACAGATGAGGTAAAAGCGCTTTTATTAAAATCCGGAGATAATCACTGCGAACTCGGTCCAGTGCCTACACAACTAATTAAACGTTGTGTAGATGATCTCACACCAGCTGTTACGAGAATAGTCAATCTGTCTCTGCAGTCTGGATACATGCCACCTATTTATAAGAAGGCAATTGTGAAGCCTCTGCTTAAGAAACCGTCATTGGACCGGGTGCTCAAAAACTACAGACCCGTCTCGAATTTACAATACATTAGCAAGGTGATTGAGGATGCAGTAGGGCTTCAAATAACGAAACACTTAGACACAAATTCTTTACGCGAAAAATTCCAATCGGCGTATCGAGCAAGACACAGCACCGAAACTGCTCTTATTTCTGTGTTCAATAGTATCTATATGGCCTTGGATAGCAATGAGATTGTACTTATGTCCTTACTTGACCTTTCAGCGGCATTTGATACTGTAGACCATCAGATTTTACTTCACAGACTAGAACATACCCTAAAGATTCAGGGTGTCGCCTTAGAATGGTTTAAATCTTATCTGTCTGGTCGTAGTATGGAAGTCAAAGTCGCCTCGGACTATTCCGAGCCAGTGAGTCTTGACTGTTCGGTTCCACAGGGAAGCAAACTTGGCCCTAGACTGTATAGTGACTATACGATGCCTCTTGGCCAACTAATCAGATTTTTATTGCTTATATTTCATTGCTACGCGGATGATACACAACTACTGAAAATTTCATCACTCATACGCGAACACCAACTCAGCGCTAGGCAACTTTTAGAGACATCCATAACATCTATAAAAAAATGGATGTTTCGAAATAAGCTAAAATTGAATCCTGAAAAAAACTGAGTTTTTAGTTTTGTCAAGCACCCGTAACCAAAACAAAATTGTGCCCGACGCTCTTTATCTGGAAAACGAAACTATTAAAAGATCGGATGTGGTAAAAAACTTAGGCGTATTAATGGACTCCACTTTGAGTATGGATGCTCACGTAAATGACATTCGCAAGAGTTGTTATTATTACTTGTCTTGGATACGCAGGGTCAGACGATCACTCACCATTGAGACCGCAAAGCTGATAGTCCACGCGTTAGTAATATCTAGGCTTGATTATTGCAACGGCCTGTTAGTAGCGCTTCCTAAATACCTGTTGCATGAATTACAAATGGTAATGAATGACGCTGCCCGTGTTGTAGTGAATCAGAGACGTGACTCAAGTGTGAGTATCACGAACATCCTCCAAAATTTGCATTGGTTACCCATCAAGGAAAGAGCTGATTTCAAACACTGGTTTTTAAATCGCGACATGACATGGCACCTGATTATATATCGGATTTGCTGATGTGGTATCAACCAGCTCGCAACCTGCGTTCTACAGACCAGCCAATATTCAAATGCCAGAGAACACGTAACAGATACGGTGATAGAGCATTTTCCGCCATCGCCCCCAAACTGTGGAATAAGTTGCCACTGCATATTAGGAGTTGCTCCACCTTGAGAGAGTTTAAGCGTACCGTCAAAACGCATCTTTTTATTCTGTGCTATGGTGGTAATTAATACAACATTTACTTTATGCTGTATGTCAGTATTATAATGGGTCTGTGTTCATCTTTGTCAGTGTTATGTATTTAAAAGTATTTCAAGTTGCATCTTTAGTATTGTCAGTATCACATTGTGTCTGGGTTCAACTCTGTCAGTATTATATATTCAAAGTTATTTCAAATTTGCACCTTTAGTGTTGGCAGTATTACATTGTATCTGTGTTCCTCTTTGTTAGTATTATATATTTAATCCATTTTAGATTTGCTCTTAGTAAGTATTGGTATTATAGAATTACTCTTTTCATGCCGTTTTTTTCTTTATGTAGTTTTAACCGTATTGTGCGCTTAGTTGCTAGTTCTTAATGGGCGCAATATAAAAGACTCTAATACTAATAATAATAATAATAATAACATGTCAAGACAATGAGGCCAGATTAAAATCCTTGCGTCCATTGGGATCTGGTGGTAACATTGAGCTGTTTCGTTTCTTTTTGTATGCTTTATTTAGGTTTTATTTGAAAACGCATAAGCGGTCAAACTCTTATCAACGCGCTGGGATTTAATTAGATTTTATTTAGTTCCTTTTTTGGATTTTATTTGAATTAGGTCAATGTTAGTTCACAATTGATTTGCAAATAAACTTGTATTTTTTTCACATTCTGAAAAAGAATGCTTTATCCTGCACACAGATACCTATCCCCCACCCCACCAACTCGCCGCTGTGAACAGGAGGACGGCCGGGTGGGGCATCCTGCTCAACGGAAAAATGATTATTCTCTGAGTAAAGTGAGGTTGTATGTCCCTTATCGTTATATTCCATGTAAACGGAGATGTTCTTTACCTGGAGTTTAGATTCTTAAGTAAATCATACTAAAAGGAATCAGAAAAAAATGTTCCGCTGGCTGTTCAATAACGGGGATGTTCATGGTTCCCTGAAATAAAGCCCAGTATAGCGTGCCGAATAACCGCGTTTTACAGGTTATAGCAAACGGCCTAGGAGCCCGCTCCATCAACGACGTTAAGCACCGACGGGACCGGTTAATATGGATGGTTGACCGTTTCTGATTGCAGATTGAAGCAAGCCAGTTCTTATTTTGTTTCTAAATGGAACGGCTTATATTTTTTTAGCTTTTATTTAGATTTTATTTGGTTTTTATTTAGGTGTTATTTAGTTCCCAAATACAGTTCACCTTTAGGTTTTAATTAGTTCACATTTGTTTCTCAAAATGGTGAACTGTTAAATAGGAACTGTTCAGTCAAGATTTTGCTGAAACCTTTCGCTTCCGCTAATTTTTGGCAATCCAGACATTACAACCACGTAGGTAACAATGCTCCCCATCTTTAATCAAAATGTACAGTAAAGATTTCAATAAAAACATTTTTTTTCAACAGTCTTCTCTATAACTTGGCGTACCACCAACAAAAAATAAACATACTAGCCTCGTAAGAACAAGAACTTCCATTCTTCAAAATTTTCTGACAATACATTTTTTTCCCCTGGCGTTTGTTAAGAAATTGGTTTTTGAATAATATTTCTGCCACTGCCACAAATCACGAAATAAAAACAAATAGCTATGGAAAGTTAATTACCAATCACCACTATCTTAAGTAAAATTTTATTTTTCTGGCGTCCGGAAATATTAACGGAAGAAAATTATTTTGTAATAGCAAGGTAGGTAATAATGGCTGCCACCTTTACCTTTACTAATGGCTGGCTGGCGTCAGGTGAGATTTTGCGAAAAGAATACATATTTCCACCATTTTTCCCGAATCATCAAAACCAGTAAAAACAGCCAGTTAAGGACCAATGACCGCCATCTTTAACTTAATTTCAAGATAGCAAGGTTATTTCTTTTACTTAGGATTTTATTGAAAAATTCTTGATTTTTTTTTGCCAATGTCACCCATTTTTGGCGCATTGATCGCCATAAAAGCAATAGCCAGGTGGACACAGATACCACTGCCTTCCATCAAAATTGTAGGACGTTTCTATTTAAATCCTTGGAGGAGATGCGTGTTCATGAAAATTTTGGTCACTATTTCCGCCAATTTTAGGCGAATCCAGAAAAACGTATTAGCCAGGTGGGAACCAATGCCCGTTACCTTTAATCAAAATTTCAAGAGATTAAGGCCATATACCTAGAACAACTTATCAATAACCTTTCTGGCGAATCAACAACAAAAATTACAGCAAACCAGGTACTCTCATTTAAAATTTTAAGAATGTAAGATTATATTCCAAGAGTTAGCTACAATTTTAGTAAGAATTGGTCTTTTCGCCAATATTACTTCCATTTTCCAAATTACGAAGAACAGCAATAACCAGGCAAGTACCAAAGAGCGCTATATTTAACGAAAATTTCAAGATATTAAGGCCATTTCTATGATGTGAGTTTTGACTTCTCTTAATTGTTTTGGTTTATCGCCAACATTTCTGCCAATTTTTGGCGAATTCCCAATAATAATAAAAGTCAAGTAGGAATGAAGGTACGCCTCCCTAATTCCCTAAGATAATATAATTAGCGTAAGTTACGATTTTAATAAGGATTTTCGGCAATATTTCCGCTATTTTTGTTCTGAATTACGAAAAGACATTAATAGCCAGGTAAGAACCATTGACCGACAGCTTTTACTAAAGTATCAAGAGAGTGAGGCTATCCGTTCCAGTCCAATTGGAATACTTGCATCTGTGATATTAGTGATTTTACCTTTGAGACATTCAAATTATGCACAATCTCTTATTCAATCTTACTGAAAAGTGCAGATCGCAGCCAATGTCTTTCAGGGCATATCTTGGTACATTTGTGAAATAATAACTTATTTTGCTACCGTTTATTGTCCAACAGCCAACCTCTACGGCGGTTCGGTCAGTTATGTACAATAGTTTTTTTACTCCACTGGCCCACTGGGGATTCCGCGAAAATAGTACTCATAAAGGGAAGTCCTACTTTATAAAACATCAATCTGCTCTGTGTTTATACATCATAACAGACAGATCTCATCAGACGTCAACTGTTTTATACAACAATTTTGCTGCAGACTGGCATTCCGCCCGACCCCTGGGATAAACGCAAACGCCGCTCGTGTCTCTGACAGAATAATTTCTCAGTTACAAGCGATGCGTTTTATGATTTTCTTGCATCTTTATGGCTTTTACCAGCACTAGAGTGCTCGTAACGTCACATTCTCTTGGCAATTTTTGTTGTTTCATTCTTCACTGGCCACAGACTACTAAAGGCTTTTTTCAGGCGATATGTATTAACTGCACTCATCGATTTTTGGGAACAACAGGACAGCACATAACACTAAAGCCACCAAACTTCTTAGTACCTTCACAATGTCATTGAGTGAATCAGGGATTTTTCATTGCCATTAAAATGGTGAACCAGGCCTTCAAGCGCTCCTCAGGAAAAAATAGGTTACTTTGATACGCCCTTAGTTTAAAAAATAGGTTTTTATAGGTTTTTTTGTCGTCAACAAATATGCTGTAATAGGTTGTTTTGAACGTCAAAAGTAACTTTTATAAGGTTTAATGTTCTAAAATAATAGTTTAATAGGTCTAAAGGTTTTTAAGTATATTTTAATAAAACCACTAAATTAAAGATTCTTAAATTTAGATATACTCTGTTGACTAATATATTTAATCATCATTATTCTGTGAAAGTAATTTAAAATGCGATTTTATTTGTTAATATTTTGTGTAAGAAATGGATAATATTAAGAAAAATAAAAAAGCAAAAAAAAATTAATTAGCAGCTAAAAATAGGTTTTAATAGCTTTAATAGGTTATTTTCGCAAAAAATAGGTTCCATTTAAAAAAAAAAAGGTTTAATAGGTTTGATAGGTTCCGATGGAAAGCCTGTGAAGTTACTGGTTTGACAGATCCGTTGTAACAGATATGTAGCGGATCGGACCGGGCGAAATAGTTCGCACTAACACCATTTTGTTACCCGATATTTCACAATTTTGACACGTGACCCGTTCACCAGTCCCCCAACCACCATTTTTTAATCCACCCATACTTGTAACATCCTTGTGTATTACTTCTAACGGTTTCTGACCGTGAATGCTGTTTGTAAACTACGCGTAAACTGATATTTATTATTTATGTTTAGAGAAAACTACAATAGAAAGACGTTGTGCGCAGTTGGCTGGCACAAAGGTGACACAGAAACCGACGAATTTTGACAAAATATACAATTGGTAGAAGGCCTCGTGGCAACACTGCTGTCAAATGCAATTGGACAGGATCTGTGGGGCGAAGAGCATTTTTTGTGTGTTTTCAGTTTATTTGGCCAGTTTTGCGAAACCGTTGACAAAAATACTACAACTCCATTGCAGCAATACAATGTTTTAAGTATTAATCAGGGTTCCCATTTCCGTGCGTTTGTGCGTGATTCACGCGTAAACACGCACACTTTTGAAGAGTCGGGGGTGCGTTCACGCACAAAAATTCCTGTGATAAAAAACACATTTAAATAATGTTGTCCAAGTCAAAGATGAGTTCATATAAATTTGTTAGACAAATTTGATAAAAGATTTCCAGAAGACGACATGAAAATTTTGAAGAATCTCAATTTAATTTTGAATCTAAAGCTTCTGCGGCTCGATAGTGATGGTATTAGAAATTACGGAAACGAGGCAATGGCAGATATTTTGAAGGCTTTTGCACAAGGCGAAAATGAAATAATCTGCGCTGAGGAAACCCGAAACTTGTAAGCGTTTTGCTTACAGGTAATGACCGACTATCAGGAAATTGTTCCAAATTTTGCAAAAATGGCTTGCATACTACAGGTCACCCTCTTACAAGCGTTCCCTGTGAACGGGGGTTTTCTGAACAAAATATTATTTATGGTAAATTAACAAACACATTGTCCTCCCAGTCGGTTTCAATTTGCTTAACGTGAAGCAAACTCGGGCGTGAGTTGCTTCCTCTTTGTTTAGCTAACATATTGTCTGCTATATTGTGTACATATCCGACCTCTTTCCCCTTTGCCGTTAACAGTGCGCCCCCTTTCAGCAGTTACTATAAACTCCCCTGCCTCTCTCCCCACCGCTTAGAAATACCCGCTCAGATACCCGGAGTAGATGTGTCAGCGGTGCTATAGGCCAGCAACTGCTAGCTTTGCTACTCAAAAGTCATAGACCACGCAGGATTTCTGTGGCTGCATTGTTTACTGATAGAGTTATGCTAACGCAGTGTATTAACTGACAACTAAAGATGAATGTCCGTGGAAAGGTATCCGTCAGTATTTGGTATTCTTGATGTCCAAAATTTCAAAACATGTGAAATTTTTGAAATTTTTACAGTGAAATATTTCATGAAATATTTCAAGAAATATTTCATTCGAAATATTTCATACCAGCCCTGGTTTCAAACGAGATGTTGATAAGAAGTGTTACGTCGTCAAAAACGTTTGATGAACAGTCTTTACTTTCTCGTTCACGAGAAGTATTATGCGAACCTGCAGAAGTAATTTTAAGTAAAGTGTGTACGGTACCGAAAAAATTCTAGCTTTCACACAAAATCTGCGAAATTTATTTCTCTTTATTTAAGATGTTACTACAGGGCGATTGACTGAATTTAAAATGTTTGAGTTGGTAAACTTACTGCAACCATTGCAAGGTGTTTAGTTCAGTGGATTCAAAACTGTTACTGTAACGGAGTAGTATTAATTTTTAGCACTCAGCCAATATTGGCTGAAGGCTATTGCTATCGGTCCGTCTGTCCGTCCGTCCGTCTATCTATCCGTAAACGTTTTTTGTCCGGGCGATATCTAAAAAAGTATTCGTGGGATCTTCGCCAGACCTTACAGGAAGGAAGTGTATGTAGTGTAGATGTGCAATGGGGGGGTTCAATTTGGTTCTTGTCCGTCCGTCACACTTTAAACTTTTTTCTTGTCCGGGTGATATCTCAAAAACTATTCTTCGGATCTTAACCAAATCTTACAGGAAGAAAGTATATACAGTATAGATGTGCAAGGATCAATCCGTCGCTCCATCCTTTGCACCTTGTATACTGATTTTTGTCCGGGCGGTATTTCAAAAGAGTAACCGGACCAGTGATGTTACCGCTATTGGCTGAGAGCTCTGCATCTCCGATGCCTATGTTCTTTTATTATTGTGATGGCAGTGTTTTCCGTTTTGTCTGCTTTCTATTACAAAGCGTTACAGGGCATAAAGTTCACGCGGTGTTCTCTTGCAACTGTTCAGCATCACCGCTAAGATCGGAAATGATTGATTTTTTTTCATTGTTTAATGTAGCATCCTTCAGTGTTTCTGTTTTGTTGTTAGAAGTAGAAGCTTTGTGATTTGCATGATATCACTAATCGCGTTTATTTTTTGTTGCAATAAAATTGATTTTATAGAAGTTAACTACTTTTATTGCCCGAAAATGTCGGGACGCCACCACTTTACCTCGGGACACCTGGTTTCAGAGGTCGGGGTTCCGCGGGACCCCGAACTGAAAAGTAAAGTTTTTGCCCTGCGTTGAAATTAACACGAAATGATCGATTTATTTGTATTTGTTGTCTTTTACTTACGTAAATGCTGACCACTACTAATGGTCCTGAGATGTTACGTTAATGTTTTATAATTTTACTTGTGAAGTGACCGAACCCCGTTTTTCGCATTCACGCACAGTTTTCAATAAGTTGGGGTACAAAAACCCCCATTTTCAAAAGCGAGTGGGAGCCCTGTTAATACAAAATGTATTAGGTATTATTACGCACCTTCAGCAACACTAAAGATGTAGCAGGCAAGCAAAACACACAAAAAATATGGTGTATGTCAGGCTGTTGCGTCTTGATACGCAAAATTTAAAAGTGGAAGGATAGGTAGACATAGTGTCTAACAGTTAAACAAATCAATCCAATAACCAGTAGGCGCGTGAGAATGCCGTAGCTACGCTAAGTACAGCGCAGATTTGGAAAAATCCGCCATTTTGTCAATTTACGTCCCATCCGGAAAATTCTTGGTCACTGCACTGCGGAAGGGTCCAGAGAATCCGTGTACAAAATTTGAAACGAATCCATTTATTAATGTAGTCTGTAGGCGCCCTAAACGCCTTAAACGCTAAGTCCAGGGCCGATTTTCAAAAGTGTACAAAAACCGTGTACAAAAATTGATATGAATCCATCCATTAATGTGGCCTGTAGGTGCGTGAGGCAGAGGACAGACCGAAGAGTTCAAAACTATATCCCTCCGTTCCACGGGGGATAATTAATAGACTGATTACTGACTGGGGCTTGAGCTCGCAACCGCTTGCTTCGCAGGCAACAAAGCAAACCACACTTATGGGAAGAAAACTAGAAAAATTACATATACAACCGATAGGGGAGAAAGTTTTTAAAAATTCGCCTTAAACGGGGCTCGAACCTATCAGTCCAAAACCGTGCCGCTTACCTACCTTACCTATCTGGTCAAGTGGCCAGGAGCCAAGTAACGAAATATCAAGTACGAGCGCATTGCAATTTTTGTTACATGTAATGGGGCTTGAATCTCAGGCAACAGCACAAACCACTGCTTCTATGGTAGGCAGAACTATAAATATTGCTGTAAAACCGATACTGGAAGACACTGAAAAAATTCGTTTTCAGCGGCCCATGAAGAAGGCACACACTGAGATTTTTTTGTAATGTTACTATTTTTGGACAAAAATATCTTGACAATTTTGGTCAAATCGGCAAACAAAATATATGGCTGATGCAGGAGATTGATGACAACTTTTCTGTCAAATTTCAACGCAATCCGGCAGTATTTGTAGGAAGAGTAGCATTTTTAAAATGAGTTCTAGAGCAAAACCATTTGGTATGGGAAATCCCATTTAAAATTTCAAAGTCCGTCAGTGACCTTGAAAAACGACGCAAGGTCACCAAAATCTAATCTACATTATATATAAAAGCTACGTGCTAGGTTGTAAATTGGAATTAGAAATTTTATATCGAAAATCATCTCCTGAGTTGAGTAAGTATTTCAGAAGCCGTTGCGCACATAAACGCATGTTTGTAAACTTAGACAGAGGCATTAAACACCTTTGTTTTATTCAAACTCACCATACAAATCCAAATCAGTAATTACATGTTATGACTGGCCTTCAATTTCAGTCATAACGCGTAACAGGCCAAACGGTTCACAGTCAAAGGCATTACGCGTAATGCCTGAACAGTTTATCTACTATGACTAATGACATATATAAACACTAAAAGCATGAAACCATCACTGTAGCTTTCGGAGACATGAAAAGAAATCGAGAATTTCAATCCTTCTTCCTGGCAAGGAATCAAGACAAACGGCTTATACGTAAGTCTCTTAACAACCGATACACGTGGAGTTCGTATGATTTGTTTATAGCTCGTGGAGCTCACGGGGCTGTTTAATCGTCTTTACCCAACCGGTATCTGTATCGCATCGCTCACGGAAAATTGTAAAATAAGAAAGACTTAAAATTGTGAATTTCAAAACTGGGAAAGTACAAAACCATAAACTTCAAAAGAGTGGAACACTTTCGCAGCTGTTCTCGATAAAACAAGGTGGCCACAGAGTTTCTCGAATATTTTGTTTTTTACTTTTCCTGACTTCTGAGAGCTTTATCTTTACTTTTGAGCCTATTTTCCTGACTATTAAGATCATTTTTCCAGACTTTTCCTGACTTTTAATGTTGTTTTCGCGATTCCACAGATACTTCCCACTCATTTCCCTTTCCGTCTTATTTCAACTGAACATTATGAAGAAACGCAATACAAATGATGTATTTTACACAAATGCAGATACTTCTTGGTCAATATGGTTATTACAGCTTTTAGTTTGCACACGCAATAGTGCAGCAAATATGAACAGTTAATTCATTATTAATGTTGTGTGTATTGAAATATTGGTGGTATATAATTTTAAGTTAACATCCCCAACCACGTGAATATTTATTTTGTACCGGACATTCGTTTATTTCTGGCGTTTCCCATTTGTCATATACAATTCTGCCGCGCTTGTCAATAGTTTTCAATTTTCACACTATGATGTTTGACATCGGTTAATATATAAAGAATGCTACGTGTTCGGGCGGGCATTCTGTCTTGGTTTAATCATTAATTTTGTACGAGTTATGGTATGAGTCTGATCTTTTGGAAGAGTTTGTGGCGAAATAAATACTCTGATTTGGATTCAATTTGAATTTAACTCCGTAGCAAATCTACTAAGACAGAATCATTTTGATTCCATTTAACCCACAAAAGTACAATATTAATGCAAAAAAATTGAAACTGAAATAAATTAAAATGTGAACAAAACTCAAAATGCCAATAGTTGAGCCTGACATCGTAAGCTTCAAAGTGACAGAGCTCAAGAGAATTTTAAGAGAATTTTAAGTGAAAAAGGACTAAAAACGTCAGGAAATAAGTCTGAAGTAGTACCGCGGTTGCGTGAGTACCATTCCACTAAAGAAGAAGATGAACAAGAACCAACGGAGGATCTGCAGGATTCTATTCTGCCCCACGACAGTGCTTCCCAGACAAGCAGCTCAACGAGTAGCACACGTGCTCGAGCTGCTGCCTGTAAAGCCATTTTAAAAGCCAAATTAGACGCCTTGAAAGAACAGGAACGAATACCTGCCGAACTAGCGGAGAAAGAAGCCCAACTTCGCTTGCATCAGCTTCAGACGGAGATCCAAGCTGTTTCTACCAAGGAGCAGGTGTTTGCCGAATATGCAGAAGCTGCAGCTTCACAAGCCGCTATAGGGGGAAATGCTCCAGCTATTTCACCTGAGCCCCCGTGTGTGAACCCAAATACGGCACAGGCTGCTACGATTCAAACCATACATCCTCCTGATGTTCACTGTAAGTTATCAGTTTCTACACTGACCACAACCGCACTGAATCCGGATGCGCTAAGGTATGTGCCCAACTAACAAGTTCCACCGCAGAACAACGACCTACTTCAGCTTTGCGATCCGGAAAGCAATCAAGTGCTTACACTTCAAAACGACAGCGGTGACATCAGAACACAACAGCAGATGTTTAATATATTGAGTTTACCGAAGCCATAGCGAGTTCTCTTTATTTCATGGTAACCCTATTGAATTTCATTTCTTTATGAATTCATTCGACACTTGCATTCATTCAACCAGCATAAGTGATGCCGCAAAACTAAATCGTCTTTTTCAACTTTGTAAAGGGAAAGCTCTAAAAGTCATTAAGTCATGTGCTCTAATGGATCCAGTTATGGGTTATTCAAAAGCTAGATTGCTTCAACTGCTTAAAAAAGGATAAGCATTCGGCAAAAAAACCTGCAAATTTGATCGACAGTGTGGCATCGACGGCTGCACCATGAAGCATTCTAGGCTGCTTCACCATGCATTCAAATCCAAAAGGAAAGATTCGCCGAAAGTGGAAGATACTGGTACGCAAGACGACTCGGTCGTCTTAAATACACAAACTTGGTCCTACCAGAGTTCAAAGGTCGTATTACCTATCGTACCTGTACTTGTAAAAGGTGACCCACATCATTACCAAAAACTACGCTCTACTCCCTATTAGTAATAAGACATTTTGTTCTGCAGTCCTTCTAAATGACCTCGGAACTGAAGGTAAGCAAACCAGTCTCAAGACTTCTACCTTAAAAGACAGAAAAGAAGTGCCTGTAGAAAAAGTCAACTTATCAGTTTCAAGTGTTTAAAAAAACTGTGCAATAGAGTTGTCAGAGGTGTACGCTTTGAAAAATTCTCCTTCGCTTGTATCGAGTACTGCTTTTAGCACAGACGTTGACTGTTGGGATCACTTAAGAGATTTGCCAGTTCATGTTAATGATGGCATAAAGGTGACGCTACTCATTGGTCAGGATAAGTCTCAAGCTTTGCTGCCATTGGAGCTGAGGCGTGGCTCAGTTGGTGAGCCATATGGAGTGCGGACACCTCTGGGATGGACTATCAACGGTCCAGTACAAAAAAAAAACAGAAGACAACGCACGTGTGTGTAACTTTTTTAATTGTGCTATCAATGCTAAGCGTCTTGAACAACAAGTCGAACAGTTTTGAAAGCTTGAGAACAGTGCTTCATCTGCTACTGAGCTATCTCTTAATGACAAGACAGCATTGCAGATATGGAACGATAGTGTACATCTACGAGGTGACCATTACGAGCTAGATGTTCCATTCAAATCGAAAAAGCCACAAATCCCAAACAACAAGTGTGTTGCTGAAAGGCGATTGTCTTACCTGGGGCGCAGGCTAAGTAAGGATGAGCACCTCTTATCGAGGTATAAAAATGAAATTGAAACACTACTAAAGAATGGTTACGCGGAAAAGGTTTCGGATCCTAAAAGACCACTGGGGCTTACCTGGTATATACCACATCATGCTGTGCTGAACGTCAACAGGCCCGATAAGGTGACAATAGTTCATGATTGCGCGTTTGAATATCGCGAAATCTCATTAAACAAAGAAGTTTTACAAGGCCCTGACCTGACAAACAGACTACTTGGCGTTCTGGTACGATTCAGAGAGAACAAGTATGGTATGATGGCTGACATTGAAGCAATGTTTTTCCAAGTGAAGGTGACACCACATCACAGAGATGTACTCCGGTTCCTTTGGTGGTGGGAAGGGGATCCACAAAAGGGGGCAGAAATCCACAGGATGACGGTTCAACTATTCGGTGCTATCTGGTGTCCAAGTATTTCCAGTTATGCTTGAAAAAGACTGCTGAAGAGTTTCAACAAAGGTTTGACAATCGAACTGTAGATGCTTTACTACATAATTTCTATGCTGATGACTTGTTACAGTCAGTTGCTTCAGAGAATGCTGGCATTCACATGGCTAAAGAACTTCGAGACTTCGGTGCTATCTGGTGTCCAAGTATTTCCAGTTATGCTTGAAAAAGACTGCTGAAGAGTTTCAACAAAGGTTTGACAATCGAACTGTAGATGCTTTACTACATAATTTCTATGCTGATGACTTGTTACAGTCAGTTGCTTCAGAGAATGCTGGCATTCACATGGCTAAAGAACTTCGAGACTTGTTGTCGCTAAGAGGGTTTAACCTAACGCAATGGATCAGCAGCAGTCGAAAGATCATCCGTGTATGATTCATTGGGGTTTGTTTGTCCTTATGTACTTCTATCAAAGAAGCTGTTTCAGAGTGAGTGCAAGTTGAAGAAGGGCTGGGATGACGAGCTGGAGGATACAACTATCAAATCATTTGATTCCTGGCTGCACAATCTGGTCATCCTCAGGTACTTGCAGATTCCTAGATGCTTCGTCGCAAACGAGAGGTCTGAAGTAATCATGTCCAACTACATCACTTCTGCGATGCATCAAGCGAGGTGTACGGTACGGTTTCCTACCTGCGTGCCCCAGATAGAACAGGTACTGTCCATTACTCGTTCGTCTTTGGAAAATCAAGGCTAGCACCAATTAAGCATACCTTGCCTTGAATTATATGCAGCTGTTACAGTAGTTCAAGTGAATAGCATGATCGCAAAGGAGCTCACAATTAAAATCAACAACACGTTTTTCTGGTCTGATAGTACAATTGTGTTGGCTTATATAAACAACTCAGACAAAAGATTTCACACCTTTGTAGCTAACAGACTTACCTTGATTCACAACGGTTCAAGTCCAGATCAATGGAGGTACGTGAGTTCACAAGATAATCCGGCGGACGATGCTTCCAGAGGTATCGATGCAAATAAAATGTCTGGCAGATGGCTTCTTGGACCGACGTTTCTTCTGAATTTCGAGGATGAGTGGCCAAGGCATCCAGATGTCTTGAAAGAACTCAACGACGATCCAGAAGTGAAACACTCAGTGACTAGCTGTTCAGTTGAGGCGGTGTCTGGTCGTGAACAGACATCTATTTATCAGCTGCTGCACAGGTTCTCCGACTGGTCGTGAACAGACATCTATTTATCAGCTGCTGCACAGGTTCTCCGACTGGTTAAAGCTCAAACGGTCAGTAACGTGGATTTTGCGGTTTTGGCTAAAGTCAAAGAAGACGAAAAAGTTTTGTTTAATTACAGTGTAAGAGCTTAATGCAGCAGAGTGTGCAATTGTAAAATATGTCCAGAGGTCTGCCTACAAAAGGGAAATCAATGATCTGAAAAAGAATGAACATGTAAGCAAAGGTAGTTCACTAAACCACCTAGAGCCCGTACTGATTGATATTCTGAGGGTAGGTGGGTGATTTCGGCACGCCAACATCCCGGGTGGTTCGATAAATCAAACTCTGCTTCCGAGAGACCACTTTGTATCGAAGCTACTTGTGCGCTACATTCATGAAATAAAAGCCAGACATCGTGGAACTGAGTATGTCTTGTCCCTACTTCGTGCCAGCTACTGGATGCCGAAGGTGAGATGCCTTATCCAGAATATCCTGCGCAGCGGTACGGCTGCGTTTTCACATGTTTGACCATCCGAGCTATTCATCTTAAAGTCCGGGAATCACTGGAGTCTGACGCAATCATTGACGCGCTGATCAGATTCATTTCCAGACGCGGCACCCCTAAAGTAGTTTGTACAGATAGTGGGATTAACTTCGGGGGATCTCAGGAGTTCCTCGATGCTATGTGCCGCTGGAATGAATCAAATAAACTTCAAAAACACTTGCAACATAATCAGATACAATGGATATTTCATCCACCTGCTGCATCCCACATGGATGGGGTATGAGAAAGGCAGATTCGGGCAGTTCGTAAAGTCATGAGTGCGATAACGCGCAACGTTGTGCTGGATGATGAGTGATTAGCGACAGTGTTCTGTGAGGTTGAGTCAATCATCAATAATCGTCCGATTACGCGATGTTCGAATGAGCCAAATGACATTGACCCGTTGACGCCAAAGCACTTGTTGCTTTTGCGCGAAAATGCAGCTCCTCCTGTATATCGCTTCATAAAATCGGACATATACAACCGGAGGTGGAGACATGCTCAATACCTGGCTGATTTGTTCTGGATTTGAGAGTACCTACCTACAATTAAGCATCGTCAAAAGTGGCTGGCAAGTACTCGCGATTTCTGCGTTGATGATATCGTGCTGGTGATGGATGAAGTGACACCAAGAAATTGCTGGCCTATGGGAAGAGCGGTGCAAGTTAACAGAGGCAGAGATGGTCATGTTAGATCTGCGGTTGTTCGAACAAAATCAACCAGTCTGAGCAGTCTTACACGCCCTGTGACAAAGCTCTGCCTTCTAGAATCTTGCTATTTTTTTTTTTTTTTGTAAAATGAGGCGAGTCTAGCGCGCCGTCATTAAAAGGTGGTGAACACCTAAGCGATAACAGAAAGCTGTGCCTAGTATGTTCATGCATTCATTTGTGTTGCATATATTTAGTCGGATTCGAAAGTGCATAAAAACGTTAATAATATATGCTTGGTGTTTGTGGCTGAAAGTAACTTGAAATTAAAGTTAAACAGAATATAGTATTTTCTTACCTTATGAAGTTCAATCTTGTTTGGGTTGAAGTGTCTTGTTGATGTTATCCACAGGCATAATTTAGCGTTTGTTTAATTGTGCCCATGGTATGTTGATGTCATATAATATTTACTAATAATCACGTGTATTCATCCTGGTTTATGCACAGCTGAAAGTATTTTCTTTATATTTTTTAAGGTTTATTTCATAACCTTTTGCCACGGTAATCACTGATTTTCAACATACAAATATATTATCAGGTCATTTCTGCTCTAAATCCATGTACAAAATGACACACGTTCTGGAGTGTCAACGTTATAATGTATAACTCCTTCCTGATAAACATATTAATTTGTTTCCCATTGCGTATAATGTAAATAGTTTTACTGTTTTCTAATGTTCCTCATGTATGCTTAGATTTGTTCATAATGATGTCCATAAACAGTACATTCAGTATTTATAATGTTTCAACTTTCAATACATGTATGAATTACTTCCGCTGTGTTCAACTTTCGCTTTAAAAATCTACTATAAAACTTCTTTTGCTTGAAGTGGTGAAAAAAGCTCTTGCACAAGACTTAAAGCGGCTCGTGGAAATGCCTCTGCATTTCTAGTCTTCGCATAGGAAAAGGAACAGCACCTATGCTAGACCACACCAAAATATCGATTGTTTTTTTTTTAATTTCGCGATGTTTCCACCTAACTTCATTATCAGAATTAACGATTTGTCTTAGAAATATTTCGTGAAAGTCTTACATGGGATTAGGGGAATATAGCGGGTGAATGCGTTAGTTCAATATTCTAAATGTCGAAATGTGCCAAGGTCCTTGCATGTATGCTTACAACAACATTGTCATATTTACTGTTAATGGCTTAAATGATCGCGCGAGCTCTTATTTAGGGGCCGGTGTAGTAAATATGAAGAGTTAATTGATTATTAATGTTGTGTGTATTGAAATATTGGTGGTATATAATTTTAAGTTAACATCCCCAACCACGTGAATATTTATTTTGTACCGGACATTCGTTTATTTCTGGCGTTTCCCATTTGTCATATACAATTCTGCCGCGCTTGTCAATAGTTTTCAATTTTCACACTACGTTGTTCGACATCGATTATTACATAAAGAATGCCACGTGTTCGGGCGGGCATTCTGTCTTGGTTTAATCATTAATTTTGTACGAGTTTTGGCATAAGTCCCATCTTTTGGAAGAGTTTGTGGCGAAATAAATACTCTATCTGATTTGGATTCAATTTGAATTTAACTCCGTTGCAAAACTACTAAGACACAATCATTCTGATTCCATTTATCCCACAAATAGAAAGTCTAACCTGACTCACTTAAAATACCAATGATTTTACGTTGTAGTTAATTTCACCATGCTCAAACATAAAACTGTGCTTGTGGTGTTCTCTGCTCATCTTTCTACTGTGACAGATCAAACCCTTTATGCGAGTACCAACTGTACTTAGTCTTTTCACATAAAGTATGCTGAATTTTCACTTGTGGGCATTAAAATTTTCAAGCAAGGCAAAAAGATCGAATGGAAAAATCGAGGTGACATTTTCTTGATATTTGCGTCATGTGCGAATGATTGTTTTTGGTTTATTTTTGTGTCTGTTTCAGTTCCAAATTATTTACCCCTATCACGTGTCCTGAAAATGACAAAGTCCAGCGCGGGGCGATGATTGTTGTGCCTAAAAAGATACAAAAGATCGAGAATATCTTAACCCTTCTACTACTTACTTCCTGGGCTCATTCTTATCACCCCCTTTCTAAAGGCGGTCCCTGATGTTGGCGGGTGATCGGGAAAAGTGGTGTCAGTAAAGGATTAACCATGAGGAACATCAAAACTTGACTTCACACTTACCCGCACAAGTTTCAGAGAATTGACGTTAAAAAGGAAGCTCTGAAGCTCTGAATTCATTGAAATTTACTACTAATTTAACCGCATGTGATGCCTGTGTTTATTAACACAATACAAAAATTCTTTGCTGATCCCTCGCCTCGGTTGAGGATGGTCCACCGACCCGGCGAGGATTTTTTTATTCCTCGTTTTATTCCCAATAAATACTACGATTTAATCTATGTTAAATAAAATCTATAAAAATGTATGTTCAAAATAAGCACAACTGATCAACAACTACGACAAAAAAACTAGAGCGGACAGTGCACAATATCACTGTACCCGAACATGTCAAACATTTTTATTAGGCAACCATTGCTGTTTTGGTTTTGTAACCAATGTTTCACCTTCATCCTATTTCTGAAAGGGTGAGAAATGAGTTGTGGATATCTTACTCTTAATTTTGTCCAGGTGCAGGTGTAGCAATGTGGTCGCTACAAACCGAACTTATACCCTACGTCTTTTTAATGTGGGCCTAGAATGCGATCGCTACAAAAATGTTCTACTGTATTTTTTCTTATCTGCGTCTTTGAGATGGTCATGGTTAAGCAGATTTTACTGTATGTATTTTTACACTCGCCAAATCGCCAGTTCCCTACTACACTGATGATTTTTTTTTTGCATACGCCTAGCCCCCCCCCTCCCCCCCCCCCCCCCCGATGCTCCCCTCCCCGTCGAAAGCAATCGTAACGATTTTGCCAGTTTCACCGCATGGGTCTGTACCCGAAGTGCACTTACCATCCACTGCATGTACCTTGCCTTCGTACATTCTCCTCAGAAAAAAAATCACTACAAAGGCAGCTTCGAAACTGTACAATAGATCTCAGTGGATAGGGCGGGGAAGAAGGGGGCGAGGGAGGTGGACGATTTGGTGCCAAAATAGTGAGCTTCTTCTAGTAGCACAAGATAACAAGTGACCCACTAACAAGTGAAAAATGCTCCCAGGTACAACAAGCAATGCTGCATGAGGTTACGTCACTGCTCCCATATATTGGCTGAAGACTATTGCTATCGGTCGGTCCGTCCGTCCGTCTGTCTGTCTGTCCATAAACTTTTTTGTCCAGGCGATATCTCAAAAACTATTCATCGGAGCTTCACAAAACCTCACAGGAAGAAAGTATATATAATGTAGATGTGCAACGGGGGTTCTATTTCTTCCGTGTCAGTCCGTCTGTCCGTCCGTCGCACTTAAACTTTTTTCTTGTCCGGACGATACTCAAAAAGTATTCATCGGATCTTAACCAAACTTTACAAGAAGAAAGTATATATAGTATAGATATGCAACGGAGGGTTCAATTTGGCCGTGCCCATCCGTCTGTCTTTCCGTCGCACTTTAAACTTTTTTCTTGTCCGGGCGACATCTCGAAAACTATTCATCGGATCTTCACTAAACCTTACAGGAAGTATACATAGTGCAGATGTGCAACGGGGGTTCAATTTGTCCTTTGTCTGTCCGTCCGTCGCACTTTAAACTTTTTTCTTGTCCGGGCGATATCTCAAAAACTATTTATTGGATCTTCACCAAACCTTACAGGAAGGAAGTATATGTAGTACAGACGTGCAAGAATCCATTCTTCCGGGGGGGGGGGGGGTACTTCAAAAGAGTAACTGGACCACAGTGATGTAACCGCTATTGGCTGAGGGCTCTGCATCTCCGATGCCTATGTTTTTCTCTTTATTCACATGTGGGTTGTTACACGTTCTATACAAACCTGAATAACTTAATTAATTTTACAAGTTGGAGAACGCAATCACGTATACATTCTGTCAAAAATGTTGATCATATATCCTTCATGTATAATACCGAAACAGCAAATTACGAAGACCGATATTCAAAGTCAAAGTGCTTGTTTTGTTCTTGATTTCATTTAAACAATGTGACTTTAAAGATTACATGAGCCCAATAAAAGTCGCATATTCAAAGTAAAACATTCTTTTGTACAAATGAATTACATAATAATAATACATATATAAATTTTTCGCTACTATGTAGCAATAAATTTACTCCGGAACTTGATCGCGAAATTTTTTTCGTAACAATGGCTGCGTAGCAGGATATAAAATCGCCTTATCGCATTTGTGGTTCCTTTTGGGTGAGGGGGGGGATTGAGTAAAAAAAGCAGATAAACGTTAATTTCATTTTCTTTTAATTATCTGAAAATTTTAAGACGCTACTCCGAATTTGGATCATCTTAAAACTCACGTTGGAACCAGTTTAAAGTAAGGGCTTTCATACTGTTATAAGATACGGACCACAAATCTTTTCGTTAATGAGATGCGCGGAAAACAAAACAATGAATGGTAAAGATTTAATTGTGCGAACCAATTTAATTTTAAATTTAACTACAAGTTAGCATTCCAATGCATACTTGCAAGACCTATCTATGCTGCAAATTTGACGTCTCCAGATTTAATGATTGCTGAAAACATCAACTCACTTTTCTGCACTATTTTTGTCACTTTTACAAACGACAACAACAAGAACAGTAATAACAATAATAATAAATCTTGAAAACAAAAATTAGAAAAGATCGATCTCTTCATTTCATCGACTGTGTCCCATTGTCCCAGTCCAAAATAGTCCCATTGTATCAGTCCAAGTTTCCCAACTGTGTCCATGCAAAGCAAAGCACATTTTTTCGACATTTGCTCACGATGCTCGATTAAAAGGGTATCTGGTTGAGTTAATACTTGGAGACGGCCAGATGACCTTGAACGAGCTGCTTAACTAGCCTCACTGCATGAGAACCAGTCCCCCAACTAAGACTAATTCCCTCCCCGCCGTGCCCATAATTATGCACGACTTTCAGTTCTCCTTTCTTAAACCTCATTGTTTCAGACTCCAACCGTAAAGGTTTTCTCATGGGCCTAAGACCAACCCACTCGCCGAGAATTTCAGCTTTCTTCAGGCTCGGCACAACCTGACACGCTTGATTCCAGATTACATCACGATCTGATGCTCTTGGTATCAAACTTTCATCACCAGTTTGCCGTACTCCACCAATAGCAACAAAGTCAGCCGCTGGATAAATATGGCAGACAGCCCCCTTTCCATCTTCTGCGTAGAAATAATTTTTAATCCATGGCGCCTTCACTTTGATGAGATGGCCCCTAGATGCATACAGCCCTCTATCACCAACCAACTCCCGGGCTCTAAATCCGGAACAGTTGATCACAACATCATAAGAACCAACCAGCTCCTCCAGGGTCTCCAATTCTCTTGTTTCTATTCTCCCGCCTTTCGATCTGAACTGCTTTAGTAAATAAGGAATGAACAGTCTGGGCGTTGTCAGTATACTTGTGCCTCTGTAGCCAACTAAATATTTCGGTCCGGGATAAATATTAAGTTCCTTTCCCGTGACCTTTTCATGAGCAAATAGCGACTTTTGCATATATGTCGTGTCCTGCTCGGAGTTATAAAACTCGTAGCCGCTAATGACCTGACAACCCGCTTCTCCGGCGTCTTCCGAGTGAGCCAGTGACGAGAAAAACCGCCACGAATCTCGTAACCAGTCGCTAAACACGCTCAAAGGCACACCGGGTGTTTTTCCTGGAGTTGGTCGAAATAGGCCACCAGCTCCAAAGCTCGTCGTATCGTCGTTAAACTTATCCGCAATGATGGTGACGTCAGCATCAGGGAAGGCGTTCTGCAGCTGCACGGCGCTAGTCACTCCAACTGCTCCAGCACCCACTACTGCGAATCGTTCTTTAACCATTGTCTAAAAGCTAAGAAAACGGTTTTTATGGTTGGAGTGAGACAAGATGCAGGATTCTGTCGATGACATTGCATTGTACTTCTACAGGAGATAGAAAATTCTCTACTTGCAGTTGATATGCCAGTTTAAAGTGAAATCATAAACACATACAAATTAGTTAGGGATGTAGACACCCACAACGGTGTGTGTTTCTTGTACGCAAATAAATGGCATCTGTCCATTTCAAATGACTGCAAGCTTTTTAATATTTTCAGGATTTACATGGAATTTTCATGGTGTCTGACTAAACTAATAAGATTGTCCATGGACAATGCCCCAGCTCACAAATGCTGATGTCAGGATCTATGACACAGAGGTATACTTTTCAACGAAAATTTCATGACAGTAAGGCTATGCAATTGGTATCAGGTTTTCCGCCAATTTTCGGCGAATCGCCAAAAAAGTTTCAACCACGTATGTACTAATGCCCACTGCCTTTAATCATCATGTCAAGACAATGACGCCAGATTAAAATCCTTGCGTCCATTAGGATCGGGTGGTTTTCACTAAAATTTTCATTTTTTTCGCCGAAAAACAATAACAGCCAGGTGGACAATTGTGCCCACACACTCAATCAGGAGCATAAAAGATGTTTTTAAGAAATTCGGTTTGGGTCAATATTTCTACCAATTTTGGAAAATAGTCAAACAAAGTAAAAGCCAGGCACGTACTAAAGTCTGGTATCTTTAACCAACATTTCAAACCAGTAAAACCTTCTCAATAGCGTCAGTTACTAAAACCTTTCACTAATAGTTCCGCTAATTTTTGGCACTCCAAAAATTACAGCCAGGTAGGTAACAATGCTTTACATCTTTAATAAAAATTTCAACATATGTCTGGTGTCAGTTAAGATTTCAATAACAAGAATGACCGGGGACATTGGGACCAGCCGAGATCTAGTGAATCTATGCATAAGCTTGTCTGTTTGCCAAAAGTGGTAGCCACATTGTGCGAGATGGCAAAGAGCTAGCTAAGTAATTAATGTAGCATCGCGCCCGAACATAAACCAATAAATAGATACAAACATTTGTTTCCCAGAAAAATGGGAAACAGATCGTGTGTATCTGTGGTAGACTGGCTAGCCTACCAGAAATACCTTCGAACAACGTATCGAAATTGTATCCATACACGTGTACTGTTGACATGTACTGTCGGACATACACAATTATTTCAAGCAACAGAAACGACCAGAAACGACCAAACACATGTGCCTTTTGAAAAGAAGAAAAACGCCGCGTCTAAAACATCATTCCTTAAGTTTTAATGTTTTGGTTTGTATCATTTTGCGGGGTTTGCATTTCCGACCAGTGCGCATGTTTATTTAACTGGCGTTGACGTGCGGTTTGCATCTCGGAAAAATGCGCGTGTTTATTTAGCTTGCCGTTATGCTCTGTTCGCATTTCGGACCAATGCGCATGTTTATTTAGCTTCCGCTGATGTTCGGTTCGCAAAGCAAACCAGTGCGCATGTTTATTCAATATGCATTGCTGTGCATGTTTACTTAACTTGCGTTGATGCGCGGCTTACTTTCATAAGCCGTTCCCATTTCGGACCAGTGCGCATGTTTGTTTAGCTTGTGTTGATGCGCGTTTGACTTTTCGAACCAGTGAGCATGTTTATTCAATTTGCATTGATGAGCGGTTCTTATTTTAGACCAGCGCGCATGTTTATTTAACTTGAGTCGATGCGCGGTTCGCATTTCGGACCAATGCCCATGTATATTTATCTTACGTTGATGAGCGGTTCACATTTCGGACCAGTGCACATATTTATTTAGTTTGCGTTGATGCTTTGTTCACATTTCGGACCCTGCGCATGTTTATTTAACTGGTGTTGATCAGCATTTCTTGCTTTAGACCAGTGTGCATGTTTATTTAACTTACATTTATGCGCGGTTCGCACCTCAGACCAGTGCGCATGTTTATTTAATTTGCGTTGATGCGCGGTTATTATTTCGGACCAGTGCGCATATTTATTCAACTTGCGTCGATGCGCGGTTCGATTTCGAACCAGTGCGCATGTTTACCAAATTGCGTCGATGCGCGGTCCGCATTTCGGACCAATGCGCATGTTTATTCAACTTACAAATTTTGGCGGATAGCCCCAAAAAACTTTGCAAGAAAGGCCTAAGTGGAGAAAAATCGTGCAAAATTGAAAATAGTTCAATCAAAATTGTGGGAGAAGAAGCATTTTCAAAATAAACGCCAACAAATTAAAACATACCCCCATTTAGCCAATTTTTGTCGAATCGCCAGAAACAGTAAGATGCCAAGAAAGCCCTACGTACAGAACATTCGTGCGAACGTTAAAGAAAATCTCATCAAAATTGTTCGAGAACAAGCATTTTGAAAATTAGCACCAAAAAATAAAAAATGCCCCCATACGGCCAATTTTTGGTGGATCGCCAAATAAAAGTATATTTTCAAGGGAGGACTCTGTTGAGAGTATTCGTACTAAATTTGAAGAAAATCTGATCAAAATTGTTCGAGAAGAAGTATTATGAAAATTGGCTACAAAAATTTTTAAATGTCAACCATTTAGCCAATTTCAACAGATTGCCAAAAACGTAAATTTTCATGAGAGAGGCCTACCTACAGAACAGCTGTCCAAAATTGGAAAAGAATCCGATCACAAATGTCGGAGAAGAAGCATTTTTAAATTAGACACCACAAAATTTTTAAAATGCCCCCCCCCCCCCCATTTGGCCAATTCTTTGGGGATCGCCAAAATGAGTAATCTTTCAAAAGAGGCCTAACAAGGGAATAATCGTACAAACTTTGAAGAAAATCTGATCAAAACTGTGTGAAAAGAAGCATTTTTAAAATTGGTAACCATAAAATTACAAATGCTCCCTATTTGACCAATTTTTGGCGGATCGCCAAAATGAATAAATTTTCAAGAGAGGTCTACCAAGAGAACAATTGTACAATATTGGAAAGGAATCCGATGAAAATTGTGGGAGGAGAAGCATTTTGAACATTAGGCACCAAAAAATTTTAAAATGCCCCCCATTTGGCCAATTTTTGGTGGATCGCCAAAAAAGAAAATTTTCAAGGGACGACTATGTTAAGAACATTCGTACAAAATTTTGAAGAAAATCTTATTAAAATTGTTCGAGAAGAAGCATTATAAAAATTGGCAATAACAAATTTTAAATGCCCCCTATTAGGCCAATTTTGGGCAGATCGCCAAAAAAAGTAATTTTCCAAAAAAGGCCTACCTGGAGAACAACTGGAAAAATTGGAAAGGAATCACATCAAAATTGTGGGAGGAGAAGCATTTTGAAAATTAAACACCAAAAAAATGCCCCAATTTGGCCAGTTTTGGGCGGATCACCAAGAAAAGCAGATTTTCAAGGGACGACTTTGTAAAGAACATTCGTACAAAAGTTGAAGAAAATCTTATTAATATTGTTCGAGAAGAAGCATTTTTAAAATTGGCAACAAAAAATTTTACATGCCCCCTATTTAGCCAATTTTTGGCGGATCGCAAAAAAAATGAGTTTTAAAGAGAGGTCTGCGTAGAGAACATTCGTGTAAAATTTGCTTACTTAAAGTTAAAAAAGAGTAGGGCTATTTTTCCGGCGTCAAGTAAGATTTTACGAAAAGAATACATATTTCCACCATTTTCCCCGAATCACCAAAAACAGTAATAACAGCCAGGTAAGGACCAATCTTTAACTTCATTTCAAGACAGCAAGGCTACTTCTCTCACTTAGGATTTTATTGAAAAATTCTTGATTTTTTCGCCAATGTCACCAATTTTCGGCGCATCGCCGCAACAGCAATAGCCACGTGGACACAGATACCACTACGTCCCATCAAAATTGTAGAAAGTTTCTATTTACATCCTTGGAGGAGATGCGTGATCATGAAAATTTTGGCCACCATTTCCGTCAATTTTTTTGGCGAATGAAGTAACCAATGCCCGTTACCTTTGATCAAAATTTCAAGAGATTAAGGCCATATACCTAGAACCACTTCCCTTATCAATAACCTTTTTGGCGAATCACAAACAAAAATTATAGCAAGCCAGGTACACTCATTTAAAATTTTAAGAATGTAAGATTATATCCAAAGCGTTAGTTACCATATTAGTAAGAATTGGTTTTTCCCCAATATTACCGCAAATTTCATTTTCCGAATTAAAAAAAAACAATAATAACCAGGTAAGTACCAAAAGCGCTATCTTTAACCAAAATTTCAAGATAATAAAGCCATTTCTATGGTGTGAGTTTTGACTTCTCTTACTTGTTTTTGTTTTCGGCCAATATTTCTGCCAATTTTTGGCGAATCTCCAAATAATTATAATAATAATAATAATAATAATAATAATAATAATAATAATAATAATAATAATAATAATAACAAGCCATCATCGAAGGCGCGGACCCAACCGGACACAACAAGTCGCCATTTTGGCAATTTTTGGCCGATTTGCAAAATAACACGACGCTGCACAACTTCAATATATATATATTTTCACTGTGCAAAGTAGCATATGCCTAGGATTAATAGTTTCGGAGATCTCCCGTGGAAAGTACCCAAGTCTAACGTTGCAGTTATCTCAAGAAATCACAATTTTTTACAAGTCGCCATTTTGGCAATTTTTGGCCGATTTGAAAAATAACACGACATTGCACAACATCAATATATATATTTTCACTGTGCAAAGTTGCATACGCCTAGGGTAAATAGTTTCCGAGAACTTGCGTGGAAACAAAACAACCTCCAAAGTGTGACACACGGACGGACAGACGCACGGAGAGACGGACGGACGGTCAGAGGGCACTCCTATAGACCCCCTCTGGCTTGACCGGTTGGGGTCTAATAATGAAAGTCAAGTAGGAACGATGGTCCGCCTTCCTAATTCCCTAAGATCATATAACTAACGTTACTAAAGGTTTTAAAAAGGATTCTCGCTAGTATTTCCGCCATTTTTGTTCTGAATTACGAAAAGACAGCAATAGCCAGTTAAGTTGATTTGATTGATTGATCGATTGGTTAGCTTTTACTGAAATATCAAGAGAGTAAGGCTATCCGTTCCATTCCAACTGGAATACTCGGATCTGTGGGATTATGTTATTTTACCTTTGAGTCATTTAAATTATGCACAAATCTCTTATTCACTCTTACTGGAAACAGTGCAGGGCGCAGCCAATGCCTTTTAGGGCGTATCGTGGTACATTTGTGAAACAATGACTTATTTTGCTACGGTTTATTGTCCAGCAGAAAACCTCTACGGCGGTTCGGTCAGTTGTGTACAACAGCTTTTTACGCCGTTGACCCACTGGGGATTCCGCAAAAATAGCACTCATAAAGGGAAGTACTACTTTATAAAACATCAATCCGCTCTGTGTTCATACATCATAACAGACAGATCTCATCAGAGATCAGCTGTTTTATACAACGATTTTGCTGCAGATTGGCACCCCTGGGATAAGCGGAAACGCTGCTTGTGTCTCTGACAGAATAAATTCTCAGTTATAAGCGATGCGTTTTATGTTTTCTTGCATCTTTATGACTGTTTGATGTTTCCCCTTTTGCACTGGCCAAATAGGCTATTAAGGGTATTTATTAGGTTACACTCATCGATTTTTCGGGAACAACAGGACGAAACATAATACTACGCGCCGGCATGTAAATCTGTCTGATTTTGTAGGCTTCAAGTCGGTGACTTTGTAAAGCCACCAAACTCTTTAGTAACTTCATAATGTCATTGAGTGATTCAGAGATTTTATATTGCCACTAAAATTGTGAAGTTACTGGTATGGCAGATTCATTGTAACAGATATGTAGCGGATCGACCGGGCGAAGTAGTTCGCAATTACACCATTCTGTTACCCGATATTTCACAATTTTGGTACGTGACCGTTCACAAGTCCCAAAACTCCCTCCCCCCCCCCCCCCCATTTTTTAATCCACCCACAATTGTAACATCCCTGTGTATGGCTTCTAACGGTTTCTGACCGTAAGTGTTGTTTGTTATTATTAATTTTTTATGTGTAGAAAAAAGTACAACAAAAACAAGACATTGTGGCCAGCTGACATAAAGATGACATAAAAACCGACGTATTTTGAAAAAACTATACATTTGGTAGAAGGCCTCATGGCAACACTGCTGCCAAATGCAATTGGACAGAATCTGTGGGATGAACAGCATTTTTTTAGCGTTTTCAGTTTATTTGGCCAGTTTTTGCGGAACCGTTAACAAAAATTCTGCAACTCCATTGTAGCAATACAACGTTTTAAGTATTACAGTAAAACCTCTGTTTAGTGAACACTTTTGGGAAAGGGAAAATGTTCATTATACGGGGGTGTTAGAGATTTTGTTTTTAGGATCGGACTTTCACGGAAATTTTTCAAAACAAAGGTTAAAAACAAATAATGACTAGTATAGCTTTTAACTCACATTTTCAATCAGCTGCTTATTGAAACCAAGTAATTTCTTAAAATGAAAAGCTGTCTATAGTCTTCAAAACTATTTTTTAGATAGTCCAGCTTGTTTCTACACAATGTACAATTTGTACACCTTACTGGGATGGTTTCTTCTTCTATGGTCAAAAAAAATTTGTTTTTTTTTTTTTGGAAGCCAGTTTGTCCAACTCATTAAATTTCTGATCAGTAAACAACAATGAACGTGTTTTAATCGTTGACTACTTTAAGAAAAACACTTGGGTATTTATAGGAATTTAACCAGACTGTCTCACAAAACACAGTCCATTGTTAGTGCGTTTGACCACCCTATCTCAGGTGCCGGCATGTGTCGTTGTTACATTATGTACACAGAGACATGCTTATCTTTGCAAATGGTTTAATTACCCCCATTGTTTAGGGGCGCATCACAAAAAGAACTATGGCTGAGCATCAGCAATTAATCCCCTGGGTGACTTCAGCCACGCAATTAACCGATTGGTTAACATGCCTGCTCGTGCTCATTATCAGGGGTGCTTAGAAACATAGAAACCTGGCGTCGGGACCGGAGGAAGTGTTCATTATTCACAATATTAGTTCAGTCATTAGACTAGGGCTAAATTTTCTAATAGTAAAGCCAATGGGGAAATTTGGGACCGAGAAATAATGTTCATTATCGGGGGGGGGGGGGCGGGGTTCATTAAATAGAGGTGTTCACTTGAAGAGGTTTTACTGTAATACAAAACGTATTAAGTATTGTCACGCACCTTCAGCAACACTCAAGATGTAGCAGGCAAGCAAAGCACACACAAAATTAATAGACTGAGTCCTCATTTGTTATATGTAATGGGGCTTGAACCTCAGGCAACAGCGCAAATCACTGCTTCTATGGTAGGCAGAACTATAAATATTGCCCGTAAAACCGATAATGGGAGGCAATGAAAAAATTCGCTTTCAACGGCCCATGAAAAAGGAGCATTTTTGGAAAGAAAGTATTTTGACGAATTTAGGTCAAATCGCCAAAAAATACAATCCTGATGCAAAGCTGTCAAATTTCAACACAACCCGGCAGTATTTGTGGGGAGGGGTGTAGGAAAAAATGGCAACGGAAATAATTGCAACGGAAAATATGGCAAGTGGAACTAATGGCAACGGAAAAAATGACAAAGTGAAAAAACGGAAAAAATGGCAGAATAACAAATAATAAAATAAAAATTTTATCACATTTGTCAAATATATTCTTAAGCGTACTATCACGAGCAGTTTGCTCATTCTAGACAACGGCCCTAATACAGGTATTGTTGTGATGGCACCCGAACATCCATACGATTAGCAATACTGTATACACAGGGTTTAAGTTTTGCCTGATGCAGCTCAAATAAATGTTTTGTTACGTTGACACCCAAGTATCCAAAAGATTAACCGCATTGTACACACAGCGAATAAGTTTTGCCTGATGCACACCAAATAGATGTATTGGTACGTTGGCACCCGAGCATCCAAAGGATTAACGGTGCCGCACACAGGGATTACGTTTTGCCATTTTTGCTTGCACCCCAAATACCCTGACATCAAGTGGCATTAAGTGGTTTTGATTGGACTCTCTTTGATCCTGAGTAGTCAAGGTAGGCGATTTCTTTGTTTCGATTGAACTTCTGTGAAATCTGCAAAATTTGCCATTTTTTTTCCTTTTTTCACTTTGCCATTTTCTCGGTCGCCATTATTTCAACTTGCCCTATTTTCCATTGCCATTATTTCCGTTGCCATTTTTCCGTTGCCATTTTTCCGTACCCCGTAGGAAGCATTTTTAAAATTAGTTCTAGACTATTATATAAACAAGTTTGTCAAAGGACAAAGTCCCAGCTTACGAAAAGCAATAAGACCAATTCCAGCGTACATGAACAAGGGAATTTTCCTGAAAAATTGGGCTTCAAAAGATGAGACGGCAAAGAGTTAGCTCAATAATCAATCTAGCACCGGACAAGAACATAGACCGATAAATGCATATAAAGATTTCTTTCCTAGAAAAATGGGATTTTTTTGTATCTCTGGTAGACTGCATAGTTTGCCATAGATACCTTCGCATTTCGGACCAGTCCGCATATTTATGTAACTTGCCTCGACGCGCGGTTCTCATTTTGGAACAGTGCACATGTTCATTTAACTTGCGTTGATGCGCGGTTCGCATTTCGGACAAGCGCGCATGTTTATTTACCTTGTGTTGATGTGCGGTTCGCTTTTCGGACGAGCGCACATGTTTTTTTTTACCTTTTGTGGATGTGCGGCTCTTATTTCGGCTCAGTGCGCATGTTTATTTACCTTGTGTTGATGTGCGGTTCTTATTTCGGATCAGTGCGCATGTTTATTTACCTTGTGTTGATACGCGGTGCTTATTTTGGACCAGTTCGCATCTTTTTTTTATCTTCCGTCGATGCGCGGTTCACATTTCGGACCAATGCGCATCTTTATTTAACTTGCATCGATGCGCAGTACATAATTTGGACTACTGCGAATGTTTATTTAACTTGCGTCGATGTGCGGTTGTTAAATCTGACTACTGCACAAGTTCATTTAACTTGCGTTTATGCGCTGTAGGAGGAGATTCATTTATTTTTTTCTCAAAAATTCCGAAAAAAATTCAAAAGTTTTCCAATTCACTCAAAAAGCACAAGCCGTATGCATGACCCCCTAGAGACGGCTCATATCGAAAATAAATGAAATCTGATAAAAACTGTAGGGGGGAAATGCACTTTGAATTTTTTTCTTCAAAAATTCTCTCATCGACTGAAAAAGACAGGCCATATTCACGACACCCTAAGCATGCCTCAGCCCCAAAATAAATGATGTTTGATCAAAGCTGCAGGAGAAAATGCATTTTGAGGTATTTTCATCAAAAATTCCCCCCGAAATCAAAAATTCCCAAGTCGAGTCAAATCGCACAAGCCGTATGCGAGACCTACCTAAGGATGCCTCATAGCAAAAATAAATGAAATCGGATAAAAACTGTAGGAGGAAATGCATTTTGAAGTTTTTCTTTAAAAATTCCCCAAAAATACAAAAATTGTCGGGTCGACTAAAAAGCGCAAGTCGTATGCTCAACCCTTAGGAATGCCTCAAACCAAAAAAAAAAAGAGAAATCGGTTCAAAACTGTAGGGGGGAAATGCATTTTGAAGTTTTTTTCTTAAAAACTACCTAAAAACACAAAAATTGCCCGATCGACTAAAAATCACAAGCCGTATGCACTCACACCAAACATAAATGACATCGATTCAAAATTGTAGGGGTTGATGCATTTTGAATTATTTTCGAAATTTTCGCTTAAAAAAATCCCAAAAAATACAAACTAAAAAAGCACAAGCCGTATGCACGACCCTTTAGGGGTGCCTCATACCAAAAATAAATGACATCGGGTCAAAAATGTAAGAGGAGATACATTTTTTTCAAAATTTTTGCTGAAAAAAATCCCCAAAAATACAAAAATTGTCCGATCGACTAAAAAAGCACAAGCCGTATGCTCGACCCTTTAGGGGTACCTCACACCAAAATAAATGACATCGGGTCAAAAATGTAGGAGGAGATACATTTTAAATTTTTTTCTTTAAAAATTCCCCAAAAACTCAAAAATCACACGATCGACTAGAAAAGCACAAGCCGTATGCACGACCCCTTAGGGATGCCTCACACCCAAAATAAATGACATCGGATCAAAATTGTAGGAGGAGATGCATTTTGAATCAAAGTTTACAGCGAACTAACTAACTAACTAACGGACGCCATCCGCAGACCGATAGGAATACCCCAGCTTACGTGTAACGTAAGCTGGGCTAAAAAGATACATACCAGCTTTGATTGAAATTCGACTGGCAGAACTTGAGATGTGATGTTCAAGAATCCCGGTCAACTGCCCCCCCCGGTCAACTGCCCTCCCCCCCCCCATTTTCGCGACCCGGTCGACTGCCCCCCCCCCCCCCAAATGGAGGGGTGGTCGCTTGCACCCTCCATATACTATTTTCTCTTGGGTTCTTGGATTACAAAGACACAATAAATAAAATTATATTTATTTTATTGAATGTATTGCACCTCGGTAAATTGCAATACACCAAAAGGAAACCAATTTCAATTAGAATTGCAATTAGTTTAGGGATCAGTCTTTCCTAAGATCAATACTGGTGAACAGATCAATCGTTTCTTACATCCCCGTTACTGAGCGACAATGAACAGATCAGTCGTTCTTTATACCTATTTTTAAAGGATTTTTTCCACTAAAAAAAGGGGGGGGGGCAGATGACCAACCCGTCAAATGGCAGGAGGGGGGCAGTCGACCGGGTTGCAAAAGAGGGGGGAAGTTGACTGGGGGCAGCTGACCGGGAGCAGATGACCGTTTACCTTATACGACGCTTGTTTTGATTCCTTGCGAGGAAGAAGGATTGAAATTCTCGATTTGTTCCATGTCTCCGTTAGTGATAGCAATGATTTCATCCTTAGTGTTTATATATGTCATTAGGCATGGTAAATAAACTGTTCAGGCGTTACTCGTAATGCCTGTGACCGTGAACCATTTGGCCTGTTACACGTTATGACTGAAATTGGAGGCCAGTCCTTACATGTAATTACTGATTTGGATTTGTATGGTAAGTTTGAATAAAACAAACGTGTGTAATACCTCTATCAAAATATACAAACATGCTTACAATGTGCGCAACGGCTTCTGAAATAGTTACTCAACTCAAGATATGATTTTCGATACAAAATTTCTTATCCCAATTTGCAACCTGGCACGTAGCTTTTATATATAATGTAGATTAGATTTTGGTGACCTTGCGTCGTTGTTCAAGGACCTTTGTAGCAAAACTGAAAAATAGTTCGGTATAACATACCACATCTGTATTTCCCATTAAATTTTTATGAGATAGTATGCGCGAGGAGCGTGTGTGTGTGTCTGATATTTGGCATTCAGACACAGCTGCTGCTATTTATAGCTCTCCAGGAGCAGGCCTATTTCGTCATGCTCAAACATAAAACTGTGCTTGCGGCATTCTTCTCTGCTCATATTCCCACTGTGACAGATCAAACCCTTTTTCACTTAATTTTCACTTAAGGGCATTAAAGTTTTCGAGCAAGCTAACAGATCGACTGGAAAAATCGAAGTGACATTTTCTTGATATTTGCTGTGTCATGTGCGAATGATTGTTTTTTGTTTCTTTTTGTGTCTGTTTCAGTTCCAAATCATTTACCCCTATCACGTGCTCCGAAAATGACTGATCGGGAAAGGTGGTGTCAGTAAAGGATTAACCATAAGGAACATTAAAACCTCACTTCATACTTACTCGAACAAGTTTCAGAGAATTGACGTTAAAAAGGAAGCCCTGAATTTATTAAAATTTACCGCTAATTTAAATGCATGTGATGCTTGTGGTTATTAACACCATACAAAACTTCCTTGGTGATCCCTCGCCTCGGGGTCAGGATGGCCCACCGACCCGGCGAGGATTTTTTTATTCCTCGTTTTATTCCCAATAAATACTACGATTTAATCTACGTTAAATAAAATATATAACAAGTTTGTCCAAGGACAAAGTCCCAGCTTACGAAAAGCAATAAGACCCATTCCAGCGTGCATGAGCGAAGGAATTTCCCTGAAATATCAAGCTTCAAAAGATGAGACGGCAAAGAGCTAGCTCAATAATTAATTTAGCACCGGACCAGAACATAGACCGATAAATGCATACAAAGATTTCTTTCCCAGAAAAATGGGGAACAGATTTTTTGTATATCTGGTAGACTGGATAGATTGCCATAGATACCTTCAAACAACGCTCGCATTTCGACCAGTGCGCATATTTATATAACTTGCCTCGATGCGCGGTTCTAATTCAGACAAGTGCGCATTTTTATTTAATTTGCGTTGATGCGCGGCTCTCATTTTGGAACAGTGCACATGTTTATTTAACTTAATAAAGATTAATGCGCGGTTCTTATTCCAGACCAATGCGCATGTTTATTTTACTTTCGTACTTATTTTGGACAAGTGCACAAGTTTCCTTAGGTTGTCTTGATGCGCGGGTCACAACATTCGTACATTATCGCCCAATGTTCCCTATTATCGCCCACCCGAAAAATATTATATTTATCATATTTTCGGGTCCTAGAATTGTTTCCTGCACTTTTAAAGCGAAAATTACAACTTTCTTGCATTATCGCCCAATATTCCCTATTATCGCCCATCCGAAAAATATCACATTTATCATATTTTCGGGTCATAGAATTGATTCCTGCACTTTTAAAGCGAAAATTACAACTTTCTTGCATTATCGCCCAATGTTCCCTATTATCGCCGACACGAAAAATATCATATTTATCATATTTTCGGGTCATAGAATTGATTATTGCACTTTTAAAGCGAAAATCACAACTTTCTTACATTATCGCCCAATGTTAACTATTATCGCCCACACGAAAAATATCACATTGATCATATTTTCGGGTCATAGAATTGTTTCCTGCACTTTTAAAGCGAAAATTACAACTTTCTTGCACTATCGCCCAATATTCCCTATTATCGACCATCCGAAAAATATCATATTTATCATATTTTCGAGTCACAGAATTGATTCCTGCACTTTTAAAGCGAAAATTACAATTTTCTTACATTATCGCCCAATATTCCCTATTATCGCCCACCCGTAAAATATCACATTTATCATATTTTCGGGTCATAGAATTGATTCCTGCACTTTTAAAGCGAAAATTACAACTTTCTTGCTTTATCGCACAATATTCCCTGTTATCGCCCACCCGTAAAATATCACATTGATCATATTTTCGGGTCATAGAATTGTTTCCTGCACTTTTAAAGCGAAAATTACAACTTTCTTGCATTATCGCCCAATGTTCCGTATTATCGCCCATCCGAAAAATATCATATTTAATATATTTTCGGGTTATAGAATTGATTCCTGCTCTTTTAAAGCGAAAATTACAACTTTCTTACATTATCGTCCAATGTTCCCTATTATCGCCCACACGAAAAATATTATATTTATCATATTTTCGGGTCCTAGAATTGTTTCCTGCACTTTTAAAGCGAAAATTACAACTTTCTTGCTTTATCGCACAATATTCCCTGTTATCGCCCACCCGTAAAATATCACATTGATCATATTTTCGGGTCACAGAATTGATTCCTGCACTTTTAAAGCGAAAATTACAACTTTCTTGCATTATCGCCCAATGTTCCCTATTATCGCCCACACGAAAAATATCACATTTATCATATTTTCGGGTCATAGAATTGATTCCTGCTCTTTTAAAGCGAAAATTACAACTTTCTTACATTATCGCCCAATGTTCCCTATTATCGCCCACACGAAAAATATTATATTTATCATATTTTCGGGTCCTAGAATCGTTTCCTGCACTTTTAAAGCGAAAATTACAACTTTCTTGCTTTATCGCCCAATATTCCCCGTTATCGCCCACCCGTAAAATATCAAATTGATCATATTTTCGGGTCACAGAATTGATTCCTGCACTTTTAAAGCGAAAATTACAACTTTCTTGCATTATCGCCCAATGTTCCCTATTATCGTCAACACGAAAAATATCACATTTATCATATTTTCGGGTCATAGAATTGATTCCTGCACTTTTAAAGCGAAAATTACAATTTTCTTACATTATCGCCCAATATTCCCTATTATCGCCTACCCGAAAAATATCACATTTATCATATTTTCGGGTCATAGAATTGATCCCTGCACTTTTAAAGCGAAAATTACAACTTTCTTGCATTATCGCCCAATATTCCCTATTATCGCCCATCCGAAAAATATCACATTTATCATATTTTCGGGTCCTAGATTTGATTCCTGCTCTTTTAAAGCGAAAATTACAACTTTCTTACATTATCGCCCAATGTTACCTATTATCGCCCACACGAAAAATATTATATTTATGATATTTTCGGGTCACAGAACTGTTTCCTGCACTTTAAAAGCGAAAATTACAACTTTCTTGCATTATCGCCCAATGTTCCCTATTATCGCCGACACGAAAAATATCACATTTATCATATTTTCGGGTCATAGAATTGATTCCTGCACTTTTAAAGCGAAAATTACAACTTTCTTGCATTATCGCCCAATGTTCCCTATTATCGCCCATCCAAAAATATCATATTTTTCATATTTTCGGGACATATAATTGATCCCTGCACTTTTAAAGCGAAAATTACAACTTTCTTGCATTATCGCCCAATATTCCCTATTATCGCCCATCCGAAAAATATTATATTTATCATATTTTCGGGTCCTAGAATTGTTTCCTGCACTTTTAAAGCGAAAATTACAACTTTCTTGCTTTATCGCCCAATATTCCCTGTTATCGCCCACCCGTAAAATATCACATTGATCATATTTTTGGGTCACAGAATTGATTCCTGCACTTTTAAAGCGAAAATTACAACTTTCTTGCATTATCGCCCAATGTTCCCTATTATCGCGCACACGAAAAATATCACATTTATCATATTTTCGGGTCATAGAATTGATTCCTGCTCTTTTAAAGCGAAAATTACAACTTTCTTACATTATCGCCCAATGTTCCCTATTATCGCCCACACGAAAAATATTATATTTATCATATTTTCGGGTCCAAGAATCGTTTCCTGCACTTTTAAAGCGAAAATTACAACTTTCTTGCTTTATCGCCCACTATTCCCTGTTATCGCCCACCCGTAAAATATCAAATTGATCATATTTTCGGGTCACAGAATTGATTCCTGCACTTTTAAAGCGAAAATTACAACTTTCTTGCATTATCGCCCAATGTTCCCTATTATCGTCAACACGAAAAATATCACATTTATCATATTTTCGGGTCATAGAATTGATTCCTGCACTTTTAAAGCGAAAATTACAATTTTCTGACATTATCGCCCAATATTCCCTATTATCGCCTACCCGAAAAATATCACATTTATCATATTTTCGGGTCATAGAATTGATCCCTGCACTTTTAAAGCGAAAATTACAACTTTCTTGCATTATCGCCCAATATTCCCTATTATCGCCCATCCGAAAAATATCACATTTATCATATTTTCGGGTCCTAGAATTGATTCCTGCTCTTTTACAGCGAAAATTACAACTTTCTTACATTATCGCCCAATGTTACCTATTATCGCCCACACGAAAAATATTATATTTATGATATTTTCGGGTCACAGAACTGTTTCCTGCACTTTAAAAGCGAAAATTACAACTTTCTTGCATTATCGCCCAATGTTCCCTATTATCGCCGACACGAAAAATATCACATTTATCATATTTTCGGGTCATAGAATTGATTCCTGCACTTTTAAAGCGAAAATTACAACTTTCTTGCATTATCGCCCAATGTTCCCTATTATCGCCCATCCAAAAATATCATATTTTTCATATTTTCGGGACATATAATTGATCCCTGTACTTTTAAAGCGAAAATTACAACTTTCTTGCATTATCGCCCAATATTCCCTATTATCGCCCATCCGAAAAATATCATACTTATCATATTTTCGGGTTATAGAATTGATTCCTGCTCTTTTAAAGCGAAAATTACAACTTTCTTACATTATCGCCCAATGTTCCCTATTATCGCCCACACGAAAAATATTATATTTATCATATTTTCGGGTCCTAGAATTGTTTCCTGCACTTTTAAAGCGAAAATTACAACTTTCTTGCTTTATCGCCCAATATTCCCTGTTATCGCCCACCCGTAAAATATCACATTGATCATATTTTCGGGTCACAGAATTGATTCCTGCACTTTTAAAGCGAAAATTACAACTTTCTTGCATTATCGCCCAATGTTCCCTATTATCGCCCACACGAAAAATATCAATTTATCATATTTTCGGGTCATAGAATTGATTCCTGCTCTTTTAAAGCGAAAATTACAACTTTCTTACATTATCGCCCAATATTCCCTATTATCACCCACACGAAAAATATTATATTTATCATATTTTCGGGTCCTAGAATTGTTTCCTGCACTTTTAAAGCGAAAATTACAACTTTCTTGCTTTATCGCACAATATTCCCTGTTATCGCCCACCCGTAAAATATCACATTGATCATATTTTCGGGTCACAGAATTGATTCCTGCACTTTTAAAAAGCGAAAATTACAACTTTCTTGCATTATCGCCCAATGTTCCCTATTATCGCCCACACGAAAAATATCACATTTATCATATTTTCGGGTCATAGAATTGATTCCTGCTCTTTTAAAGCAAAATTACAACTTTCTTACATTATCGCCCAATGTTCCCTATTATCGCCCACACGAAAAATATTATATTTATCATATTTTCGGGTCCTAGAATCGTTTCCTGCACTTTTAAAGCGAAAATTACAACTTTCTTGCTTTATCGCCCAATATTCCCTGTTATCGCCCACCCGTAAAATATCAAATTGATCATATTTTCGGGTCACAGAATTGATTCCTGCACTTTTAAAGCGAAAATTACAACTTTCTTGCATTATCGCCCAATGTTCCCTATTATCGTCAACACGAAAAATATCGTATTTATCATATTTTCGGGTCATAGAATTGATTCCTGCACTTTTAAAGCGAAAATTACAATTTTCTTACATTATCGCCCAATATTCCCTATTATCGCCTACCCGAAAAATATCACATTTATCATATTTTCGGGTCATAGAATTGATCCCTGCACTTTTAAAGCGAAAATTACAACTTTCTTGCATTATCGCCCAATATTCCCTATTATCGCCCATCCGAAAAATATCACATTTATCATATTTTCGGGTCCTAGAATTGATTCCTGCTCTTTTAAAGCGAAAATTACAACTTTCTTACATTATCGCCCAATGTTACCTATTATCGCCCACACGAAAAATATTATATTTATGATATTTTCGGGTCACAGAACTGTTTCCTGCACTTTAAAAGCGAAAATTACAACTTTCTTGCATTATCGCCCAATGTTCCCTATTATCGCCGACACGAAAAATATCACATTTATCATATTTTCGGGTCATAGAATTGATTCCTGCACTTTTAAAGCGAAAATTACAACTTTCTTGCATTATCGCCCAATGTTCCCTATTATCGCCCATCCAAAAATATCATATTTTTCATATTTTCGGGACATATAATTGATCCCTGCACTTTTAAAGCGAAAATTACAACTTTCTTGCATTATCGCCCAATATTCCCTATTATCGCCCATCCGAAAAATATTATATTTATCATATTTTCGGGTCCTAGAATTGTTTCCTGCACTTTTAAAGCGAAAATTACAACTTTCTTGCTTTATCGCCCAATATTCCCTGTTATCGCCCACCCGTAAAATATCACATTGATCATATTTTCGGGTCACAGAATTGATTCCTGCACTTTTAAAGCGAAAATTACAACTTTCTTGCATTATCGCCCAATGTTTCCTATTATCGCCCACACGAAAATTGTCACATTTATCATATTTTCGGGTCATAGAATTCATTCCTGCTCTTTTAAAGCGAAAATTACAACTTTCTTACATTATCGCCCAATGTTCCCTATTATCGCCCACACGAAAAATATTATATTTATCATATTTTCGGGTCCTAGAATCGTTTCCTGCACTTTTAAAGCGAAAATTACAACTTTCTTGCTTTATCGCCCAATATTCCCTGTTATCGCCCACCCTTAAAATATCAAATTGATCATATTTTCGGGTCACAGAATTGATTCCTGCACTTTTAAAGCGAAAATTACAACTTTCTTGCATTATCGCCCAATGTTCCCTATTATCGTCAACACGAAAAATATCACATTTATCATATTTTCGGGTCATAGAATTGATTCCTGCACTTTTAAAGCGAAAATTACAATTTTCTTACATTATCGCCCAATATTCCCTATTATCGCCTACCCGAAAAATATCACATTTATCATATTTTCGGGTCATAGAATTGATCCCTGCACTTTTAAAGCGAAAATTACAACTTTCTTGCATTATCGCCCAATATTCCCTATTATCGCCCATCCGAAAAATATCACATTTATCATATTTTCGGGTCCTAGAATGGATTCCTGCTCTTTTAAAGCGAAAATTACAACTTTCTTACATTATCGCCCAATGTTACCTATTATCGCCCACACGAAAAATATTATATTTATGATATTTTCGGGTCACAGAACTGTTTCCTGCACTTTAAAGCGAAAATTACAACTTTCTTGCATTATCGCCCAATGTTCCCTATTATCGCCGACACGAAAACTATCACATTTATCATATTTTCGGGTCATAGAATTGATTCCTGCACTTTTAAAGCGAAAATTACAACTTTCTTGCATTATCGCCCAATGTTCCCTATTATCGCCCATCCAAAAATATCATATTTTTCATATTTTCGGGACATATAATTGATCCCTGCACTTTTAAAGCGAAAATTACAACTTTCTTGCATTATCGCCCATTATTCCCTATTATCGCCCATCCGAACAATATCATACTTATCATATTTTCGTGTTATAGAATTGATTCCTGCTCTTTTAAAGCGAAAATTACAACTTTCTTACATTATCGCCCAATGTTCCCTATTATCGCCGACACGAAAACTATCACATTTATCATATTTTCGGGTCATAGAATTGATTCCTGCACTTTTAAAGCGAAAATTACAACTTTCTTGCATTATCGCCCAATGTTCCCTATTATCGCCCATCCAAAAATATCATATTTTTCATATTTTCGGGACATATAATTGATCCCTGCACTTTTAAAGCGAAAATTACAACTTTCTTGCATTATCGCCCAATATTCCCTATTATCGCCCATCCGAACAATATCATACTTATCATATTTTCGTGTTATAGAATTGATTCCTGCTCTTTTAAAGCGAAAATTACAACTTTCTTACATTATCGCCCAATGTTCCCTATTATCGCCCACACGAAAAATATTATATTTATCATATTTTCGGGTCCTAGAATTGTTTCCTGCACTTTTAAAGCGAAAATTACAACTTTCTTGCTTTATCGCCCAATATTCCCTGTTATCGCCCACCCGTAAAATATCACATTGATCATATTTTCGGGTCACAGAATTGATTCCTGCACTTTTAAAGCGAAAATTACAACTTTCTTGCATTATCGCCCGATGTTCCCTATTATCGCCAACACGAAAAATATCACATTTATCATATTTACGGGTCATAGAATTGATTCCTGCTCTTTTAAAGCAAAATTACAACTTTCTTACATTATCGCCCAATGTTCCCTATTATCGCCCACACGAAAAATATTATATTTATCATATTTTCGGGTCCTAGAATTGTTTCCTGCACTTTTAAAGCGAAAATTACAACTTTCTTGCTTTATCGCCCAACATTCCCTGTTATCGCCCACCAGTAAAATATCAAATTGATCATATTTTCGGGTCACAGAATTGATTCCTGCACTTTTAAAGCGAAAATTACAACTTTCTTGCATTATCGCCCAATGTTCCCTATTATCGTCAACACGAAAAATATCACATTTATCATATTTTCGGGTCATAGAATTGATTCCTGCACTTTTAAAGCGAAAATTACAATTTTCTTACATTATCGCCCAATATTCCCTATTATCGCCTACCCGAAAAATATCACATTTATCATATTTTCGGGTAATAGAATTGATCCCTGCACTTTTAAAGCGAAAATTACAACTTTCTTGCATTATCGCCCGATGTTCCCTATTATCGCCAACACGAAAAATATCACATTTATCATATTTACGGGTCATAGAATTGATTCCTGCTCTTTTAAAGCAAAATTACAACTTTCTTACATTATCGCCCAATGTTCCCTATTATCGCCCACACGAAAAATATTATATTTATCATATTTTCGGGTCCTAGAATTGTTTCCTGCACTTTTAAAGCGAAAATTACAACTTTCTTGCTTTATCGCCCAACATTCCCTGTTATCGCCCACCAGTAAAATATCAAATTGATCATATTTTCGGGTCACAGAATTGATTCCTGCACTTTTAAAGCGAAAATTACAACTTTCTTGCATTATCGCCCAATGTTCCCTATTATCGTCAACACGAAAAATATCACATTTATCATATTTTCGGGTCATAGAATTGATTCCTGCACTTTTAAAGCGAAAATTACAATTTTCTTACATTATCGCCCAATATTCCCTATTATCGCCTACCCGAAAAATATCACATTTATCATATTTTCGGGTAATAGAATTGATCCCTGCACTTTTAAAGCGAAAATTACAACTTTCTTGCATTATCGCCCAATGCTCCCTATTATCGCCCACACGAAAAATATCACATTTATCATATTTTCGGGTCATAGAATTGATTCCTGCTCTTTTAAAGCGAAAATTACAACTTTCTTGCATTATCGCAAAATGTTCCCTATTATCGCCCACCCGAAAAATATTATATTTATCATATTTTCGGGTCCTAGAATTGTTTCCTGCACATTTAAAGCGAAAATTACAACTTTCTTGCAGTATCGACCAATATTCCCTATTATCGCCCATCCGAAAAATATCATATTTATCATATTTTCGGGACATAGAATTGATCCCTGCACTTTTAAAGCGAAAATTACAACTTTCTTGCTTTATCGCCCAATGTTCCCTATTATCGCCCACTTGAAAATATCATAGAAATGACCTACTGACAACAAAATTACTGAAAAGTCCAACCAAAAGTACTTGCATGTAACATATTGTGCCCCTCTGCAAATTGAAACTTTGCTTTTTTAAGAAGAAAAAATGGAAATTTCCAATTTTTTAAAAGCTGCAAACTTCGAAGCTCAGTGGATTCAAAAATAAGGCGAAATTCAAAAATCGAAAAATGTACTTTTTTCACCCCTTAGTTCTGGTTTCTTCATAACAAATTTCGGAATCTTTCGATGAAAACTGAGGGACTAGATAGATTTTTTCGTATTTTGCCCAAATCGGCAATAAAATCGCCAAAAATGGTTTAAACCAAAAAATAAAAAAAAATTCCTAATGCAGAAGAAGGTTAAAAACTCGCGTTTAAAATTTGGTACGAATCGGATGAAAAATAAAAAAGATATTCCACTTTAACTACTTTGGTAAGAAAAAAAAATGGAAATTTGCCAATTTTTAGAAGTTGCAAACTTTGAAGCTCAGTAGATTCAAAAATAACGCGAAATTCAAAAATCGAAAAAAGAACTTTTTTCACCCCTTAGTTCTAGTTTCTTCATTAAAAATTTCGGAATCTTCCGATGAAAAATGAGGGACTAGATAGGTTTTTTCGTATTTTGCCCAAATTGGCAATAAAATCGCCAAAAATGGTTTAAACCAAAAAATTCCTAATGCAGTAGAAGGTTAGAAACTCGTGTAAAAAATTTGGTACGAATCGGATAAAAAATAAAAACGATATTCCACTTTAACTACTTTGTTCAGAAAAAAAAAATTGGAAATTTGCCAATTTTTAGAAGTTGCAAACTTTGAAGCTCAGTAGATTCAAAAATAAGGCGAAATTCAAAAATCGAAAAAAGTACTTTTTTTACCCCTTAGTCCTAGTTTCTTCATAAAAAATTTCGGAATCTTCCGATGAAAAATGAGGGACTAGATAGGTTTTTTCGTATTTTGCCCAAATTGGCAATAAAATCACCAAAAATGGTTTAAACGGCAAAAATAAAAATATTTCCTAATGCAGTAAAGGGTTAGGAACTCGTGTTTAAAATTTGGTAAGAATCGGATAAAAAATAAAAAAGTTATTCCACTTTTAACGGTCGCGGGACGGACAGACGGACGGACGGACGGACAGACGGACGATACTTGCCCCCATCTGTATAGCCCTGTTGGCTAAAAAGCAAACTGGGCTAAAAAAAAAAGACATCGGATAAAAAATGTAGGACGAGATACATTTTAAATTTTTTTCTTCAAAAATTCCCCAAAAATTAAAAAATCACCCGATCGACTAGAAAAGCACAAGCCGTATGCACGACACTTTAGGGGTGCCTCATACCAAAAATAAATCACATCGGGTAAAAAATGTAGGAGGAGACACATTTTAAATTTTTTTCTTTAAAAATTCCCCTAAAATTCAAAAATCACCCGATCGACTAAAAAAGCACAAGCCGTATGCACGACTCCTTAGGGATGCCTCACACCAAAAATAAATGACATCGAATCAAAATTGTAGGAGTAGATGCATTTTGAATTATTTTCGAAAATTTTGCTTTAAAAATTCCCCAAAAATACAAAAATTGCGCGATCGACTAAAAAAGCACAAGCCGTATGCACGACCCTTTAGGGGTGCCTCATACCAAAAATAAATGACATCGGGTCAAAAATGTAGGAGGAGATACATTTTAAAATTTTTTCTTTAAAAATTCGCCAAAAATTCAAAAATCACCCGATCGACTAGAAAAGCACAAGCCGTATGCACGACCCCTTAGGGATACCTCACACCAAAAATAAATGACATCGGATCAAAATTGTAGGAGGAGATGCATTTTGAACCAAAGTTTACTAAATAAACAACTAACTAACTAACTAACTAACTAACTAACTAACTAACTAACTAACTAACGGACACCGCCCGCAAACCGATAGGAATACCCCAGCTTACGTGTAACGTAAGCTGGGCTAAAAATGTATGTTCCAAAATAAGCACGACTGATCAACACCAACTATGACAAAAAACTAGAGCGGACAGTGCACAATATCAGTGTACCCGAACATGTCAAACATTTTTATTAGGCAACCATTGCCGCTTTGGTTTTGTAAACAAAAACAAATGCTTCCCCCTCTATGTTACACCTTTATCCTATTTCTAAAAGGGTGTGAAATGAGTTGTGCCTATCCTACTCTTAATTTCCTGTATACGTCCAGGTGCAGGTGTAACAATGTGGTCGCTATAGACTGAACTTATACACTACGTCATTTTCGTGTGGGTCCAGAATGCGAACGCTACAAAATGTTCTACTGTATTTTTCTTATCTGCGTCTTTGAGGTGGTCATGGTTAGTCAGGTTTTACTGTATGTATTTTTACACTCGCTAAATCGCTAGTTCCCTACTACATTGATGATTTTTTTGAAGCGCACAGTCAATGCTGTGTCATGCTATGTCCAGTCAGCCGCGATAACTTGTGCACTGGTTAACAAATGTATTACCTACACCCCCCGTCGCTCATCACACCCCAAACCCCACTCGCTCATCTAAGAACGACTCTGCATCGGCACCCGCCTACGCCCCTTCCCCCCACACCACCAGCTCACCAATCTGGCTGCTAGCGATTCGCACTAACCCAAAATTCATAGAAGAAGCGAGAATTTGCAATCATTTTGAACCAATACGGCGCCAAGCCTTCCCGATTATAATTCAATTACAACCGACAATCCCATGCAAGGCATAATCCTGGCAAGTTTGAAGCTAACCAGACATGTTGTTCCAGAGTTATTGTGTTAACACAGTCAAGTTTCCACAGCACTTTTGATGTCAAGCGTTGCGCTGTACAGGTCATAAACAATGAGAAACGTCGGGCACATCCACGGCATTAAGCTACCAAGTTTGAAGCTGATCCTACGTTTCGTTGCAGTGATGGAGTCCTATGACAACAGCAACCGACAGATCAACCTAAGGCATAATCTCATCAAATTTGAAGCTGATCAAACTTATCAGTGGAGACTTTTTTATCCTGTTAACATTTATTGTCCATAACACATAATGATGTCATATCGGCAAATACTATACAAACTGTCGGACCTACCCAAGGCATAATACCAATAGGTTTCAAGCTGATCCAACGTTTGGTTTTGAATTTAATGATGACCTTTTCACGCTTTGACGTCCTATGACGACAAACGTTCTCCAATACGTGTCAACTAAAACACCTACCCAAGGCATAATCCCACCAAGTTTGAAGGTTATAAGGTGTTTCGTTCAACAGTTACAGTAACGTGGCAACTGTCACGTTCTGACGTCCTTTGACGTCGTGCGTTGTCATATTTGAGGCAAGATCGGATCCGACGTGGTGTTCGAGAGTTGTCATGTTAGCAATATCAGGTATCTACAACAGACACATACACACAGAATGCACAAAAACAAAATGTTTCTACTCTGTGAAGGAAACACAGTTTAAAGCCATAAGTATTGCAACCTTTATTGTGTTACATATTAAACATCTTTTTTATGACCTTTGTCCAATCCCTATTATCACGTCGAACTGCCTTCCAACAGACCTTCACCTCAATTATTGTTGGCTCCATGCCTTTCTCAGTAGATTATTAGTTAGCCATAAAAGTTGCCAGTGCTTTCTTCTTCACATTCCTTCATTTTAATCACACATGAAAACTGACAAACAGAAACCATTTTCTTTTCTATTCAACAATGGCTCACGACTCTGAGCAGACAAAATCCCTGGATGTAGTACCTAAGATGCTAATACTTGGAGATCGCCAGATGACCATGAACGAACTGTTTAACAAGTCTCACTGCATGGGCACCAGTCCCCCAACTGAGGGCTATTCCATCACCACCATGACCGTAATTATGCACCACTTTCAGCTCTCCTTTGTTAAACCTCATTGTCTCAGACTCCAACCGTAAAGGGTTTCTCAGGGGCCTAAGACCGACCCACTCGCCGAGCATTTCAGCTTTCTTCAGGCTCGGCATAACCTGACACGCTCGATTCCAGATTGCATCACGATCTAATGCTCTCGGTATCAAACTTTCATCACCAGTTTGCCGTACTCCACCAATCACAACGAAGTCAGGCAACGGATAAACATGGCAAACACCCCCCTTTCCGTCTTCTGAGTAAAAGTAATTTTTAATCCATGGGGCCTTCACTTTGATGAGATGGCCCCTCGATGCATACAGTGCTGTATCGCCAACTAGCTCCCTGGCTCGAAATCCACTGCAATTGACCACAACGTCAAAAGAACCAACCAACTCCTCCAAAGTGTTCAGTGTCCTTGTTTCTACTCTTCCGCCATTCGATACAAACCGCTTCAGCAAATAAGGTAAAAACAGCCTAGGTGCCGCTATTATACTCGTGCCCCTGTAGCCAACTAAATATTTCGGTCCGGGATAAATATTAAGCTCCCTTTCTGTGGTCTTCCCGTAAGCAAATACAAATTTCTGCATATAAGTCGTGTCCTGTTCAGAATTATAAAACTCGTAGCCGCTGATGACCTCACAACCCGCTTCTCCGGCGTCTTCCGAGTGAACTAATGTCGAGAAAAACCGCCATGAATCTCTTAACCATTCACTAATTACGCTCAAAGGCAACCCGGGTGCTTTTCCCGGGGTTGGTCGGAATATGCCACCAGCACCAAAGCTTGTCGTATCTTTGTTGAACTGGTCCGCAATGACGGTGACGTCAGCATCCGGGAATGCGATCTGCAGCTGCAAGGCGCTAGCCAGTCCCACCGCTCCAGCTCCCACAACAGCGAATCTCTTTTTCCCCATTGTCTAAAACACATCCAAGCAAACGCGGTGGAGTTCCTCAGAACGTAAATTATCTTTGATGTTGATGTTTAATTTTAGAGCTCGAAAGGAGATTGTGTGTTGAAACATCAGTTTACAGAAACATAAAAAAGACACACACAATTCTGTTCGGCATGGTAAATCTGGTATCACTTTTAAGTCGACATATTTTTGCATTTCATGATTCACCAATTATACCATATAAGCATTTCTGCTAACAAATACGCTGCGGATAACACACAAGGTACTTATATTTCCTCCGCACGGCGAGACCCTTGTTGATTTTGCCGGCGTGTCTGCTGACCGTTTGTCTCTTACATGGTCGCAGCGTAAGTTTTTGACCACCTTAGCCGATTTGGATAAAATTTGCTTTCGCAACAACCCAGCGATGACTACCTTTTGATAACCATAACCTACATATTATAATAAGGCCGTATAGTGGTGTTGCAATTAAACACCTTTTAGTACTTCGCGTTAATTTATTTATTTGTTGAAGTCCAGGTAAAATGATTCACAAAGTTGAGGTTTCCAAAAGCGTTCCAAAACCGAAGTTGAACTGAACTGACTGAACTTAACTCAACTTAACTGACTTCTGATCTTAACAGACCACGATGGCAAGCCACCGCCTTATATATCTAAAAGGCGTTTAAGCAATTTTGTGATAAAGCAAAATTGCACGAAAACTTATTCACAACTTTTTTTTTGTTAATCCTTTGGTAACAAATAACTTTGTTACAATATCAAGGTCCCCAGATTCGAAAGGTCAAGTTTTTGTTTGCAACAAAACTTTTTCACTTCTATGCCGTTTTTTTTCTGAAACTTTCAGAAAATTACCCTTATGTAAACACCTTGCAATAATTAATTTTAGACGACCTTGGCTACCAACAGGGGTTACAAAGATCAAACAATCATGTATTTTTGAACTTTTCCAATGATGAAAATCATATACAAATAGCTGAAGAAAATTACTTTTTGGTGACTTTCATATTTAAGACAGTAAATTTGTGCGCAGTTTAACTGCTCACCGTCATTGTAGAAAATATGGCGTCAACTTGAGAGTACACATATTTATTGACCATTGGCAGGGACTAACAGCGAAATATTGACCGATATGTCACATGTTGCTTTTGTCGACGTGTCCATCTGTTTGTCCCTTACATGGCTTGAAGCTTTTGACAACCTATAAAAATACTTGTATAACTGGTGTCATTTTGTCACACAATTACTCATACAACCATCATTGATGATTTAGTAACGGCATTACTTGTGCTGTAACATAACGGATTTCCCAATTAAAAACCGGTTTTATTTATCACAGTAACAAATCACTTTCCCCGGGTCACAAGACTGTTAGGATATTGATGACATTGTTCGAATACATTTGTTTTACCGAAGTTCCAGAAATCGACAAATGTGACTTATCCACTCGCGTAAAGGTTTCAAACGGCAACTGAAATGCGGCGATGTTTGACCATGTCAAGCACAAAAAAATAACTGGATAAGTCGACTAGCAGAACATGGAATGAATCTAGCAGAATGGTGCCTTGCGAACGACAACGCTGACTACGGAAAGAATGGGCGCGAAATCACAACGGCGCACAGTGGTACCATCGTAACCGGTTGCGGGTAATGTTTATGCCAACATGACGGCAGGCAAATGCGCATATCGGAAACTCCAACAGCTATGTTCCAGAGCATTTCCCCAAGGTTTTTCCGTGTTCGGTCAAGATTAAGGTGCAATAAAGTTCGTCGTTAAGTTGCAGCTGTTGCTCATTGATGGCTGCAAATCAGTATATTGAGACGTCCTTAATCGACAGTGATGCCCTGTGTCCACCAAGACAATAACACAATTTTTATACAAGAACACATGTGCTTGAGAGAATTTAGTGTCTGGTAGAACAAAACGTCAACGTGCTGTCATGGCCACCACGTTCTCTGGATATGAATCCACTCGAGCAGCTCTGGGATCTTCTGGACCAGAAAATATGAGAAAACATGCAGAGATTCTACAAGTTGTAATCGAAGATTGGCAGCATAACCCACAGTGGAGAATCACTCGACTCATTTGCTCAATGCGACGCAAAGTGCAAACCCTTAATAACGCACAAGAGATCACAAGCGATATTGACATATTGCTCATTTGACTGCACTTCATAAACGGCTAAAATCTCGCATGTTTTGTTTACAAACGACATTTTCTCGAAACTGAAAAAAAAAAAAAACAGTGAGGTTGTCGTTTTTTCAGGTTTGTGAGCTCTTAATACACTTCAAATCCGTTGAAAATGTTAATGCAATATAGATCACTTTCTTTTGCTCGTCAGTATATACATGTAGCCAGTGTACACCAAAAAAAAAACATTAAACTTTAACAAAATCAGCTTTTTCTTAATTTGCCTTTACGTCGTTTTGACATCAAAATATTGTTATAACACTCTACATGCAAAAACTGAATGTTGTGTGTTCATGGACAATGCCCAGCTAACTAATAAGTATAACCTGTAACATAATTTCAAGACAGTATGGCAATAAACCATTATATCCGCTAATTATTGGTGAATCGCCAAAAAGTAACAGCCAGGTGGACATATATACCACTACCATAAAAATTTTAGAACCTTTCCAGTTAAATATTAAGAGGAGATTAGTTTTTTTGCTAATATTTTCTAGCCATTTTTAGGTGAATCACGAAAAGCCATAATAGCCAATTGGGTGCCTAGACATGGAACCTTTAATCAGAATTCAAAGATATTACGGCCAAAATACCTAGAGCCAGTTGAGTTTTCAACAATGTTTTTGACGAATCACCAAAGAAGTTGTGTACTAATTTCCGCTTCCATCGTTCAGATGTTAAGAAGCTAAGATTATATTCCTGGCGTAAATAACGATTTTAGAAAAAAAACTGGTTTTCGCCAATATTTCCGCCCTTTTTTCCGAATTACGAAAAACAGCAATAATCAGGTAAGCACCAATAACCACTGTCTTTAACCAAAATTACAAGCAGTAAGGCCATTCCTCGGGTTGAGTTAGGATTTTACTGATTTTTTTTTGTCAATACTTCACGAAAGATTTCACGCCAATCCCCAAAAAAGTAATGGCCGGGTACACAAGAATATCTGCTACCTATACTTACAGTTGCAAGACAGTAAGGCTATTTTCCTAGAGTAAGTTACGACTTAACGAAAAAAAAAACGTTTCACTGCCAATATTTTCACCAATTTTTGGCGAATGGCCAAAAAAAGTAATAACCAGGTGCTCTTATGTGCACGTTTCCATTAAAACCAAAAGAGGATATATGTATTAAAGAAAACTGCGTTTTGACCAACATTTCTATAATATAATTTTTGGCGAATTGCCAAAAAGTAAAGATACTATTACAAAATTACAGGGTAATGGAGTAAAAAAGTAATATCCAGTTAGGTAGTAAAGTGTGCTACTGCTACTTAAAATAACAAGGCAATGAGGCCATTTTACTGGGATTCGTTAAAATTTTATTGAATTGGGCTAAGATTCGCCAATTTTTTGGGCCAATCACCAAAAAAGAAACGGTTGAGTAGGAAGTAAGGTCTAATGCCTTTCCTTAAAATCTCAACACAGTAAGACTACTTTCATGGGATTGTCTTAGATTTTCCTGACTTTTTTTTCGCCAAAATTTCCACCATTTTTTTTTTTTTTTTTTTTTTTGGCCATTTACAAAACAGTAATAACCACGTAGTTAGTAACACCTGCTACCTTAACATAAATTTCAAGACAGTAAGACTATTTTCCTGTAGTTAAGAAGATCGCCAATCGCCAAAATATGTAACAGACAATTGGACAACTACGCGCCCTTTATGGTCAATTACCAAAATTTGTAACAGCCAGATTTCAAGACAGTGAGATTATTTTCCTGGAGTTCGTCAAGATTTTACTTTTTTGGAAGGGGGGGGGGGAGGGGGGGTTCGTCACAGTTTTCGCCAATTTTTTATCCAATCCACCCACCACCACAAAAATTGGGTAGGCAGTAATGTTTGCCACCTTCACTTAAAAATTCAAGACAGTAAAACTATTTTCCCGGAGATCGTTAAGATTTTACTGAATCTGGGGGGGGGGGGGGGGGGTTTCGCCAATTTTAAGCCAATCACCAAACAAGATAATAGCCAGGTGACTAGTAACTCCTGCTACCGTCACCTAAAATTTCAAGACAGTTAAGACTACTTCCCAGCAGTAAGTTAAGATTTTACTGAAATTTATTGGTTTTTCGCCAATTTTGGTCAATCACCAAAAAAAGTAATAGCCAGGTAGGTAGTAACGCTTGCTTACCTCCACTTTAAATTTCAAGACAGTAAGACTGTTTTTCTCGAGATAGTTAAGATTTTAAGGAAAAACTTTTTTTTTCGCCAATTTTTGGCCGATCACCAAAAAAGTAAGTCAGACTTGACTACGTCTCGAGGAGTACGTCTATCCCCCGTGGGGGATATGGTTTGTGTAAGGCTGTTGCGTGTTGACTACGCAAAAAAAAATTTACAAGTGGAAGGATGTAAGTCGACGTAGTGTCTAACATTTAGACGGATCAATCCATTAACCAGTATTCGCGTGAGACTGTCGTAGGTACGCTAAGTACAGCGCCGATTTTGAAAAATTCGCCATTTTGTCAAGTTCCATCACTGCACTGTGGAAGGTGCCAGGGAGCCCGTGTGCAGAATTTGAAACGAATCCATTCATTAATGTGGCCTGTAGACGCGTGAGACTGCCGTATATATAAAGTCCAGTGCCAATTTTCAAATGTCCGCCATTTCGTCAATTTTTGGTCGATCCGGAAAATTCTTGGTCACTGCACTGCAGAAGGTTCCAGAGAAGCCGTGTACAAAATTTGAAACGAATCCGTCTATTAATGTGGCCTGTAGACGCGTGAGACTGCCGTATATACGCTAAGTCCAGTGCCAATTTTCAAAAGTCCGCCATTTTGTCAATTTTTGGTCGATCCGGAAAATTCTTGGTCACTGCACTGCGGAACGTTCCAGAGAAGCCGTGTACAAAATTTGAAACGAATCCGTCTATTAATGTGGCCTGTAGACGCGTGAGACTGCCGTATATATAAAGTCCTGCGCCAATTTTCAAAAGTCCGCAATTTTGTCAATTTTTGGCCGATCCGGAAAATTCTTGGTCACTGCACTGCGGAAGGTTCCAGAGAAGCCGTGTACAAAATTTGAAACGAATCCATCTATTAATGTGGCCTGTAGACGCGTGAGACTGCCGTATATACGCTAAGTCCAGTGCCAATTTTCAAAAGTCCGCCATTTTGTCAATTTTTGGCCGATCCGGAAAATTCTTGGTCACTGCACTGCGGAACGTTCCAGAGAAGCCGTGTACAAAATTTGAAACGAATCCGTCTATTAATGTGGCCTGTAGACGCGTGAGACTGCCGTATATATAAAGTCCTGCGCCAATTTTCAAAAGTCCGCAATTTTGTCAATTTTTGGCCGATCCGGAAAATTCTTGGTCACTGCACTGCAGAAGGTTTCAGAGAAGCCGTGTACAAAATTTGAAACGAATCCATCTATTAATGTGGCCTGTAGACGCGTGAGACTGCCGTATATACGCTAAGTCCAGTGCCAATTTTCAAAAGTCCGCCATTTTGTCAATTTTTGGCCGATCTGGAAAATTCTTGGTCACTGCACTGCGGAACGTTCCAGAGAAGCCGTGTACAAAATTTGAAACGAATTTGTCTATTAATGTGGCTTGTAGACGCGTGAGACTGCCGTATATACGCTAAGTCCAGTGCCAATTTTCAAATGTCCGCCATTTTGTCAATTTTTGGCCGATCCGGAAAATTCTTGGTCACTGCACTGCGGAAGGTTCCAGAAAAGCCGTGTACAAAATTTGTCTATTTTGACGCGTGAGACTGCCGTATATACGCTAAGTCAAGTGCCAATTTTCAAAAGTCCGCCATTTTGTCAATTTTTGGCCGATCCGGAAAATTCTTGGTCACTGCACTGCGGAACGTTCCAGAGAAGCCGTGTACAAAATTTGAAACGAATCCGTCTATTAATGTGGCCTGTAGACGCGTGAGACTGCCGTATATACGCTAAGTCCAGTTGCAATTTTCAAATGTCCGCCATTTTGTCAATTTTTGGTCGATCCGGAAAATTCTTGGTCACTGCACTGCGGAAGGTTACAGAGAAGCCGTGTACAAAATTTGAACCGAATCCATGTATTAATGTGGCCTGTAGGCGCGTGAGACTGAAGCGTGACAGACGGACAGACGGACAGACGGACGGACAGACGGACAGACCGAAAAGTTCAAAACTATATCCCTCCGTTTCACGGGGGATAATAGGTATTTACTCCTGCTACCTTCACTTAAAATTTCAGAACAGTAAGACTATTTCCCTAGAAATAAATAAGATTTTACCAGAAAAAAGGTTTTTCGCCAATTTTTCGTAAATCGCCGAAAAAGGAAACAGCCAAGTGGACACTAACGCACCCTACCTTCCATTAAATTTTCAGAATGTTTTATATATATATAGTTTGAATCAAGAGACCAGTTGCAGTCCCACCAGTGCGCCGAGAAAATCCCCCTCCCCGACCTCAAATTCAACACAATTTGGAATTCTTAAAGAAATTGTAAAGCACGAGAAAGAATGAAGGATAAATAGGAAAAGGCTATGCATGGATTGCGGTGTGTAAATTAACCAACGAAGCTTGCGTCGTATTTGGAGGTAAACACAACAGACTGTACAAGAATTCCTCGCTACATACCAATATGCAAGCCAACTGCGCTCGCATTGAGACACATCTGTGGCGACTTTGTGCCAGATTCAACGAAATACAAATCTTCATTGGTATTTAATAAAGGCTCTCAAAGTACAACGGTAATGATATACAACCTCTGTGTCACGCTTTCTTTAAAAGAAACGAAAATATTTAAATGGCTACAAATCTTACGCAATAACTGGCATTTGTTTGCATACAGGGAGCATAGATTATTACCTGAAAAAGTGACAATAAATTTTGCAATTATCTGCCAAAAACACTTTTGAACTGACATTTCAAAAAGCATGGAAAAGACTAAAAGTTGAATCCTGTGGATGCACAGAATACATTTATGCCTATTTCTGCATCTATCGATTGTTTTAGTATACATTTTACAGATAATCTATTACCTCTCTTTTTCTGGTCGCTTGACTTTGGTCACATGATATTTAAAGGCCGGAACGTCAACACACATTTGACAAACGAGTGCAAAAGCTAATTTTTCTGCAGTTAAACGAAAAAATACAAGTACATATTTGTGAAACACGAGCAGGTGCCAACCGCCCCCAAATTCAAAGGGATATAAAGTCAATTTTTGACCATTTCCGGATCACCGAATCTGACCAAACACAACATCTACATGTCGAGACCTTTCAATTGAGCTTATTCTCAATGTTCTACGACTAACAGAACCGAACATATAACGTGTACAAGCTTATTTCCTTAAAATCCCAATTATCGCCCATTTCGGTCAATTTGACCACCTCCGGATGACCGAATCTGACCCAAGTACCAAAAGGCACATCTACATGTCGAGATCTTTCATTTAAGATAACTATCAATGCTATACGACCAAAAGATATAGCATGTACAAGCTAATTCCCCTAAAACTCCAATTATCGCCAATTTTTGTCAACTTGACCACTTCCGGATGACCAAATCTGACCAAAAGTACCAAAAGGCACATCTTCAGGTCGAGAACTTTCAATCGAGCCTATTCTTAATCTTCTACGACTAATAGAACCGAACATACAGCCTGTACAAGCTTATTTCCCTAAAAGGCCAATTATCGCCAATTTTTGTCAACTTCACCACTTCCGGATGACCAGATCTGACCAAAATGACCAAAAGCGACAGCTACAGGTCGAGACCTTGCAACTGAGTGTATTCTCAACGTTCTACGACTAATAGAACGGAAGATACAGCGTGTACAAGATTATTTCCCTAAAGCGCCAATTTTTGTCAACTTGACCACTTCCGGATGACCAAATCTGACCAAAAGTACCGGAAGGCACATCTACAAGTCGAGACCTTTCAATTCTCAATGTTCTACGACTAATAGAACGGAAGATACAGCGTGTACAAGCTTATTTCCCTAAAACGTCCATTATCGTCATTTTGGTCAATTTGACCACTTCCGGATGACCAAATCTGATCGAAAGTACCAAAAGGCACATCTACACGTCGAGATCTTTAATTTGAGCCTATTCTACGACGTTCTACGACCAACAGAACCGAAGATACGGCGTGTACAAAAAAGCGATGACGGACAGACGGACGGCAAGACGCCCCAAACCGTCCGAAGGGTTGGGGCCTAAAAAAATTACTTGTGATCTTGTGAAAACTACTTTATATATTATTCAGCCACTTTAATCAGCAACATGTGAATCAGGGTTGGCATGTTTCTTCCCATAGGAAAGAAATGCTTTCTTCCCTCCAATTTCAGGGAAAAAAATGGAAGAAACCTTAAAGGTGTAATATTTATAATTCCTTTCAAATAATTTGCTTAAGCTGCACTCGGAGTAATTCTTAAATACGTGCAAATTCACATATCAAACTTCTATGTAAAAAATAGGATTAATGGAGTTTAGATAAAGGGTGGTGGGTGACATCATCTCCGCTTTTTATGTACTCCGGAAACATGTGCAATTTTGCGCGCCGCGATTGGGAAAGGGACGCGAACCCACATTTTTTTCTTTCATGTAAAGAAAACAAGTTTGTCCAAGGACAAAGTCCCAGCTTACGAAAAGCGATAAGACCAATTCCAGCGTGCAGCAGCAATTCCCCCAAAATCCACTGATCGACTCAAAAAGCACAAGCCGTGTTCAAGAGCTCCCAAGCATGTCTCACACCCAAACTAAATGATATCGGATCAAAAGTGTAGCAGAAGATACAGATGCACTTTGATGTATTTTCTTGAAAAATTTCCCCCCAAAATCAGAAATTCCCAAATCGAGTCAAACAGCACCAGCCGCATGCCGGACATACCCAGCGATGCCTCATAACGAAAATAAATGAAATTGGATAAAAATTGTAGGAGGAAATGCATTTTAAATTTTTTTCTTCAAAAATCCAACACAAATCCCCTGACCCACTCAAAAAGCACTAGCTGCATTCAAGAGACAATAAGTATGCCTCACACCCATAATAAATGGTATCGGATCAAAACTGTGGCAGAAAATGCATTTTGAGGTATTTTCTTCAAAAATTCCCAAATCGAGCCAACAGCACCAGCCGTATGCCCGACCCATCTAGCGATGCCTCGCACCAAACATAAACGAAATTGGATAAAAACTATAGAAGGAAATGCATTTTGAATTTGTCTTCAAAAATTCCCCAAAATCCCCTGATCGACTCAGAAAGCACAACCCGTATTTAAGATCCCGCGAGCATGCCTCAAACCCAAAATAAATGATATCGGATCGAAACTGTAGCACAAGATATATTTCGATGTATTTTCTTCAAAACTTTCCCCCCAAAATCAGAAATTCCCAAATCGAGTTAAAAAACACAACCCGTATGCCCGACCCACATAGTGATCTCTCATACCAAAAAGAAAGAAATCGGATAAAAACTCTAGGAGGAAAAGCATTTTAAATTTTTTCCTTCAAAATTTTCCCAAAAATCCCCTGATCGACTCAGAAAGCACAAGCCGTATTCAAGATCCCGCGAGCATGCCTCACACTCAAAATTAATGATATCGGATCAAAACTGTAGCAGAAGATGCATTGTTAGGTATTTTCTTCAAATCCCCCCCCCCCCCCCCCTCTTCAGAAATTTCCAAATCGAGTCAAAAAGCACGAACCGTATACCCTACCCTCCGAATGATGTCTCATTCGGAAAACAAATGAAATTTGATAAAAACTGTAGGAGGAAATGCATTTTGAATTTTTTCTTCAAAAATTCCCCTCAAAATCCCTTGATCGACTCAAAAAGCACAAGATGTATTCCAGATCCCCAAAGCATGCCTCACACCCAAAATAAATGATATAGATCAAAACTGTAGGAGAAGATGCATTTTGAATTAGTTTCTTCAAAAATTACCCCAAAAATAAAAAAATTACCAAATCGAGTCAAACAGCACCAGCCGTATGCCCGACCCACCTAGCGATGCCTCATACCAAAAATAAATGAAATTGGATAAAAACTACAGGAGGAAATGCATTTTGAATTTTTTCTTCAAAAATTCCCCAAAACTCCCCTGATCGACTCGAAAAGCACAAGAGGTAGTTAAGAACCCCTAAGCATGCCTCACACCCCAAATAAGTGATATCGGATCAAAATTGTAGCAGAAGATGCATTTTGAGGTATTTTCTCCAAAAATTTTCTTTAAAAAATCAGAAATTCTCAAATCGAGTCAAAAGCACGAGTCGTATGCCGACCCACCTAACACTGCCTCATACCAAAAATAAATGAAGTTGGACAAAAACTGTAGGAGGAAATGCATTTTGAAGTTTTTTCTTCAAACATTTTCCAAAAATTCAAAAATCACTCGATCGATTAAAAATGCTCAAAACTTACGCAGGACCCCTCAGGGATGCCTCAAACCAAAAATAAATGAAATCGGTTAAAAACTGTAGGGGAAAATGCAGTTTGAAGTGTTTTCTTCAAAAATTCTCCAAAAATACAAAAATTGTCCGATCAACTAAAAAAGCATGAGTCGTATGCAGGACCCCTTAGGAGACCTTCATGCCGAAAATGAACGACAGTGGATTAAAAATGTAGGAGGATATACATTTTAAAACTTTTTCTTCAAAAATTCCCCCAAATTCAAAAATTATCCGATTGACTGGAAAAGCACAAGATGTACGCACGATCTCTTATGGAAACCTGATAAAGAAAATAAATGATATCGGTTAAAAAATGTAGGAGGAGACGCATCTTGAATTATTTTTGAAAATTTCAAAAATGTAGGAGTAGATACATTTTAAAATTTTTTCTTCAAAAATTCCCCAAAAATTTAAAAATCACCTGATCCACTAAAAAAGCATAAGCCGTATGCATGACGCCTTAGGGATGCCTCACACCAAAAATAAATGACATCGGATAAAAACTGTAGGAGTATATGCATTTTGAAACAAAGTTTACTAAATAAACAACTAACTAACTAAATAACTAACCAACGAACGCCACCCGCAAATCGATAGGAATACCCTAGCTTACGTATAACGTAAGCTTGGCAAAGAAAAAACAAAACAAACAAACAAACTCGGTTCAAAATTTTTGAGAAGTTTTTTTTTCTTCTTCAAAAACTCCTTAAAATACAAAAATTGTCCGATCAACTAAAACACAGAAGCCGTATACACGACCCTTTAGGCTGCCTAAAAAAATGACATCGGATCAAAAATGTAGGAGGAGATACATTTTAATTTTTTTTATCTCGAAAATTCTCCAAAAATTCAAAAATCACCCGATCGACTAAAAAAGCACAAGCCGTATGCACGACCGCTTAGGGATGCCTCACACCAAAAATAAATGATATCGAATCAAAATTATAGGAGTAGATGCATTTTGAATTATTTTCATAATTTTTGATTAAAAAAATCCCCAAAAATACAAAAATTGTCCGATCGACTAAAAAAGCACAAGCCGTATGCATGACCCTTTAGGGGTGCCTCACACCAAAAATAAATGATGTCGGATCAAAAATGTAAGAGGAGATACATTTTAAATTTTTTTCTTTAAAAATTCCCCCAAAATTCAAAAATCATCCGATCGACTAGAAAAGCACAAGCCGTATGTACGACCCCTTAGGGATGCCTCACACCAAAAATAAACGAGATCGGATAAAAATTGTAGGAGGAGATGCATTTTGAAACAAAATTTACTAAATAAACAACTAACTAACTACCGGACGCCATCCGCAGACCGATAGGAATACCCCAGCTTAAGTGTAACGTAAGCTGGGCTAACAAAGGGGACACGAATCCACACATAAACTGGCCAGTGGCCAATGATAATTATGGAAATTTAGACTCGTGTTTCAATGTGTGTTGGAAAGCTAGGTACGCTGTAACAGCCTGAGTACTTTTGGTCAAATGTTTAGACTTTCGACTTTGTGAATGAGAAATTAGCGTATCATTTTGTTTGCTCTTAATGTGCCAGTGAAAACAAAAGACAAAGGCTGTGTTTACTTTGAATAGGGGGATTAAGTGTTAAGATTAAAAGTGTATAGGAAAAGGGTGTTGCGGCAACACATTTGCAAAGCACATGGTATAAGATCCTTATTTCATTGTATTTTGGTGTTACCATGTATTTTTTTCGTTTGTGTCTTTTTCGTTTTTTGTTAGATAGTACATTAGAAAACACTAAATACTGGTTCTGTAAAATCAATAAATAGATAGAACGTTGCATTTATGTTTTCTTGACAAAGTAGGTTTCTTTCCATTTTCTTCCAGGAAGTAAGGTATTTCTTCCCGTTTCTTCCCAGTTTCTTCCCAGGTAAGGTAAGAAATACATTTCTTCCCGGAAGAAAACCAACCCTAATGTGAATATGTGTTCTGGCAAAATGGAATTTTGTTGATATTTGCCAGTTTTTTTCTGTCATTTCTTTATACCCTTATCCCAACTGAATTCGGTCGAAACAAAAAACACTTCGGCAACAGTCTAAGTACGAATCCGCTTATTACCGAAATAATAGGCCAAATCACACTTTAGGCGGTCCCAATAAAAATGCGCAAAAATTATGCGTTTCGAATAAAAATAATCGGCTTAAAAATGAAAGAAATGATAGAGATTTCGCCTATATTTTTATAAATGTCACGTTTGTCTTGCACCAAAGAGCAATCGGGTTTTTAACAACCGCATGCTATTATAAAAATTTCTTTTATGTTCCGAGTATGAGCTGTTTTTGCGATATTTCTTCCACGTTTTTCTATCATTTCTCTCATTTTTACCCGGTTCCCTGGCGGTCGAAATTCAAAATTCTTGCGCATTTTATTCGAAACACCCAAAGTGTGGTTTTGCTTACGAGGCAAAGAATATTTAAATTGAACAGCACATCGTAATTGCTTAAAATTACAAATTTTTTTGTTAGCTGCAGACGATTAACATGACTTATAATAAGAATCATATAGTGAGTTTGTAAATAAATCCAGAATAAAAAAAAACGGTGAAAATGCTGTTTTAACATTAAAAGAATATATATGTGCTGTTCAATTTTATGTTTCACTCCTTGTAAACGAGTAGAAGGCGTCGTAGCTATAGAGAGAATACTGAGTAAATGTAAGGAAGAGTAGCTCAAAGAAGCGGTGCGCTAAAAAGTTTCCAGGCACCGCTTCAAAGCCTCGCTATGTAACGATAAGCAAGTCAACTGTGCTCGCTTTCAGGCACCCCTGTGGCTACTTTGTGCGAGATTCAACGACCACAAGTTTTTATTGGCATTTACTAAAGGCCCTCAAAGTACAACGGTAATCATCTACAACTTCTGTGTTACGCTTTCTTCAAAAGAAAATAATACGGTGATAACCCCAAATCTCCCGCAATAATTGACATCTGTTTGTATACAAGGAGCATACTTTATTACGTGAAAAAGTAACAATAATTTTTGCAACTATCCACTAAAACACTTTTAAATTGATATTTCAAAAAGAACGTAAAAAACAAAAAGTCAAATATTGTGGGTGTACAAAATAAATTTATACGTAATTCTGTATCTATCAACATTTTAGTATATATTTTACAAATAATCTATAACTCCTTTATTTCTATTTTCGGTCCCTTGACTTTGGTCACGTGAAATTTAAAGGCCAGAATGTAAACAAACATTTGACAGGTTGGTGCGGAAGCTAACTTTTCTGCACTTTCATGAACAAGTAAGTATTTGTGAAACACAAGCAGACCCCAACCGCCCCCAAATTCATAGGGGTATAAAGCGATGACGGACAGACGGACGGACGGACACCCCAAACCTATAGGCCCCAATCCGAAGAGTTGGAGCCTAACAAATAAAAGATATACAGCTCACTAAAAACTTGCCTGTTTTACAAAATGGGCATGAACTTTCTGTAGATGTTTGAATAATAGAGGCTGGTATGCAGGATTCGTGCTTCAGCACATATGAAGTTAACCCCTATTAGTGGAAGGCCTCGTAGCTCTGACAAAGAGATATACAATGTTATAAAGATCAGGAGTGGTATTCTGCTCTGGAGTGGTATTCTGCTCTATCCTTGTTTTTAAGGGTGTCCTTATTTTTTAAAACAAGGATAAAAAAGCTATTCTGCTCTATACTCAAACTTAACAAAGTCTTTTAAAAATAAAAATTAAAATAAAGGATAAACCATCTAATCTCAAGATTAAGGACGTCCTTAAATATAAGGACAGGGCAGAATACCACTCCAGAGCTGACTCGGAGCTAAAGGAAGAGATGACAAACACAAGAGTGTGTATTGGAAGAATAGCTAAATATGACTATTTAGTAGGCTTTTCGCATGACAAGTACACGACAAGTAAATACATGCCGATGCTGCAAAATTTAAATATTCACACTTTTGGCCCTTGTTGGGTTTCTCAACGATTCAACGATTTTATTTCAACAATCCTTGTCAAGCAAGGACACGGTGAACATAACATAGTATGTACAAGATGTTGTCTCAAAATTTCGCAAGCAATTTCAAACACTACAGCAGTTATGTATAAGTGGAGATAATTAAGGGTACATTTGGTTTCAGAATAAGGCCATAATCATACACATAAATCTACACAAATTGAAAAGCTTTTTAGGAGATTGTGGATTCATGACACCCGAAAAAACTTCACAATTGATGGGTCTAAATGTAAGTTTGCCCAGAAATTGTAACCTTTGATTTGTTAAAAAATTACATTCCAATAACAGATGCAGTTCATCACAAACAGCGTTAGAAGAGCATAACTTGCAGTCAGTATTTACGATCGGTTCATATTTAACCTTCGAGACAGGAAGCATATTACTTCTAACCCTGAATTTGGCCATTTTAATAGCCATATTATTTGGCAGTGTTCTAAGATAGTTTTCTTGAGTAAATACATTTTTAAACATCCTATATACAACACTGGAGCCAGAATTAACGACTTTGCTTGCCCAGTTAGATTGAAACTGATCTGTAATTCGCAGTTTGACTGCATTTTTGAACCAGAACTTGTCACATTTAGACAAGCTTCCTTGTTTTAACCACAGAAAAGACATGCCCAAGCTGTTTAGAGTATTTTTAACGAAACTTAGCCAAGGCAATCCACAATTTTCACCGTCTAACTCATCAAGTTTGAGTAACAATTTATACAAGATTACGTCTATCTTGAACCTGTTTTCGTTGGTGATAATTTTGAACCAGAAGTTCAAGACTCGAATTTTAATAATGTCTTCAATCGGAAACTTGCCAGTTTCACCCAGTACCATACAAGTTGGGGTTGATTTTCTTAATTTTAAAATGTGTTTATAATATTTAAGCTGGATTCTACTGGTGATATCACAACCGCAAGGCCCCCAGACTTCACTACCGTACAGTAAAACAGGAAGTGCAATTTTGTCAAATAAATCTATTTGAATGTCAATTTCTAAATTCAGAGCACGACATTTAGAGAACAGACTATACATACTTTTGCTCACAAGTTTTGTACGAAAAAAAAACCGGTCACATGACTCAGCTGATAGACAATACGTTGTTGTCCAACATCCAACCTCTACAGTAGTTAGTTTGTGTATTCTCGTTGTTATAAAACATCTAGCCTCTGTTGGGTCTATCTGATATATAATGTGTCGTTGTTATAAAACAGCTGACATCTGAGGAGATCTATCCGTTATGCATAAACATAAAATTTTATGAGTATTATTTCGCGGAATTCTCAGTGGGTCTGCGATGTAAGAAGGCATTATACAGATAAGGCCAAACCGCCAGAGAGGTTGGTTGTTAGACATATTTTAAAAAGTAATTTCACGGAATTCCCAGTGAATCTGCATACTAAGAAGGTGTTATGCACAACAGACAGAACCGTCGAAGAGGTTGGATGTTGAACAACAACAAGTTTTGTGTATTCTCAAAGGTGTTATGCGCAATAGATCAGACCGCCGTAGAGGTTGGTTCTTGGGCAACAATCGTGTATTCTTGTGGAGCAAGAGTACAGAAATAATGTCCCGTGAAGAATGCAAGAGTAATGTCACGTGATTACGGGCTCAAAAACTGAAGTGAAATCGGTATGTACACTCACTAATCACGAGTAAAATGTGTAATTTTGTCATATCTCAAAATTATTAAAACAGGAAACACATTTAAAGCTTATGTTATTTTAAACCTAGCCAACTAAAGTACAGTTCTTTTGGTGGAAGTTTCACGATTTGGTAAATGTAGCCAACTGGACAAGTTATAGCTTTGCGGAACTTGTCCTCATTTTTCCTTAACTGTACAGAATGTAAACCTTGTGTTTCCAATAAATATGTTCCTTTTCCTACCTAGCAGCTTCAATCAGTATAATGAGATAGATGTTCCTGTAATTTATATCCAGTCTTGATAAACAAAAATTTTATTTACAACCAACCTTCATGGCTTAATTATTTTATTTGTGTATTTCTAATCCTTAATGAGGTTGAAAAGACCTTTTAAAGATCTTAATTCAATCAATATATTTCGGTACATCAATACTTGCTAGTGTGCGTAAAACTCACTTATTGCAGGATTTACAGTTGTTTCTTACATGGGTGTAACCACCAGAAGAGATTGTTGAAAAGTGTGTTCGAAGCTGCTAATTGATCAGACCGACAAGCGACTACTCTGGAGTGGCTTGTGGGAACCAGTTAACTGATTGATCATAACATATCCTGTCCAACCTTGTAGACACTCGTTAATCCCATCTTTCCAGCTTGGAGTAGATTGAATCTTCACGACACTACAATAAGAAAATTACATATCATATAAACGAAGCAAAAAAAATGTTTTATTTATCTTTTTAAATTTATTCTCTGTACAGAGACTATTATGTTATAGGATGACATAAAATAAATATAAGAACATTTTGATATTTAAAACAAATATGACTTGACTCTATAAAGTAACTATGAAACAAGAAAATAAACAAATAATATTAAAACATTAATATGTGAGAAGAAGAATGTAATTTTCAACGACTTCATAAATAATAATTATACATAGACGAAATATGATCTGCTGATGACATGGTCTATGTTCTAAGCATTTCAAAAAGAATTGCAATTATATTTTACTAATCTGCAGATCAAATTTCATAACTTATTCTTTAACAGATGGCCTTTTTTCTAACTAGCTTATCTATTGGATGTTGTAGGAATGGTTCGTTGCTCAGAACACAAAATGGAGTATGTTCCCCGACTTATATTACTTTTGGCAAGTAGCTTTACTTAATGAAGTAACACACATTTCAAAGAACTGTTTGAAATGTTTTTCAGATATTTAATTAAGTGAGGAAATGGGAGTAGTTTATAAGCGTTTCTAAATGAAGCAAATTATAGAGTGGCCATAAACTGAGACTACCGAAGAAGAAAAATAGTTTGCCAACAATTGAAAAATATCTTATCGTTAAAATACGGCTCTACTGCTGTTTATTATAATTCGACCGGAATAGAGTAGTTTGTGGGAACCAAGTTATATGATAATTAGTTGTGTGTAACTTGCTTTTATGGCGGAAGATTTGAAAGTTTAAGTCCACAGTTAGTTACGTGATCAGTGCAACATGCAACCACACCAGTCTGATAATCAGAAAAAGGCGATCCCAGTTTTAATACGTAAAGATTTTAAAGGGGTACCGAATTCAAAAGGTAAATATTTCACATGTGGTATTATCGCCCAATTAAGCGGCGACCACAAATAACACTGGGCGTACCGAATAAAATGAGCAACAATTCTGTGTTTCGAATACAAAATTAACCGGGTAAAAATTAAAGAAATGACATATTTTGCCTAAGTATCAAATTTCTCTTGCAGCAAAGAGCAATCGTGTTTTTAACATAAACCAAATCACATTGGGCGTTCCCAATAAAAATGCGCAAAAATTCTGAGTTTCGAATAACAATAACCGGGTAAAAAATGAAAGAAATGATAGATTTCGCCTAAATATCAAATTTCTTTTACACCAAAGGGCAATCGAGTTTTTAACAGCCCGTATGCTATTTCAAAAATTAATTGAAAGCTTTAACAAATAGTTTCAATTTCTTTTATGTTCAATATATGAGCTGTTTTTGCGATATTTCTTCTATATTTTTCGATCATTTCTTTATTTTTTTTTTTTACCCGGTTCCCTCGCAGTCGAAATTCAAAAATTCCTAGGCATTTTATTCGAAACACCCAAAGTGTGATTTGGCTTATTCCGTTAGTCCCAGTGTGGCTCCAAGCCAACTCTTCATTATTTATACTTGGTATATTTCTTTATGACTTGCATATTTCTTTATCGCCGAACCGCAGTAGCGGATGACTATTTGGAGCTAGTTCCAGTGGACCATTTCTTTCTGCCTAGGTCAGAAAGGGTCACAGTTCCTGTAATGGAAATGACCATTGATCTCCAACTTTCGAGGCTATGGACCTTTCGGCGCACGTTCTAGGACACCGAGGTGCGGACTAGTAGGCTTTTTCTAAAAAAAAAAAAAAAAAACACTGAGAAGTATCCTGGCGCATTATTTTTGACCTCGGCCAAACTACCAAGCTTGAATTAAAGGCAAATGTGGGTATCTCACCTACAATTGACATTTCCTTCTTACTTTCACAGTTTAATACTTTGAGGGTATACATTCAAAATTGAAAAGAAAAAGGGGAGTCACCGATGTTATAAGAGAAATAAACACACTGAAAGGTCGCGTACTATCACTGTAGAAACCATTGGGAAAACCAAGAAATTTCAATCAAAATGCACAATTCACACACAGTCACAATAGACAATTGCCTCATTTTTCCCTGATTGAAGAACACGTCATACTTAATGTTTTAGGCAAATAAAAAAAAATATGTCACCGTATCAATAAGAGAATAATACAATCTTTTTGACAAAATCCCATTGACCCATTGGATAAATGGTGAAAACGGTGTTATATAATTTTAATGGACAATATATCAACACAGGCCCTTCTAGGAACAAAATATCAATACAGACCATTTCCGGACATGACCCTATTTGTCTTTGAAAATAATTTTTCGATCTAGAAGAATTTAGTAGTTATTTATACTGTGTAAATTTTGGTCACTAGATTGCGGTGAGATACCCGCATTTTCCTTTAAGAGTGGCTTTGCAACTGTAGATTCATTGTTGTTGTAGGCAATAATCGGGAGTTCTTTATCCTGATGTAAAGAAAACACCTATTTTTTCTCAGTTCAAAATTGTTATTTGACCATAATAATTGTGCGCTGTAACTTATAATTGGACCATTTATGTGATGCTCCCTTGTTAAAATAACGCCATTGGCCAAGGTCATGCGCCGAGGCTGGCAAAATTGAAACCAATGACATGTTCTATTATAGGAACTATGACTTTTGCTGGAAAGGAAGCAAGAGTCATCTAGGACTAACATTCCGTATGCTATTTAAAAAAAAATATTTAAAGATTATACAAATACAGTATATATTCGTTACTTCGAAATCGGTTAATTCGAATTATTGTATAAATCGAACAGAAGTGACCGGTCCCATCGTTTTTTACCATACATTTATACCAAAAATTCTAATTAACGAATATACAGGTTAAATCGAACAAAATGAAAAGTGGCCATTTTTTAATATTTTTGTTTTAACTCAAAAATTGCTCAAGAAATGACTGAACATCAAGGGTGATTTATCTTTTGTGCTTATTTGTAATGAAGAACCACTCAAACATCATTGATTGTGGCACAGATCTCAACATAACAAAGGCATTAAAGAGCGAATCCACATTTGCAGGAGATACAATTTGAATCTCCTGCCGCGCAATACAACTTCAATTTCCCAACCAATGGACCAGGGTATCATCCACAGTATGAAGTGCAATTACCGCTGGTTGCTCGTCAACAGGATTTCAGATTGTATTGATAGTGGGCAGCAATTCAGCGTTAATCTTCTCGACGCATTGCATTTCCTCAAGCAGGCATGGGACAACGTGTCCCAACGGTGCATCAGCAATTCGTTCTTCAAAGCTGCGGATTGTGCCCCACAACAAGAGAGCGCCGTACCGATCGGCATGGCATGGCGGTAGCTGATTTCAGCGCATATGTTCAAGTCGACAACTGACATCCAGTGCTCCGAAGAGCTCACTGACGAGGCTATTATTGCGTACACCACAGCAGATCAGAACAAAGAAAGTACGGAATACGAGCCCGAAGATGATGTGGAAAGGATTGTCCAAACACTGTCTAAAGCAACTGAAATGCTCGCGGATATTCGCTTGACAGTTGGGGCCTGTGCAGATGCTGCTACGATGTTTGAGCATTTGAATATTGCGATGAAATTCTTGGAAAAGAACAGAGCAGTTAATACAACACAAAACAAACATCAAAGGCTGTTGTGATGGCAATTAATGTACAGGTATGGGATGGGCTGTGGGTCACCAGTTGACGCGTGAGGTCACCTTTGTTGACCGGACCCATGAATTCTATGCATTTAAATGTGTTTAGCTGAAATTTCTATAAATTGATTTGATGTGCAACAATATATTGTTTGTGTCGCATAGTATGTACGTACGTTCAATACGTGTACCCATTGTTTCAATGTTTGAAAACATTGTGACCAATGTTTGAAAGGCACACGTGGGTTCAGTATTTGACCTGTGTTGAACATTTTATTGAGCGTTGGTCAAATGTTATTTTTCTTTCGCGAGTCGCAGTCATTTTGCTTTCATTCTGTGCAGTGATGGCAAAGGCATAAGACGTGCCGGTGTGGCTTGTTGGGCTAAGGCAGCTCTTTGTGATGTGCTAGTCAAAGCAGCCTTTTGTGATGTGTCGCGCTAAATGCCTGTTGTATTAAATAAAATGTATATTATACAGAAAAAGCCTCGTGTAAATATGTGTTGATCGCTGGTTGGTAATTTACGGACGTGTGTACGATTCACTGGGTGAGTTCACTTTATATTGGGTTAAGTTAATGTGATATCGGGTTAACTTAATTGTATATCGAGTTTAATTAATTTAGGTATGTCATTTAGTAATGTATTTATTTCTTTATATAAATATGAGTATATTTTGTGAGGGAGAATAGATTTTTTCGTGCATTTGATAATTAAATATCTGCTGGAAGGGGAGGAGAATCTAGCTATTTTTAAACTGAGAAAAATGGGGAATTTTGGACTTGTGTAAAACCAAGCTTGATAGAATTCAACTTTAAGTGAATATTTATGGCGTATATTTATTCAAACAGTTTTCTGCACCGTGTTGATGAGTGAGGACGGGGACAAGACTTGACCGATGTCGTCTATGTGATCTTGTGATGTCAGTCATCTGAGTTCGTCTGCGTGACTTCGTAGGTCGGTCGTCTGAGTTTGTCTGTGTGACCTCATGATGGTGGTCTTTTCAGTGGGACTGGGAACAAGATTCGTATGATATCGTCGCCTGTGTGATCTTATGAATATCTCCATCTAGTGGGACATTACGGGATGGAATGGACGTGGCCCATTTAAACCATTCGCCGTCTGACCGTGGATAAAGTTTTAGGTCACGTGTCCTGTTTTGACGTCAATCTTAAGTATGCGAGTTTGGCAGGTTCTTTGTGATGACATCACCCGTCTGCATGTGATTTTTTGTGATGACATCACTCGTCTGCATGTGATTTTTTTGATGACTTCACCCGTCTGCGTGTTACCTTTTTGATGACATTACTCGTCTGCGTGTGACTTTTTCTGATGACGTCGCTAGTCTTCTTGGGACCTGCTTAACACCGTTCGTCTGTGGTGACCTAACCTAGGTCACTGTGTGTTGGATTATTTAGCTGGGACAAACAATTAGTGTGAAAAATAATAAGGGGTTTTTGTGTTGGCATCTGAGTATTGGTATTTTTTTATTGTATTTTTTATGTGTATAAAGTGTGAATAAACTTTTCCTATTTAAGGAGCTAGCACTGGAAACACTTAGTCCGGGACCGTTTCATCTTGCCAGCAGACTGTTCTTTAGTTAAATAAATGGGGGCTCGTATTTACTTCACTACAATTTGGGGGCTCCTCCGGGATTGAATGGGAGGGTAACTTGTTCTGATATGGACTGGATGGAAAGTTAAATGGTTTTGATAGAGATTGGATGGGAAGGTAAATGGTTGTAATATGGATTGAGTAAATAATTTTGTAATTCTTTATATCTGATTTAATATCGTATTGTGTATTATCGATGTGAAACGGGATGTGATGTAGTCTTTAAATCAAAAAGGGTATTCTTTATTTTTTCATTTGTAAATTATTGTGAGGTGTTACAAAATTGTTTCATAATTGTAAAGGTCAAGTCAAGGAAAGAAAGGTACTCATCAGCGCTTTAAGACTAAGACTGTCTTAGTCTCTCAATAGTGTGTCTCCATCGCATTAGTGAGTTGCATTTAAGATAGCAAGTTCTCTGCATAGATTGAAAGACAAAGTGTGACCGCAGGTACCCGATTTTGTCGTCAGCTTTTGCATTCAATAAGATATTTGCTTGTCTAATAAAACAAACTCGTTGGGTAAATCGACTAACAAGAAATACTTATTGAGGAGATATATCTTGTTTAGTCTTGTGTGAAAAACCAGTTGGAACCTCGAGACTGGAAGATCGTGGGTTCAAACCCCGGTCGGGTCATACCTAAGACTCCTCCTTGCTACCCTGTGAGGCACTCCACATGTAAGGGTTAGAAGGACGGCAGGAATGCCCCATTTCAGTATAATGTGGCAGGGGGATCCCGATATGACCATAGCAGTTGAAAGGGATCTAAAGAACAATACAAAAAACAAACCACTTGGAATCGTGTGTTGAATTCGATTTGCCGAATTCAAATTCATATCTGTAGAATCTAAGAAAAATTGGATTTTGACAGGTATCTGAAGGAAAGATACATGTAGAAGTTGCTTAGCACTTAAGGTGGTTAATATCGTAAAGTCCGTGGAGATTGTACTGTTCTTGCCGTGAAGCGTCTCAGGTTAGTTATTAAGACAAGAGAACGAGCACAGAGTGTGTCCTGTTTGTCCGTCGGTATATCAGTTCATTACCTCTTTACAATAGGTAAACAAGTACCATAATGTGAGTCTGTCTGTCGGTCCGTCGACTCATAATTACAGTCTTCAATATACAGTGCACTCATACAATCCTTTTCAACGTGAAGTGTCTTATGGTTAGTTATATAAGACAAGTTGTATAAGACAGAAAAGGTATTGCTGGGGTTGCACCTGAACTTCTTCCAATTACATTACACAGTCAACTGTCTCATATCTTATCATTATTCTAAACCACAGGAATCTAAAATACACAGCATCAAGTACAGTTATACGGTCCGTCGATTATTGGTTTCATTGTCCGTCGATTAAATTATTTCTTGCTATGAACTCATAGATCTACGTTAAAAATGCACATATAAATTTTGAATTAAAAATTTCAAAATTACTATATACTCATATATTTAAATTCTTGATAAAGAATTACATTAGTTACAAACCACAAACATTTGTATAACCATTCATTGTATTTGAAAAACTTACAACTTGGACGCGGATAAATTTACAGCAACGTCATGGATTTTGCAAAATATCTCGAGATGGGAGAGAAACTACGAGTAAAGGACAAAAATTTGTGGGATTATGCATACAGCCGGGAAGAGAAAGACATCGAAAGAGATGAGAGGTCAATTGCTCGAGAAGAAAAGAAAGAACTACTGGAAAAGGAGAAATTACAACTTCAGGCCCAAATGGAACGTGAAAACTTTGAAAGAAATCGACAACTTGAACAAGAAAAATTTGAAAGAGAATTACGAATGAAGAAAGAAGAAAAGGAGCACGAATTACAAATGATGAAATTGCAATTGGAATTACAAAGTAAAAAGGGCGCTGGTGAACAGAATCAGGACACAATCACGGGCAAATGGGAGCTAAGCATCCATACTTTGATGAAAACAAAGACAACATGGATGCATACATTCGACGATTTGAGCGCTTCGCCACATCTAATGAATGGCAAGAAGAACACTTAGCGACATAGCGCTCAAATCGTCTTAGCGCTGTATTACGAGGAAAAGCTTTGGAAGTGTACGCTCAGATGCCCGCTTGTGACGTCAATAATTACCAAAAGCTTAAAGCGGAACTTTTGAAGTATCAAATGACAGAAGAAGGATACAGAAAACGTTTTCATTCGACAAAAATGGAACGTGGAGAGAATGCAAGCCAGTTTATAGCAAAGCTCTCTGACTGCTTCTACAATTGGATTGAGCTTGCTGGAATTCCAAAGACTTTTGAGGGATTGAAGAACTTGATAGCTCAGAAATTTTACACGCTTGTCCTACTGAAGTTTCAATGTACATCAGAGAGGAGCTTCACAACTTGAGTGAAATATCTCATGCTGCAGAAGTATACATGGAGGCCCATCGTATTCAACCTAAACCAGCAGATGAGAAGATAGAAAGTAAACCAAAGGAGACATTTGGCAAAGACAACAATTCGTCAAAGGCACAAACCAACGGCAGTATCAAAAATCAACAACACATCACTTGATTTTAGTGCCAGCAAAAGGGACATAAAGCAAATGAATGTCGTGCAAAGCAAAAAGCCATGAATGCCTCAGCCGCTGTTAACGTGCAAGAAGATCGGACAGTTCGAAGCCAGAACTAGAGAAGCACACGCTATCAACCTGCATTGCAACGTCGAACAGCCACCAGTGTAAGAGTTGGAAGAGAAAACCATCGGATCGATTACCAAGCATGGGATGTGCTAACACTTTACCGGAAGATAAACACTTCATGCAACTTCTACCAATTGTTAAAGGCACAGTCAACAACACAGAGGTTGTTATTGACTGTGTTCTGCGTGACACAGGTTGCACTACCGCTATCATCCGTAAAGATTTAGTGAAACCACAGCAGTTTATTAACAAAAAGGGACGATATATTTCAGTAGATCAAACAGCTCGCATCGCACAGTTTGCTGAATTGCATATCGAGTCTGTCTTCTACACAGGAATTTTTGTGTCTGGATGAGCCGCTTTGTGATGTGATTCTTGGAAATCTTCCAAAGATTATAGAGCAGCCTATCGACTTCATGTTCAACAAAGCACAACAAATAGGCAAACATTCAACGGTAAAAACAGACAGTCAATCTACAACTAAAAGTGAAGAAAGCACACTAGCTGTCACAACAAGGAGCCAAGCTGCGGAGCAAAACAAGCCACCAAAAATTATTGAAGATTCCTATTCTTCCAGAACTGGGTGACAATCATCAATTTAAGACATGTCAAAACAAAGATCCAAACTACACCAAGCAAGGAGATGGTGTGAGAGCAAGAAGTCAAAAGTGAATAAAGAGACAAAGGAAGCCACAACCTTTTAAGAAGTTGTATCGCACAACGTATTCCATCGAAGCTGGCAACGACGTGAGGGGGAAACAGCTCGTGGTACCAAAGAAGTACAGACAAACCGTGATGAAATGTGGTCACGAATCAATCATGGCAGGACATATGGGTATTCATAAAACAACTGAAAGGATAAAGTCGAACGTTTACTGGCCAAATATGTATGACGACATTTCTAGATTTTGTAAATCTTGTGACATTTGCCAACGTACAGTGCCTCGTGGTATGATACCAAAAGCGCCACTAGTGAATTTATCAATCATTACAACTCCTTTTCAGCGAATAGCGATCGACTTAGTTGGACCACTTTTTCCACCTTCTGCAAGAAAGCATAGGTACATTCTAACTATGGTTGACATGGCAACAAGGTATCTAAAGGCAATGCCATTGACAAATATCGACACGACTACAGCAGCTGAAGCATTGCTGAAGATGTTCAGTGACATAGGAATTCCTCAGGAAATTCTGAGCGACCGTGGAACTCAATTTACATCAGATGTGATGAAAAGAAGTCCACCGCCTACTGTCAGTCAAAGCCATTAATTCAACACCGTATCATGCTCAGTGTAACGGTCTTTGCGAGAAAAACAATGGTACATTAAAACAAATGATAAGGAGAATGATACAAGATCAACCAAGATCATTGGACCCCTTGCTATTTGCATATCGCGAAGGACCTCTGGACAGTTTAGCAGGATTTTCGCCCTTTGAGTTGTTATATGGGAGAAAAGTGCGCGGTCCAATGTCCATTCTGAAGGAAATCTGGTCAAACGAACAGATAGAACAGGAGGTCAAAGACACTTACGAGTATGTGCTTGATCTACGCGAACGACTTCAAGAAACGTGCAAACTTGCAGCAGAAGAACTTCGGAAATCGCAAATCAAACAGAAAGGCTACATCGACAAGAAGACTACACCACGAGTACTCAAGACTGGTGATGAAGTTCTCATCTTACTCCCAACCGATAACAACAAACTTCTTATGAAATGGAAGGGCCCTGACGTCGTCAAGGATCGAGTTGAAATTAACAACTACGCCATACAGATGCCTGAAAGAGTGAAAATTTTTCGCATCAAAATGCTCAAACAATACTTACGACCAACGCCAGAAACAAACGTGGTTTCAGTTGCAGCTATTACTTTTGAAGACGACCAGGTGGACAGCGAACATCCTGACATAGTTGGTGTCAGCAACAGCAAACAAGAGGAAACTTATAAAGACGTCAGTATCAATCTTGATCTCACGACAAAGCAAAAGCAAGAAATCTCAGCTCTCATCAAAGAATTCAGCGATATATTTTCTTCAAGACCAGGAGTAACCAACTTGGATGAACACAAAATAACTCTTGCAGATAAAGAGTCAATCCGATGTAAACCATACCCTGTACCATACGCTATGTACAACGACATGGAGAAAGAAATAAGAGGAATGTTAGAGATGGGGATTATTGAGCCTTCAGATTACCCGTATTGCTCTCCAATAGTAATCGTTAAAAAGAAAGATGGATCCGTGCGTTACTGTCAAGACATGCGACAGGTTAACAAAGTAACAAAGTTCGATTGCGAACCTATGCCAGACATTGATGCAATATACGCAAAATGCGCAAACGACAACTACTTTTCAAAGCTTGACTTCTGCAAAGGGTATTGGCAAACTCCACTAAAAGATAGCTCGAAGGAGATAACGACATTCTCAACAGCGTTTGGACATTACCAGTGCTGCATGATGACATTTGGACTCATAAATTCTGGTGCAACCTACTCTAGACTGATGAGAGAGCTCATTCGGTGTTTGAAAAACATAGACAGTTTTGTCGACGATGTTCTCAGTCACACAGTTACGTGGAAAGAACAACTTAGTTCTCTCAGAGCCTTGCTTGAAAGGATCAGAGCTGCTCGACTTGCAGTGAAACCTCCCAAGTGTTTCTTAGGATACACTGACATTGAATTCATTGGCCATTGCATCAAAGAAGGCTTGCTGATGTCACAACAAGACAAAGTTCAGAAGATTCAGGAGGCAAATGCACTTCAAACCAAGAAACAATTGAGATCCCTTTTGGGACTGACTGGATATTACGGAAATTTATTCCCAACTACGCAACAAAGGTCAAATCCCTTACGGATTTAACAAGAAAGAATCAACCAGATTGCCTGAAATGGACTGCTGAACACGAGAAAGCCTTTGTAGATCTCAAAACAGAACTTAGTCAAGACCCAGTACTCAAGCTTCCTGATGTACAAAAACCGTTCGTGTTGCGAACAGATGCATCCGATACTGGACTTCGAGGTGTGTTCTTGCAAAAACACCAGGACATGCTGTTTCCAATAGCATATATAAGCAAGAAATTGTTGCCACGCGAAAGCAATTACTCTGTTATGGAGAAGGAGTGCTTAGCAATCGTGTGGGCAATCAGCAAATTCAGAGTTTACCTGTATGGCAAAGAGTTTGTGTTACAAACTGACCATCAGTCTTTAGTTTACCTGAACAAGGCTAAGTTCAACAACCAGCGTGTGATGCGTTGGGCCCTGGCCCTTCAACCCTACAGATACAGAGTTGAGTATATAAAGGGTGAGGATAATCTGGGTGCTGATTTCTTAAGCCGGAATGTTTAAGAAGTATGAAGCTAGTTTATGTATATAAGGGTAAAACTCATAAAAATGTAGTTGAATAGTTATGTCATTACATTAATTGCCTCGGAAAGGGATATATGTTGTGATGGCAATAAATGCACAGGTATGGGATGGACTGTGGGTCACCAGTTGACGCGTGCGGTCACTTTTGTTGACCGGATCCATGAATTCTATGCATTTAAATGTGTCTAGCTGAAATTTCTATAAATTGATTTGATGTGCAACAATATATTGTTTGTGCCCCATAGTGCATATGTACGTTCAATACGTGTACCCATTGTTTCAATGTTTGAAAAACATTGTGACCAATGTTTGAAAGGCACACGTGGGTTCAATATTTGACCTGTGTTGAACATTTTATTGAGCATTGGTCAAATGTTATTTTTCTTTCGCGGGTCGGTCATTTTGATTTCATTCTGTGCAGTGATGGCAAAGGCATAAGACGTGCCGGTGTGGCTTGTTGGGCTAAGGCAGCTCTTTGTGATGTGCTGGTCAAAGCAGCCTTTTGTGATGTGTTGGGCTAAATGCCTGTTGTATTAAATAAAATGTATATTGGCTACGGAAAAAGCCTCGTGTAAATATGTGTTGATCGCTGGTTGGTAATTTACGGACGTGTGTACGATTCACTGGGTGAGTTCACTTTATATTGGGTTAAGTTAATGTAATATCGGGTTAACTTAATTGTATATCGAGTTAAGTTAATTTAGGTATGTCATTTAGTAATGTATTATTTCTTTATATAAATATGAGTATATGTTGTGAGGGAGTGTAATAGATTTTTTCGTGCATTTGATTATTAAATATCTGCTGGAAGGGGAGGAGAATCTAGCTATTTTTAAACTGAGAAAAATGGGGAATTTTGGACATGTGTAAAACAAAGCTTGATAGAATTCAACTTTAAGTGAATATTTATGGCGTATATTTATTCCAACAGTTTTTTGCACCGTGTTGATGAGTGAGGACGGGGACAAGACTTGACCGATGTCGTCTATGTGATCTTGTGATGTCAGTCATCTGAGTTCGTCTGCGTGACTTCGTAGGTCGGTCATCTGAGTTTGTCTGTGTGACCTCATGATGGCGGTCTTTTGAGTGGGACTGGGAACAAGATTCGTATGATATCGTCGCATGTGTGATCTTATGAATATCTCCATCTAGTTGGACATTACGGGATGGAGTGGACGTGGCCCATTTAAGCCATTCGCCGTCTGACCGTGGATAAAGTTTTAGGTCACGTGTCCTGTTTTGACGTCAATCTTAAGTATGCGAGTTTGGCAGGTTCTTTGTGATGACATCACCTGTCTGCATGTGATTTTTTGTGATGACATCACTCGTCTGCATGTGATTTTTTTGATGACTTCACCCGTCTGCGTGTTACCTTTTTGATGACATTACTCGTCTGCGTGTGACTTTTTCTGATGACGTCACTAGTCTGCTTCGGACTTGGTGATGACGTCACTCATCTGTGTGGAATCTGCTTAACATCGTTCGTCTGTGCTGACCTAATCGAGGTCACTGTGTGTTGGATTATTTAGCTGGGACAAACCATTAGTGTGAAAAATAATAAGGGTTTTTGTGTGTGAGTATTGGTATTTTTTTATTGTATTTTTTATGTGAAAAATTGTGAATAAACTTTTCATATTTAAGGAGCTAGTATTTATTAGCATTAGAAACACTTAGTCCGGGACCTTTTCAGCCTGCCAGCAGACTGTTCTTTAGTTAAATAAATGGGGGCTCGTATTTACTTCACTACAAAGGCTATTATAAGAAACAATAGCAAGCAAATATTTCAGGAAGAAACAATTGGACTGTGATTGAATTACTCCCGATTTACCCTAATAATTGTGAGTGTATTTCTTGTGAGTGACGATCATGATAATTGCAATTAGCGCTCATCACGATTGCATTTTTTATAATATTGTAAATTTTTAACTTTTCTGTAGGTAGTTATTTGCAATAAACAACTGTCCCAGCTTGTTCAAAGTAACGAATATTTACTGTAGTTTTCAGTTTCACAGACCTTCCCGCAGAACCTATTAAACCTGTTAAAACCTATTAAACTTTTTTGTTCAAATAAACCTATTTTGTGCGAAAATTAGCCATTAAACCTATAAATAAAAAACCTATTTTTAAACTGCCAATTAATTATTATTATTATTATTATTATTATTATTATTATTATTATTATTATTATTATTATTAGATTCCAACCGGGGTGGGAGGTCTGTAGGGGGTCTGTAGGATTGCCCTCGGTCTGTCCGTCCTTATGTCACACTGGATGCTGATTTGTTTCCACGCAAGTTCTCCGAAACTATTTACCCTAGGCATGTGCAACCTTGCACAGTGATACAAAATCAAGGTTTACGACTGTGTCTAAATGCTTTTAGAACATCACCAGCAGAAAGCCTCCATGTGGAGGCAAATGAGCAACCTCTTAACATTCGTCGAGTTAAACTCGCTATGCAGTACACAACAAAGCTTTATGCAAATAAGACGAATCCCACCTACAACTCAGTCTTTGGATCAGATTTTTTCATGAAAGAGGCCCTACCGTAATACTTCCATTTGGAGCAAGGATTCAGCCTCACCTTGATAATGCTGACATCACCATAGAGTCAATAGCAAGATACAGAGTACCAAAACTACCACAGTGGAAACTCACCGAACCTGTGGTAATAAAGAACCTTTCGGTCTATGCAAAGGAAACAACTAGCCCCTTTCTATTTCGATCAAACTTTGCAGAGCTCAAGGAAGAATTTAAAGACTACCATTTCGTCTACACGGACGGCTCAACGCTGGACAACAAATCGGCTACATCCATTGTAACTGAAAATAACATATTGAAAACAAGACTTCCAAATGGTTCCTCTATTTTCTCAGCCGAAATTAAAGCTCTACATCTCGCTATCCAGATAGTGAAGATCAGCCGATACAAAAAGTTTATGGTATGCGTGGACTCTATGTCCGTCCTGCAATCAATTGAAAACCTACAAATATCAAACCCACTTATCCTTGACCTTCTGGAAAGGTATGACGAGGCCACCAAAGCTGGCAAAGACATAGTGTTTTGCTGGGTTCCAAGTCACGTGGGTATCCGAGGAAACGAGATAGCTGACAAAGCTGCAAAAGAGGCTCTAAATGATAACTGTATCGATATGCTCATACCAGACTCCGATTTTAAATATCACATCACAAGATACACGAAAAGATTGTGGCAAGAAACATGGAACAAACAAAGAAACAACAAGCTGTATCAAACAAATCCCTTAGTCGGACAGTGTGCGAGATGAAATGGTTTACCATAGAGCCAGAATAGGACATACATATATCACCCACAAACATCTTTTTAAGAGGCGAGCCGGAACCCAACTGTGTCCGGTGTCAGGAACCTTACACCGTTAAACATATCTTAATAGACTGTACCGATTTCCAAGACGCCCGCTGACGTCATTTCAGAGCTGACTCCTTGAGGCAGCTCTTTGATGAAGTAGAACCTAGCAAATTTATACAATTTTAAAAGAAATCAACCTCTATCAGTATTTCTAGTCGTTTTTTACTTTATGATTTTAGAATATACATGGTTTTAGCTTACCTTGATTTTAACTTGTAGCATTGTCTTCTAGTCACTGATCACTGACATGTTCTGACACAATGTAACCCGCTAACGGTCGGTCGTGTCGTTAAACAAATCATTTAACTAACTAACCTTGCACAGTGAAAATATATATATTGAAGTTGTCAAAAGTTGTAATCTCTTGAGATAACTGCAATATAAGACTTGGGTGCTTTCCACGCGAGATCTCCGAAACTATTATACCTAGGCATATGTTACATTGCGCAGTGAACATATATATATATATATATATATATATTGAAGTTGTGCAGGGTCGTGTTATTTTTCATATCGGGCAAAAATTGCCAAAATGGCGACTTGTCAAAAATAGTGATCTTTTGAGATTACTGCAATGTAAGATTTGGGTGCTTTCCACGCGAGATCTCCGAAACTATTAATCCCAGGCATATGCTACCTTGCATAGTGAAAATATACATATTGAAGTTTTATATTAGCAGTGTTTGCTTCGACCACTCTTCCAGTGGTTTATATTTAATGCGTGTAATTTAATCCACATTTCCTTAAAATCTTTAAAAACTTTTAATTTTATCCGAATTACTGTCTCTTACTGGTATCATGATAGGAAAAACTGTGGTAAATTTAGCAATATTTTACTAGAAACGTGCTTGTAAGAGGATCGGTAATGTGGATTTTGAGAATAGGACAGCGATTTGCACGCTTCCTCCATTGGTGTAACACTAACAGCAGGACTTTCGAACAGGATTTTTGTTTGGAAAGGGAGCATCTTTTTATAGCAGCAGCTGTAAATTGAGCATAAGGGAAAAGTTGATCCAACCTCAATAGCGATGCAGGTTTTATTGTTAGGATGCAAAACCACCGCCCAGGGGGTGAAGCTTGATGTGATCATATTTTCGTTATCATGAACTTGTTGTTTCTTAGTAGTGCGAGTCAATTATTCATTTTTTAATCTCTAAAGCGAATATTTCGGAAAATGTAATTGATTGTAATCGCCGATGGTACGAAGTTTCATGTAAAAGGGTTAAGGTACAAATGAATAATATTTATTTCTTCCGAACTCCGTTGATTTTGCGTTTTCCACCAACCTCTGTTGGGGCGATGCCTATGGGGTTATTTGATCCTCTTCCTACAATCTGTACTGGGGCATCAAACAGAGTGTCCGATTATGTGAGACGTGATACAATGTGGCATGGCACACCACACATCAAAATTACTCACTTATTTTTTTTTTTTTTTTTTCAAAGAGCTTGAAAAAAGTGGATCAACTTACCCTGCTACCAGTCACATTAGGTTTTGTAAGGCAATGAACTTATGGCTCAACTTGCCTCAGTCACTTGATCAACTTGCCCCTTGACTGTAAATGCCTCGCCGTGCAACTACCTTCAGAGACTGTTCACACTGACTTCCAGTAGAGGCAATTTATTATTGATCAAGGGGCATCGAGAAACTGCACTGCATCAGATGGTTGTCTGAGTATCTGTTTAGTGGTTTACTCATTTGTAACAGCCAAGATTTCGCTAACCTTTGTTTCTTCCCATTTTCTTCCATTTATTCCTGGAAGAAAGTGGTTTCTTACCGTGAAAGGAAAGAAAACTAACAGTGATGGTCGCTGGTTCGAATCCGGTCCTCGGTGGATGGTACGGGATGTCGTGTGCGTTGCAACGCCAACTTGAACCTCTTCTCAGTTACGAATCCACGCTAATCTTCAATCCGATTTCAGAATTATGTCTAATTGAATTTAGTCGACCCAGTCATATGATTTGATATTCAGGATATCCCGACAGTTGATCGAATTACATTTGAGCCCTGCCCATCTCTATTTGCAATGCGTCTGTGCGGAAGGAATGGATAAAACGAGTTTTACTGTTGTTTTAAACTGTTGTTTTAATGCTGATACTTTATTTAAAGTATGATACTTTATTTCGAGGAAAGTCCGAAATGATAATTTATTGATACTTTATATATTTTATTGATACGTGTACTTTATTTGATTGTTGATATTTTTCGATATTTTTTTTTAATTTGTGCATCGTCATGTTTTATTGGGAGCGATATCTCCCAAACTAGTAATAACTATTACAGTAAAACCTCCATATCATGAACATTCTCGCTACCGCGCAAAATTTTCACTATAGTGTTCACTAACGGGGGATTCAAAATTTTCTTAAGTCAGATGGTGATTTTTAGATTCAAATAAAACTTTTGCCTGGTTTTTTTTTTATTGTTTTTTTTTTTTTACGTTTTTTTCTGATAATGCCCCTTGAAAATTTTATGTATATTTTTGCACGCATGTTTTGTTTATATAAGTCGGAAAACGAAAACTGCCAAGTTTGGGCGTACATCTTTTATGTTTGTCAAATTAACGTTCCCATTTGCATATTTTATTGTTTTTTTTTTCATATTTTCACCAAAAAGTCCTTTATTTTCAATATTTTTTGCAGATTTTTTCGGCATTTTTAACCAGTTTGTTTATACTTGTTTTGTACATAAAATAATACTTTTATTGATGCTATATTTCGAATCTTGAGGCACTTTATTTTACACCCTTTGATACTTTGTTTTTGACATTTTGGAGTGGCAGCACTGGTAATTACTTATGACCACAAAATAACTTTGGCCAGACACCTCTTGCAAGCACTGTATAGCGAACAATACTGACAACACCAAAAGCTTGGCTGCCCCGAGGTAGGTTGCGAGTTTTATTACATCAATGGTTCTGTCCCTCGGTCCCAACCCTTTCTGAAGCTCTGTGCTTTTATAACTGTTTTCAGGTATAAAACTTCCTGCAGCGGAACGTAGCCCAACAGAGCCTCCAGTTCATCACAAAGATGTAAAACCTTTAAAAATATCGGGGAAGCAGGGGGTTAAGGCTTTTGAAGGCAAACCTGGTATAGAAAAGAAGGCCAGTGCCAGGAGTGTTCGCAAGACCGAAGGAGGCAGCCACAATGCTGAGGAGACCTCCAAGCCACCCAACAGAGTGGCTCAGGTTAGAAAGACGTGAGTAGTCTTGAAGTATTCATTTTGTACACTAGCTTTTAGTTAGAGCATTTTATACTGTCAATAATATTCAAGACAATGAAAAAGGAGGCATAGTTACTTCCTGTTGGGAAAGAAGGATTCTGTTAAGTTTAGACTTAATTTATGGCTTTTTTTTTTTTGTCATTACCCGTGCAATAGCACTTTACGTTTACTTTACGTGATTTCTGTTATCATTTTTTCCGTAACCATTTTTTCCCTATCCCGTAATGGAGGGGTTCAGTTACGCAGTTACGCACTTTTCTGACTGACCGCAAGGGGTCAAGGCTAATCTCCGAAATTATACTTCGGATGGTTTTGAAATTTTACACACAGATAGAGCACATATTGAAGGTGTGCAGCTTTTTTTTTTTTTTTTTTGTTCGGGTTCACGAAAAATTGTTAAAATGACATTGAAAAATTGTTAAATGACATAGAGCACATATTGAAAGTGTGTAACGTCGTATTTTTGTTGGGTTCATGAAAAACTAAAAGCAAATGAAAGCATTGGTAAAACTTTTTAAAAATTTTGTCCGCGTAATGGAACATCGTGTCCGGGCAATATCGCCGAAAGTATATTTAGGATTATTTTCAAATTTCACACATGGATAGAGCACATATTGCAGGTGTGTATCGTCATGTTTTCTTGGGAACTGTATCTCCTAAACTAATAACTATTGCAGTAAAACCTCCATATAATGAACATTCTCGGGGCCGAGCAAAATATATCGAGGTGTTCACTAACGGGGGATTCAAAATTTTCTTTAGTCAGAAGGTGATTTTTAGATTAAAGAAAAAAACATTTGTTTATACTTCACATTTTAATAATATAAAAAGGGTTACCATACACAACTTTTACAAGGTGCGCATTAATTTACAGATTACAGTTCGACTGAAATTAATATTAAATAATTATGTCCACACAATTCTTTTAAATTGTTCATAGTGCGTGTAAATCATTTACACAGAGGCACTTTTGGGAGAGAAAAAGTCCGTAACACGGGTTTCTTTTTATGTCGCCCTTGATTCCCACCACTACGAGTAATGTGTCATCATTTCAACGCTGTTGTCCTATTGTCCCCAAGTACTTGGAGGCGATGAGCACGTAATTCAGTCCCCCTGTGGGCTGGGGCCAGGGGTTTACGGGACGCGGATTTGCGCGTCAGTGTCGCAAAAAAATTGGTCCGGGACGCAAAAAAAATTTTGGGCTTGCGTCCCAGGGGACGCATAAAAAATCTATCTTCACACATGCATTATTACTGAAAAAACTATCTACAGTTTAAACAATTTGTACGGTCCTACAAAAACACGCTGACTTTTGAGGCTTTTGCAGGGCTCGAAATTAACCATTTTTACCAAATTTCTTGGGGCCCGGCCAAAAATCCTGGGGCCCGGATATAGGCTATTTGTTACAAAAATGACGATATTCCCATAAATGTAATTTATTTTTCTTAACTATTCGTACATGTACCGGTAATACAAAGTCGTGGGGTCCGCCGGGCCCAAGGTCTCGAAAATCGCGGGGATTGGCCAAAAATTTTGGGGCCTCAGGGCCCCGGCTAATTTCGAGCCCCGCTTTTGCAAAATTCTATATTCTATATAATTGCAAGATTCCATGTTCAGCTTCCCGATTTTGCGTTTGCCGTGCAAACTGGCGCTGGTTATACCGGTTTCGTCTGTTCCATGTAAAAGAAGATTTTTTATTTAAAACGCAATAAAAAACAGAAGCTGACTTAACTCTGAGCGGTTGAACCGCTTAATGTTCATTAAACTGAAAGGACCAGCCATAGAACAATTTGATTTTTCCGACGCTGCCAGATTGTTTAACAATATGAAAAACTGGCCTGGTTAGATGAGAATTCATTGCTTTTAGACTTTTCTTGGTTTGGTAACAAAAGATAGTGTGAACTGCAACTGTACGCGTTACCTCTCACCCCGCCCCCTCCAAACACACACCCTTTGTGCTTATTCAAATAAGGGGAAACAAACAAATCATGGGGGACGCAAAAATATGAAATCATGGCGTCCCTGGGACTCAAAGATTTTGAAGTTGAGGTAAAACCCTGGGTGGGGGGGATCTTAGGAATACACCCACAGCGTTCTGTTCCTTGCATGGCGTAAGAGGCGACTAATCGGAATTACTTTCTTTCTAACTCTTTTGCTATTTCTTCATTCTTCCTTTTTTTCCCACTTGTTTTTTTAGCAAGTGCGTCCTAATATACCCATCCTAGTGGGTGAACGGAACGTTTAACATCAAACAAACAAACGAACGTAATTCAGGTCGCAACGCAGTAAACACATCTAATCTCCCACCCAATCTAATATGAGCTACACTGCATATGTGGCAAGATAAGTGGCCAGTGACTGTGTACAGAAACTGGAAAAATGTACCGTGTAATATCTTGTGTTCTCTAATTAGAGGTTTGTTTGCACTGACATTAGACCATTTAGGACCCCAGCAAGTGTTCACTGGTCAAGTATAGAGGTGTTCACTAACGAGAAATTATAATAGAATACCTATCTTAAAGCCGCTGGCAATATTTGCGGCCGCAAAGATCGTTCATTATATAGAGGTGTTCACTAACGGAGTTTTCACTGTAATTTGATTGTGTTGAAATCTCACACATGGATTGAGCAAATTCTGCTGATGTGCAACGCACATTTTTGTTCATATTAATGACAAATTGTCAAAATGCCAGTATTTAACACCGTATTATTTAAAATAAGAATTCTAAAGCAAATAAGAAACCAGATATTTCTGGTGGGCTATTCCGGAATAGACTACTGATAAATCAAATGTTACAGAAATCGAAATTTTTCATTATTTCATCATTTTATGTTGCAGACTATATAAACAAATTATTTTCTTGTTTTACAATAGAAAATATGAAAATTTGAAAATGAAAATATATATATTTTTTTCAATTTCAATAGGTTGTTCAGTATTGAGCTACCGACATTTTAATAAACAGCTAAATGTAAATTCAGTTCTTCAATATTTTATTTTCCTTTTGCCAAAAGATAAGAAATTACATTGTTCAACTTATTTTCATCCTTTGGTATAAGAAAAATGAAGCATTATTGATTTCTGTGACATTAGAATTATCGGTAGTCTATTCCGGAATAGCCTTCAAAAAATGTCTGGTTTCTTATTTACTTTAGAATTCTTATTTTAAATAATAGTCGTATTTTCAAATTTGCTAAAACTTTTGATATAATTTTGTACGCGTAATGAAATACGTCGAGACTGTGTCTCCAAAGCTATTAATCTTTTCTTTATTTCACACACGGATGAAACGGATATTGTCAAAATATTGTTTTTTAAATGTAAAACTATAACAATTATGAAAAACGCGATGGAAGTGGCAGTAGTATGATACTTTGCAAACCGACCTTAGCACCGATTTAATAGGTCATTAGCGCTACGTGGTGGGATGGTTCTCTGAGGCTCTAGTTACAGAAAGGTTTGCTTGTAAATCAAACGTGTTCTATGTAATATAGTTAAATCTTCAACACTGAAAGTAGCTATCTTTTTGGTTCAACGTCGAAATGTACCGCTGTGCAATTATGTAAATAGATTTCTATGACCGCTGTGTAGTTATGTAATTAGGATTTTATGTACCGCTAGGCAGTTGTGTAATTAGGTTTTTATGTACCGCTGTGCATTTATGTATTATTTCAGATATTCAGAAACGAGAAGAGACTTACAGGAAAGAGTCATTGCTTTGGAAAACGAGCTTTCATGTACCAAGGTATAAGACTTAAATATAAAAAAGACACGAGAAAAGTACAAATTACTGTTCAAATATCATGCCGACACAAAACAGGAAATTAAAACTGCGGTTATTTTATATGCAGCGTGGACGTCACCAGACATGCGTTGTCATGTAGTTGACAAACAGGGTTAAAATTGCAACGGCAGTGTTGCCACATCATCCTTTTTTAAAGGGATTATCCTTTTTTTTTTAAAAAAGCCCGATTTTATCCTTTTTTATCCTTTAATACTTTTTTAAAATTTTCATCCTTTTTTATCCTTTTTTTTTCGCTTTTCATCCTTTTTTTATTATTTTGATACTTTTTCAGTTTTTTTCGTTCAAAATAGTATTTTTTCCTAATTAGATATATGTTTTTTTTCTGCTAGAATTTTTTCTCACTCTAGTCATAATCCTTGATTAGGCCATAATATTAATCGCTCTTACACTGTATGTATATGTAATTTCCAACTTTTTTGCAGCGTCTATTGTTAAAATCAATACATCTGTAGAAAAAGGGTATTTTTTCATGGAACTGAAACGTATTCTTCGTAAACGTAATCAATATCTTATAACACTATAATATCCAGTATTCTAAATGATGTTAAGTAGTTTTTATTTCTTAAATGATTTTCAATAACTTCAATCTATAATTTTGAGTTGCATGTCCCTAAAAACCATCGATAAAGTACGTACGCACCTTTTTTAGACCACCCGACTGTGTTCGGACTGGTCTTATCACATAAATAGAGGGGTATCCGTCGTCTCTATGTGCCTATGTACGTGTGTGAACTTTTACTTAAAATGCTTCTTCTCCCTCAGTTTTGATCGGATTCCTCTCAAAGTTTATGCGAATGTTCTCTAGGTAGGCCTCTCTTTGAAAAAGTTTTTTGATGATCTGCCAAAAATTGGCTAAATGGGGGGGGGGGGGGGCATTTAAAATTTTTCGTTTGCCAGTTTTAAAAATGCTTCTCTCACAATTTTGATCAGATTTTCTTCAAAGTTTGTACGAATATTCTCTAGGTAGGCCTCTTTTGAAAAATCACAATTTTTGGCGATCCGCTAAAAATTGGCTAAATGGAGCCATTTAAAAAAAATTAGCAGCCAATTTTCAAGACTTTCTTTTGGCACAATTTGACCGGATTCCTTTATACATTTGTACGAATTTTCATCAATCGTGTGTAAAAATATGACGGGAAAAAAATGCGAGACAGCCCTTTTGGTGATATTCGTGACGATTTAGAAGTACAATCAGGTATGCAAATATTTTTAATCGCTGTGAAAGCGAGCATTATAAATTACAAAAAAAAATAATACAATGATTAACATTAATATTTTCTCGATTTTCAGCAAAATATGAATTATCCTTTTTTCATACTTTTTTCCCCAAATTTATCCTTTTTTATCCTTTTTTTCTTGATGACTCCGTGGCAACACTGAACGGATATGACTTCTGTTATAAATTTGATTTTAGGAGCGATTAACACAATCTACAGACCAAGCAGACAGCCTAACGGCAGATTTAAGCAACAAAGAGAACACCATTGGTGAGTATCAGATCTTCTAGTCAAATTTTCGTCCGTATTGCAACAAAAAGCCAGAACCGCATTTGCAAGCGAAATCTTCAACACTTGACAAACATTAAAAGTTAAAAAGCAAAACTCATTTTATCATGCGCTCCTCAATGCCTGTAAAGCCCCCACCCCCTCCCGCGGAAGCCACCTCGACGCGCCACCACCGCCCTGTTCTCAAATAATATTAATATTTTGGACTTATTAGTCTGTCAGTCTTTTTATTTGGACAAGTTTTTCAATGAAATTGTCATGCCATTGATATATTAGCAAACATCACAGCTTGAATTCCGTTTATAAACCGTGTATGCTTGGTTATGTTGGCTCTCCGGCTTTATTGATTGAACGGACTAGCACTTTTTCTCTGTGCAGACAGAGCTCGCGTAACGCCCATTAGCTGTGCTGTTTTGCTTAGCCGTTACTTTGCTTTTAAATTCGCTATATTTATTTATTCTAAAATCAGCTGTGTTCGCATCGCGTTTTAAGCATGAAAACGAAATCGTAGACGAAAAAAGGCGGGATGCACACCCTCAGATCAAGTTTTACAGACGTACAAAGTTTTGTGGTAATGGGGCCTGTAGTGTCAGAGAAGCTGAGACAAGATAATGGATTTTGCTGTCAAGAAAAAAAAGCACCAACGCCTGTCCGCACAAATTCATATAAGCCTTGACCAAGTCAAAGACTTGTGAAGTGTTAATGACAGTATTTGGGATGTTTTTCCTTTGTGGTGCTCAGTTCCACAGTCTTTTATGCTCACTCTCTGTATTTTTAAGAACACTTACCATCCTTTAACAATGCTTTTACCCGTAATTTTTTTTATCTGGGTTATTCTGCTTCCAGCTCATTTGCGCGTCAGTATTTAGGAATCTTAAGATACGGGCGTTCATATAAATGTTTATTAGAGTGACATTTTAGCACGTTTAGTACATATTTTATACACAGTAGGTGCTCGTTAATCCGAACAAGTCGGGACCGGCGAAATTTGTTCGGATTAACAGTATTTCAGATAAACTGATATTTTATCTATGGAGTGGAATTCGATGTAGTATGGTAATTTTAAACACAATAAAATTCATTATTAACTATCAGTTTAATTCAACCATTTAATCAGACTAAAAACTATTAGTCTGTCGAATATAACAATACTAAAAAAAGTTGAAAAACACAAAATGAAGCAAAATCATAGGAGTGATAATCATTCGAGCTTGCTGAATAAGTCTTTGATTCTTTTCTGGCTTGTGTTTGTATCTCGGGTTTTTTTCCAAAGAAATTAGTCACACTGTTCAAGTTCTCGCATCTCATTTGAACACTTAAAGGCCCACCTGTAAACGCTGCATTTAGCCATGGCACCGAATCCGCCCCTTTTCTCACTTTCTTGGAGAAGGCCATCAATCAAATTTATATAGATTTTACAACCTTAAGATAAACGTCTTTGTGCGATGTGCGAAATAGCCAACTGAAGATAACAGTTAATTTATGCAGCAAATTTGTGTCCACACTGTGAGTCCAGCTTAGACAAAGGAGTTCAAAGGAAAAATTTGTGAAATCGATTTTGCTGGAAGTGGCTCCCTATAATATGCTGGACATTGAGCTTCAATGGGTCAATGTTTTGACAGCGTCAATCAAGCAACAATTAGGTCGCGTAAAACACGTGGAATTTACAATGAGGTTGGGCCATTTTTAAAATTGTGATATGATTTAAAGTTAAATTTTCATGTAAACTCTTTTCAAACAGTCGTAAAAATACTTTTAGTGTGATTAGAAAGTAATTGTTAACTCATCGACCATTTTACTTCAACAAAATCTGTCAAAATATTGAGTCAAAACGCTAAAGAAGTACGCGAGGAAATGATGTTGCCTCGTTGAGCTCCAGAATCATAATGAAAATGGGAGGGGCTAAGGGCTGCTTTTATAGTCCTCGTTGGGCCTTTAATGTTTGTGAATCAGGCACCTCCTCACACAAACATTAGGCGTTACTCAAGACAAAATATTTTACGTTAGACCCGCGCTATATTCAGACACAAGGCGCATGCCATAATCTGCCTACTGAGTAGTAAGCATCACCCCTACACACAGTGTTTGTGCAGTAACCGCAAAGTAATCCCCGGTTGTTTATGGAGCGTTAATAAGGCCCAGTTACAAAACAAAAGGCCTGAGTAGCAAAAGAGACATACCCCCCAGTGTGTCACAAATAGCATAAGCGTAAACTGGTACGCTTGTTGACACCATGCATTAAAAGTTTTGGAAGGACTTTCACTATGATTTAACCGAAATAATGATAAAATAAATTGACTTTTTTTGTTCAGATAAAAGATATATTCGTTAATCCGAATTTTTTGGTATAAATGCGTGATAAACTTTGTCGGAACCCGGGTAGTTTGTTCGGATAAAGCGATATTTCGGATAAACCGTGTTCGGATTAAAGAGCATCTACTGTGTTTAATTATTCACGTATGTCTTCGCATTCAGATGGTCTAAAAGAAGTGACGTCACAGAAAGAACAAGAAATTGCAATGCTGCGAAGCAAAGTGTAAGTCAGTTAAGAATTTATAAAGGAAAACAAAGTAGACCAGATGAAATGTGAGGTAAACGTTTGCCAACGTTATGCACTTAATTGAAAGTTGTAGAGATACCTCGCCCACGTCTTATCTTAATGGCCTGGAGACAGAATACTGAAGAAATCTGGTATCGCAGCTGTAGAAGTTGTAGCTTTACATTGCCTGAGAACAGCCTTACATTATTTTAACTGTTTGTAAATGGATAAAGCTGGAGTTATTTTGTAGGTAGGTGATTTCTTTGGTCATATTTTGCAGGGACTGCTACACGAACAGACTGGTACGCTTAGGCTTAGATCCAGGTATGGTTAGAATAAACTTTATCTTGTGCATATGATACATTCTGTGGGAGCCTATCTATTGATAACCTGGTTTTAGGGCTGTAACATTATAGTTTGCCATTTTGGAGGGTTTATTGTCTGATTGATATTTATGAGGCAGGATCGAATCAGTCCTTGATCAGAACTAGTCTCTGGTGAATAAAAATGTCCAAATTTCCTTTAAATTTTATTTTATTCTCTTTTAAAATGATAATAATAACCACTACTTGTTTCAACACTCAATTAGACTACATAACGATATTCTAGCCAGCACTGTTTATTTTCCAAAAAAAAAGATTTTGCAAAGCATATTTCCTTTTAGATTTGCAGCAATTCTTAATAGAACATAATATTGTTTGGCTACTTTTGAATTTGTCCTGCTTCAAGAATTTCGCTTATCAATTGGACGAAAGGATAAAGAAGCAAAACATCTGAGTGCGCTTAAGGCTACTCCAAAGTACTTGTTGTTTTCGAAACTAACAGTACATTATATCACTATATTTTGCTCATAGTCGTTGTTATTAATCCCTTGTGGCGCTTTTTGAGACAGCACCATTAAATTTCAATGGCCGTTCAGAGTAGAAGTTTCACTTTTGTGGATTACCTAGAATCCGTGTTATTTTTCGCCCAGATGGAGTCATAATAATGCCAAATCGAACCTTACATTCGGCCAGCCTTGAATAGGTCAGTCGCATTTGGTCTGTAAAATGGTTCTTGATGTGAATTTTATAATGCATAATTTAGTTGTGATATAGTCAAATAATTTGCCAAAATCAAAAATCTGCATAATTTTTTTAAATAAATATGAAGAATGGATAGAATAAGTTGTACAGTTTTAGTGCTTACAATCTACATTTGATAATATTTTATAATAATAAATAGAGATAATAAAGGTCTGACGCGCCTACAGGCCGCGTTAATGGATGGATTCGTTTCAAATTTTGTACACGGCTTGTTTGGACCCTATCGCAGTGCAATTAACAAGAATTTTTCGGATGGGACTTAAATTGACAAAATGGCGGATTTTTTAAAATCGGCGCTGTACTTAGCGTACCTTCGGCAGTCTCGCTCGCCTACTGGTTAATGGATTGATTCATTTAAATGTTAGACACTACGTCTACCTATGCCTCCACTTTTAAATTTTGCGTAGTCAACACACAACAGCCTTACACGAGTCTAGGTGATTACCCCCCCCCCAGTGGTTACCCCCCCCCGGCCTACACCCCCCGGCCTATACCCCCCTGCGGTGATTACCCCCCTGGTGAATACCCCCCCTAGGTGATTACCCCCCTGGCCCTTACCCCCCCCCCCTTCAACTCTACAATAAAACTCTACTAAAATGACTAGGATAAAATTTTTATTTTATGATGGGGGGGGGGATGAAGGGTCGAGCTGGGAGCAATGGATTGGGTCATCACAGTCCAGCTTCTGGTGCATCACAAAAAGAAATTGTGTGCGATCCCCCTGAGGAAGTCGATGATGTGGCGATTCGGGTAGTCGTGGACAGCCACGGCGAGACGTCTGGATGCATCCTGGTAGACACGGCTCTGCTGGGGAGCTTCATGACCACCTTGGGCTTGATTCAACTTGATGTCAGTTAGTCCTTGTTCCTTTATAATGACATCAAGGAACTTCCAAATGGTGGGGTTGTATGCTCCCATCGCCGTGTTCATCTTTCGGTGCCATCCTTCAACGTGGTTGTTGGTTCGTGGAAGGTCCTCCTCTACCCGGCCGTGCATATTCCACATAATGTGGGGGAACATAGGGTCGCAGCGGCCGTTGCGGCGTCGGGGTCGGCCGATGTAGGTGTCTTCAAAGTAATTGAAGAGGGTTTCGAGCTCGTCGAGGGCGTTGTCTTGAAGAGACTCGAACGCGTTTTCTACGTCGGCCAGCGGAACAAACGCAATGGCAGCTATCATCCGGGCTTGGAGTTGTACGTCAGGGTTGGTCTGATATTGCACCTGAAGACCTTCGCTCTGGATCTTCCGCAGGATGTTTTGCCGTAGGTGGTAGAAACATCCGTTGACCGTGGCCGTTGGGAATGCGTCCGTCGCGACCTATAATCATCTCATAATAAAGGTAATCCCCATCCTCTAATCGAGAATCTATGCAATTGACTAGATAATCGCCTAGCTTTAATCAAGTCCTACCTTAAGATCATTTCATTCTTGTAATCGAATGTTCTTATAATCATGCAGTGTATGAGATCTGTAGCACATTTTTATTCTACAGAAAATAAGGTGAGAGCACAGACCCAGAAGGGGCTTGACTGGGATGGGGGGGGGGGGGAGGGGGTAAGGGCCAGGGGGGGTAATCACCTAGGGGGGGTATTCACCAGGGGGGTAATCACCGGGGGGGTAATCACCGCGGGGGGTATAGGCCGGGGGGTGTAGGCCGGGGGGGGGGGTAATCACCGGGGGGGGGGGGTATTGGCTTGTTTCCGCCTTACACACACCATATCACCCTCGAGGGATAGACGTACTCCTCGAGACGAAGTCAAGTTCCGTAATTTTCAAGCTCCAAAATCAGGATGCCAGCAGATATCCTGACTGTTTTCAGGCCATCTGTTGTTAATCTCATTGAATTAAGCTATTTGTTAAAGCCTGACCATTTCAGGCTAACAGCAGGTGGCATGTTTATAGTTCGAGCCTTTAACAGATACGTATTTACTTTGATACAAAACAATATTTTAGCAACCAGTACATTATCTGTGTCTACTTTCTTCTCGAGAAGAACTTTAAATGATGGGAATCAGTAGATCTGGATTATAGCGATCATTGATTGGCCAGAACTGATCAATAAATATGTCATATTTATTCAGTTTCGAGGTTGACAAGAATTCTGTTAGTGCTTACTACATTCATGTCTTGATATGTTTCAAACAGATGTTTGCAAAATGACCCAAACTGTCTGAAGAGAAAAAAATTTTTTGTGCGTTCTTAATTAAATAAACTTCGATTTAATTGATGCTGTAGTTTCGTTGGTAGCCATTTTATCGCCGTATTATTTGCTAGTGACACAGGAAGAGGTGATTACGAACAAAACACGCATGGAAAATGACGTCACACAAGCTGCGGTTTAGTATTGATGTTCCTTGCAGAAGTATTGTGGAATATGAAACGGTAAAGAATGAAGGAACTGTGTGAACCCCTTACATGTTGCTTTCTATCCCTTTCACATCTGGAAGACACACACACACTCTCTCTCTCTCTCTCTCTCTCTCTCTCTCTCTCTCTCTCTCTCTCTCTCTCTCTCTCTCTCTCTCTATCTCTCTCACTCTCTCTCTCTCCTTCTCTCTCTCTCTCTCTCACTCTCTCTCTCTCTCTCTCCTTCTCTTTCTCTCTCTCTCTCTCTTTCTCTCTGTCTCTCTCTCTCTCTCTCTCTCTCTCTCTCTCTCTCTCTCTCTCTCTCTCTCTCCTCCCCTTTAATCAGTCTGTCCGTCCGCACTTGCCTGTATCTTTGATTCTTGCTGGTGACATCTGCTGGCTACACTGCTCTATTTGGTTCCCTTACAGTTGCAAGCCGAAAAACTGAAACAGCAGTTAATACAATATCAGGATGCTACAGAAAATACGATCCTGCTCATGAAGGTTAACATTTCTGTTCCTTGTTTGTGTGTGTTTTTCCGTGTAAGATCTAAAACTTTATTTTTTTTCTTTCTTGGTGAAATTACAGAAAGGTTTTTAACCAAAATTTGTAATGAAAACTGAGCCAAAAGAGTGCCATAACAAAACAGTAACGCAGCATTTAATATGTTTTCAAAAATAGTGATATTTTCTAGACTGAGCCTAAAAATCGCTGGTTTGGTTGCAAAGACTTTTGGCTTCAGGAAAACGCAAAAGCAACATGTGCGAAAGATTGAAGACATTCCCCTGGTGGCACATTTTATATGTTTACAGGAATACGCGGGTGAGTTAATGTCACTGGATCCGGAGGAACATAGCGATCCGTTACCGGCTTCTTGAGTCGCAACAAATTTCTGTCCTACTGTATTATTATAAAACTGTCGTGACGCAAAGTCATTAGTACAGCCCTCAATAGATAGAAAAGGGGGGTTCTGGACCAGGAAGTGACGTCATACTGTCTGGACCGGAAGTGACGTCATAGGCGTAGTCATGGCAACGAAGTGTTGTTGTCATGGTAACGAAGTAAACAACAGTTCTACGCCAGGAAGTGACGTCTGGACCGGAAGTGACGTCTGGACCGGAAGTGACGTCATAGTGACGTCAGAGGTGGACCAGATGGAGCGCGCGGGTGTTGTGATGATTTTTTTTCCCACTCTCTCCACACACACCAACAGCACGACTGAGCATTTCATAAGCCACATAGGTATTTCAACCTTCTGATGGCAACTTTTTTCCCCTCACAATCTCTCTCCACACACCACGACTGAGCATTTTAAGCCGCATAGGTATTTCAACCTTCTGATGGCAACTTTTTCCCCCACACTCTCTCTCCACACCACGACTGAGCATTTCATAAGCCGCATAGGTATTTCAACCTTCTGATGGCAACATTTTTTCCCCACACTCTCATGCATACATACCAACACCGTGATAAAATGTTTTACTTATGTTGCTCTTTGTACTCCATTATTCTTTCTTTTTTTTTTTTTTTTTTGTTTGTTTGAAATGCAGTGTTTACTCAGAAAAAATATGGCATCCTACAACCTGAAATCATCATCAGCAGCATTTTGTCATCAGTGTAATCAGACTGCGTCATCTATAGCCAGCGTAATCAGACTGTGTAATCAGACTTCGTCATCAACAACGTAGACAGCGGTGTCTGGCTTTTTGTTTCTCTGAGGCAGCAGTGTCTAGCTGCTTGGAGTTGCAGTGTGACCATAAGTGTTATACTTGACCGATTTTTCTGAAAATTTCACTGTTTGATTCAGTTTTATATCTAGTTTTCACATAGTCATGGACTGGTTGCGCAGCTGGCTGTATGTATCATGAATTCACCTTAAAATGGTAAGTTAAAAGTGGAATAACTTTTGTTATGATTGACGGATTTGCATGAAACTTTCACTGTTTAATTCAGTTTTATATCTAGATTTAACATTAAGTGGTTATAGGCTATTTGCGCAGCTAGCTGTGTGCATATTTACCGCCATTTCAATTTTGTAAAAAGTGGAATAACTTTTGTTATGATTGACGGATTTGCATGAAACTTTCACTGTTTAGTTCAGTTTTATATCTAGTTTTAACATTAAGTGGTGATAGGCTATTTGCGGAGCTAGCTGTGTGCATATTTACCACCATTTTAATTTTGTAAAAAGTGGAATAACTTTTGTTATGATTGACGGATTTGCATGAAACTTTCACTGTTTAATTCAGTTTTATATCTAGTTTTAACATTAAGTAGTTGTAGGCTATTTGCGCAGCTAGCTGTGTGCATATTTACCACCATTTTTAATTTTGTAAAAAGTGAAAAAGTGGGATAACTTCCGCTATAGTTGACGGATTTGCATGAAAATTTCACCGTTGGGTTCAGTTTGATGTCTTAGTTTGCAGTAGTTTGCATAGGTGGTTGTTGGAATGGCGCGCGCCCATCATTCAAACATGTGTTTGAATTATTTTTACGTCAAACTATTGTTCAACAAGTTGTTTAGCAATTGTACAACAATTGTTCAATAAGCTGTTGTTCAACAGTTGTTGAACATGTTCAACATGTTCAAAGAAGAAGCTATCATAGATTATGGTTAAGAGGGGAAGACGATCCCGAGAAGAAGTTATACCTCATCAAGTGGAAGGACTGGAGTCATGAGCACAACACCTGGAAAACGTAAGTCCCAGGCTGCCAGGATATGTTAAAGGAATGCCATAAAGCGTTTGACCTGTACGGTCGTGAGGGTGTAAGACGCCTCAACTACCAGCTGTATAACACGAAGGAGGATACGAAAAAACTAGAACTTGAGGAGTTTATTACCACGTTGGACTCTGCTAAGCGGCATAACCCTAACCCTCGGCGTAGACAACATGTTCAACAACATGTTGAACATGTTGAACTTGTTGAACATGTTGTTCAGCATAAAGAGTTTGACCTGTACGGTCGTGAGGGTGTAAGACGCCTCAACTACCAGCTGTATAACACAAGGAGGATACGAAAAAACTAGAACTTGAGGAGTTTATTGCCACGTTGACAATGTGACTACATGTAAGGAGTGAACTCATTGTACAGCCATGGAGAAGAGTGAAACATGCATATGAATCAGTGATAAATTCTGCTGACTATGCGAATTTTGAACAAGTTTGAACAAGTTACACACCATTTTTTGATTACATCTAAGCAGCATAAAAGGAAGAGTGAAACATATGAATCAGTGTTAAATTCTGCTGAGTCAGTTTTTGATAAAGCACGCGCCTGTTCGAATGACGTCATCATGACGTTATAGTGATGACGTGATGACGTCATAATGACGTCATAATGACGTCATAATGACGTCATGACGTAAGACTCTGCTAAGCGGCCTAACCCTAACCCTCGGCGTAGACATGTTCAACAACATGTTGAACTTGTTGAACATGTTGTTCAACATAAAGCTATTGACCTGCACGGTCGTGAGGGTGTAAGACGCCTCAACTACCAGCTGTATAACACGAAGGAGGATACGAAAAAACTAGAACTTGAGGAGTTTATTGCCACGTTGGACTCTGCTAACGGCATAACCCTAACCCTCGCCGTAGACAACATGTTCAACAACATGTTGAACTTGTTGAACATGTTGTTCTACATGTTGTTCAACAAGTTGTATATAAGGGTATGTTTAAAGGCTTTATCATCATTTGAAAAGTGTATGTTGAACCGAAAGGATGTATAAATGTTTGAAATCTTACAATTGGCCACAAAGTCTTAAAAGACACTTAAAGAATGCTCACACTTCAGAAGAAGAAGAATTGGAGATCGATATGGAAAACCCTGTAAAACCACCTATCACTGAAACTTTAGATGAGTCTTCTATGGAAAGTCAAAGCGTCAACATGACTGAAAAGAATGCACATGCTTGTACAGAATGAGGTGCGTTATACAACAGTCAAGAAGCTTTGTACAAACATATGGAACATTGTGATGATGATGACAGCAGCTCTGAAAGTAAGTCAGAAACAGACTCTGAAAGTGAGTCAGAAACAGACTCAGTTTGGTATGATATGGTTCAAGAAGTCTACGATGAATATGATTCCAAATTTCAAGAAAAGGTTTCAGTATATGAAGAACAAGGGCTTGAAGATGCGCGTGACATAGCAAGTGATGACTTTCAACCCATTTATAAGCGTCGACTTAAACAACTGTTTATGAGACTATTCAAATATACCCAACGTCTAGAACAAAACGAACATTATCAAACCATTTTAGAAGACTTTAATTACTTTGTTGATGAAAAACATTACGAGTATTCAAAGGCACTAAAGGCGGCTATAAGAAGAAACGACACATTCTTTGAAGAGCTTCTAGATGAGGAGGAGGAAGATGAAAGCAGCAACGAAGAAAGTGATATGGATGACAGTGAACAGAGTGAAGTAAATGAAGAAAAATAGACTTATTTGACTAAACTTTATAATAAAAACTTTGTAAATCAACAAATATTGTAATATTGTTATAGATTTAAGCTGTATGTATTTAAGTGTATTAATAAACCTATTCAACATATGTCTTGTTTTTTCTTTGCTTGAACTACAACTTGTTGAACAACAACTTGTTAAACAGCATGTTGTTGAACATGTCCAACTTGTGCAACAACATGTTGAACGTGTTGTCTACGTCGAGGGTTAGGGTTATGCCGCTTAGCAGAGTCCAACGTGGCAATAAACTCCTCAAGTTCTAGTTTTTTCGTATCCTCCTTCGTGTTATACAGCTGGTAGTTGAGGCGTCTTACACCCTCACGACCGTACAGGTCAAACGCTCTATGTTGAACAACAAGTTCAACATGTTGTTGAACATGTTGTCTACGCCGAGGGTTAGGGTTATGCCGCTTAGCAGTCCAACGTGGCAATAAACTCCTCAAGTTCTAGTTTTTTCGTATCCTCCTTCCTGTTATACAGCTGGTAGTTGAGGCGTCTTACACTCTCACGACCGTACAGGTCAAACGCTTTATGGAATTCCTCTAACATATCCTGGCAGCCTGGGACTTAGGTTTCCCAGGTGTTGTGCTCATGACACCAGTCCTTCCACTTGATGAGGTATAACTTCTTCTCGGGATCGTCTTCCCCCTCTTAACCATAATCTATGATAGCTTCTACTTCGAAATCATTTAATAAACCTATTCAACATATGTCTTGTTTTTTCTTTGCTTGAACTACAACTTGTTGAACAACTTGTTAAACAGCATGTTGTTGAACAACATGTTGAACAACAGCTTGTTGAACAATTGTACAATTGCTAAACAACTTGTTGAACAATAGTTTGACGTAAAAATAATTCAAACACATGTTTGAATGGTGGGCGCGCGCCATTCCAACAACCACCTATGCAAACTACTGTAAACTAAGACATCAAACTGAATCCAACGGTGAAATTTTCATGCAAATATGTCAACTATAGCGGAAGTTATCCCACTTTTTCACTTTTTACAAAATTAAAAATGGTGGTAAATATGCACACAGCCAGCTGCGCAAATAGCCTATAACCACTAAATGTTAAAACTAGATATAAAACTGAATTAAACAGTGAAAGTTTCATGCAAATCCGTCAATCAACGAAAGTTATCCCACTTTTTACAAAATTAAAATGGTGGTAAATATGCACACAGCCAGCTGCGCAAATAGCCTATAACTACTTAATGTTAAACTAGATATAAAACTGAACTAAACAGTGAAAGTTTCATGCAAATCCGTCAATCATAACAAAAGTTATTCCACTTTTTACAAAATTAAAATGGCGGTAAATATGCACACAGCTAGCTGCGCAAATAGCCTATAATCACTTAATGTTAAAACTAGATATAAAACTGAGTTAAACAGTGAAAGTTTCATGCAAATCGGTCAATCATAACAAAAGTTATTCCACTTTTAACTTACCATTTTAAGGTGAATTCATGATACACACAGCCAGCTGCGCAACCAGTCCATGACTATGTGAAAACTAGATATAAAACTGAATCAAACAGTGAAATTTTCAGACAAATCGGTCAAGTATAACACTTAGGGTCACACTGCAACTCCAAGCAGCTAGACACTGCTGCCTCAGAAAAACAAAAAGCCAGACACCGCTGTCTACGTTGTTGATGACGAAGTCTGATTACGCAGTCTGATTACGCTGGCTATAGATGACGCATTCTGATTACACTGATGACAAAATGCTGCTGATGATGATTTCAGGTTGTAGGATGCCATTTTTTTCTGAGTAAACACTGCATTTCAAACAAACAAAAAAAAAAACAAAAACAAAAAAAAAAAGAAGAATAATGGAGTACAAAGAGCAACATAAGTAAAACATTTTATCATGGTGTTGGTATGTATGCATGAGAGTGTGGGGAAAAAAAGTTGCCATCAGAAGGTTGAAATACCTATGCGGCTTATGAAATGCTCAGTCGTGGTGTGGAGAGAGAATGTGAAGGAAAAAAGTTGCCATCAGAAGGTTGAAATACCTATGCGGCTTACGAAATGCTCAGTCGTGGTGTGTGGAGAGAGAGTGTGGGGGAAAAAGTTGCCATTAGAAGGTTGAAATACCTATGCGGCTTAAAATGCTCAGTCGTGGTGTGTGGAGAGAGAGTGTGAGGGGAAAAAAGTTGCCATCAGAAGGTTGAAATACCTATGTGGCTTACGAAATGCTCAGTCGTGCTGTTGGTGTGTGTGGAGAGAGTGGGGAAAAAAAATCATCACAACACGTGCGCGCTCTATCTGGTCCACCTCTGACGTCACTATGACGTCACTTCCGGTCCAGACTTCACTTCCGGTCCAGACATCACTTCCGGTCCAGACGTCACTTCCTGGCGTAGAACTGTTGTTTACTTCGTTACCATGACAACAACACTTCATTGCCATGACTACGCCTATGTCGTCACTTCCGGTCCAGACAGTATGACGTCACTTCCTGGTCCAGAACCCCCCCTTTCTATCTACTGCCCTCCACCCGTTCCACCAACTCACATTTTACAGGAATGTTGGGTGTATGTAAATCAGCTGTGGTGTCCGCTATGTGGTATATAAACTGCTATGGCTGTGCTCTACCGACAACCGTAATGCAGTGAATTCTGTGGGCAATCTAAATAAACACGTGAAATGATGTGTGCTGTATAGATTAATTAACACTTTTTTCGTTGCATAACTTTGACCTAAGGCTTGCAGAACCATCTTTGATCACTTGTTAGGTTACGAAAACAATTCACTTGTTAGGTTGCGAAAACAATAAGGAAAAGTACGGATATGTGTGTTAATATAGTACACAATACTAATTTTGTATTCTTATATTTTTACGATTCGTAGTGGCTTTTTGTGTGCACAATGTAAAGCACTTTCTGTTATTCTGCGTGTTTGTATCCAGTACAGGAGATTATGTACTAAAAATATCACTGTTTTGTAATAAAATGTGTCTTTTGCAAATGCAAAATATATTTGTAGTGCAACTGACTTTCGTCGGTGAGCTTTTCCCATCACCTGGGCCTTATACGTTTTCCGTTATTTGTCTCCGTAAGCAAATTTTTCAAACTGCTCTTTCTACATTCCTGGTCTGATTATTTTGATATTTGGCAAAAATGATCCCGGGATAGTCTTCCATCCAACTTGTACTCTATCAAGCGATATTACCAAAAAAGGCTACTCTTACAAATCCGGCCCGAGCGCTTTGAAATTTAATAGGAATGTTCCCCACAGGCTTTTCCACCACGCTATTTTGTTGATTTAACCACTGTTGGCCAGAAACGCCCAAATTTAAGAAACATCACAAAATGTTACTAGAAGCCTAGTTGTAAGCAGGAGTTGGCGTATTCGCCCGAGAGGTTAAGCCCCCCCCCCCCCCCCCCCCCCAGTTTTAGTGTATCTAGCTTGTGAGGTTTTGCGAGATGTATTCATAATTCTGCCTCTGCCCAGAAGCAATCGATGCGGGTAAAATAACCCTCTATTAAATTAATATGTTAGTGATTCCGAGTTGTAACGTCTACCTGACATAATAATCCCGAGTTTAAAATAAATTATAATTTCCGGGTGGAGCAGAATTCTTCAAGAAAATCGGTTTGTGAAAACACATTATTATTAGTATTATTAGTGTATTTTGTTTCCCGATTTTCCCAAAAATGGTCAAAATATTAGCGAAAAACAAATAAATATCTGAAAATAAAAACTGCTAATCTTATTTTCAAATCCTGTGCAGGATTGAAATTTTATAGGGATGTTCCTGAGATTTCCGCTATGCTTGTATTTTTTGGAGATTTGATCATCAAAATTGGCAAAAATATTGGCCCAGAATGGTGAGACTAAATTTCGCTTTTATATTCTGTAGGAATCTGAAAGTGTTATCTACCAAACTTCTGTTTGGCAATTTGGCTTATATTGGTTTTCAACAAAAGAAATCACAAAATGCCACAACAGGAAGGTCCTCCACCAAGGGTTATTTGTGTGGATGAGTTAAACGCACTCTAGAGGCGAAAGGTCGTGGGTCAAAATCCCACACATGTCGCAATTTTCCACCTAACGTATGAAGTAAAAACAAATAATATTGCTTGTTCCCAGGAGATATTTTATCAATATAAATTGATAACTTTCTTTTCAGCGTTGTAATGTCATTGTTTCCCACATTGTGTTACAGCTGGGTACAATCCCCACGGACATGTATGTTATTAGATTCTCAGAAATGAGCAGTGGTGTTGAACACAGAATTTTTTGCCACTAACCGGAGCTTTAGCTGGGATTGTGTATTATCCGTCCTCCTCTAGCGTAACTCCAATACTAACTAGAACCTCGCTTCGCTGGCGAAATGTCAAACACTTTACAAAAATTAAAACGCAAAAATACTTCCTTCAATGGGTTATTTCTTGAATAGTATATTGCAAACAACACAGCTTGAATACGTCTTATAAACCGAGTAGTGTTTGGTTTTTGTTGACTTCAGGTTTTATTGACTGATCAGGCATACGCCGTGTTATCTATTTACGCAGTGAGAGCTCACATAAAGCTGAGCAACTGTGTGGTGTTCTGTGCTATACGTTAAATTCTGCGCATTTACTTGCAAAAAATGGCGTTTTAACAAAGAAAACGAAATCGAAGACGAAAATAAAAAGTGACATGCACACGTTCAGATCAAGCTCTTCACAAGTCCCAAGTTTCATGGTCCTAGGGCCCATAGTGTCAGAGTGTCGGAAAACTGTCAAGAACAAAAAAAGGACGAACGGCTGCTCGCACAAATTCATATGATCCTTGCAAGCCAAAGGCTTGTCAAGTGTTAATAATCCCTTTCACTTAATATTGGGTTATGTTCGGCCTGTCGTAGTGCAAATTTATTATCAAATATGTCAGCCAAAATAACTTTACGGATCACCACCAGCTTTCAGATGTTTGTTACCCGTTTAAGCATTTTAATTTTTGTGTTGATGGGAACATTCAAAATGGTCGCCATCCGCTATATATATATAGCGGATCATATATATATATTATTTCAACAATTTCTTGTGAACATAAACAGCTTAACAGGTCTTCAGAAGGCTTTAGGCAGAGGTTTCCATCTGGAAACCACGCTTGATATTTAGTCCGCCGCAGCCGCGTAGCGCGGAGCTGGGGACTATTGAATTCGAATCTGTCCGTCTGTCCGTCAACATTTGGCTTAGGGTGAAGTTTCCGCGACGGATCTCGAGAACTACTGGAGGGATTTCATTTAAACCTTGCACATGCGTAGAATAAGGGTTGTAGTTGTGCACCTGGGTATAGGTTTTGTTGTCGGCCGAAAAATTTGGCCTGCAGACTTCGTCTAAAATCCGAAAATGTCAGACATTGAAATGGTTGGATAGGGTGTCGTTTCCGCGACAGATCTCAAGAACTACTAGAGGGATTTCATATAAACCTTGAATATGCATAGAATTTGTAGTTGTGCACCTGGGTATAGGTTTTGCCGTAGGCCGAAAAATTTGGCCTACCGGCTTTTCAAAAGCGGGGCGATCGTGAACTGGCCCGTCACGATCAATAACGGCTGGTCGTCTAGGTTAACCACACTGCTGCTGTAGGGTCAATCGAGGCATGACTGGCTGTGGACGTCGCCGTCATGTAGTAGAGTATTCCAGGTGTGCTAGCCCCGAGCGAGTTAACCCCGCTGCCAAAAGGTTGGTCAGAGTAGGGCCAGGGGCCGGCAGACCTAGAAGAAACCTATTTAATTTTTATGAAAACAAATGAAGATGAATCAAATAAACGAAGTGGAACGAGAACACCCGCAAAGCGAGCTGATACCGAAATAGAGTCACCGCCGAAACCCCGGAATACGTTATCATAACGTCAAGAGACGGACGCCTTAAGCTCTGTCCATTCGCAGTCGAAAATGGGCTTAACGGTATTGTCGGCACGCGGTTCACGGTAAAACGACTTCGATCGGGCGACCTATTGGTCCATATATACGAACGACGACACAGCAAAGCCTTGCTTGAACTCACGACGTTCGTGAATGTTCCCGCACAGTTCCCGCACAGTAGTCGCCCACCAGACCTCATTCTGTTCCATAGACGAACTCGTCAGGGAACTAAACCACAGGGTGTTATAGAAGCCCGATTTCTCGGCCAAAAGGGCACTGTCGTCCTTACCTTTTGTAAAGCAACATTTCCAAGCACAGCAAAAATAGGCTACCTAAACCTACGGACCACCACCTACATACCCAACCCCATGCGGTGTTTCCACTGCCAGAGATTTGGCCACACCAAAACTAAATGTAGAGCCAATCAACCAAGGTACGCCTTCAGTGTGGAGAGGAAGGACACGCCCACGACACCTGTACCGCTTCCACCACAAAGTGCGCAAATTGGAAAGAGAGACTGCCCGCGCTGGAAGTTGGAGAAAAAGGTACCCTCACCTGGGACTAAAAGCTACGCCAACGCGGTCAAGCCGACATCACGGGACACGGCTTGCCAGACGAAGGTGACGTGGTTAACAGTCCAGAAAACTCGCAACATACCACCACAAAGCACCTGGAAGACAATTCCACCCCAACACATGAAGAAACTAAACCTAGAAAGCCAAAAAGAAAAAACCAAAAATAGTGAATTTAGGACTCCACAAAAGAGTGCACGTCATGATCGAGTCACCCCCGGCAATATTTCCGGACTATATTATAATCGCGGTACAAGAAGGTACATTGAAACTGTCCCCCTTTTCAATAGAAAAGGGGGTCTCGTCAATCGTTGGCACACGAAACAACATCAAAAGACTGAGATCAGGCGACATTCTCTTCCAATTTTTTTAACAGCGCCACAGCAAAGCCTTGCTCGCCACCACGTCTTTCGTGAACATCCCGGTCAAGACGGAGGTGACGTGGTTAACAGTCCAGAAAACTCGCAACATACCACCCCAAAGCACCTGGAAGACAATTCCACCCCAACACATGAAGATACTAAACCTAGAAAGCCAAAAAGAAAAAAACAAAAATAGTGAATTTAGGACTGCACAAAAGAGTGCACGTCATGATCGAGTCACCCCCGACAATATTTCCGGACTATATTATAATCGCGGTACAAGAAGGTACATTGAAACTGTACCCTTTTCAATAGAAAAGGGGGTCTCTTCAATCGTTGGCACACGAAACAACATCAAAAGACTGGGATCAGGCAACATTCTCTTTCAATTTTTTAAGAACGCCACAGCAAAGCCTTGCTCACCACCACGTCTTTCGTGAACATCCCGGTCAAATGCACGTCATAGAGCGCTCAATTCCTCAAGGGGAGTTATTGCCCACCCAGGGCTTAAATTTTGTTCAACGGATGAAATTTTATCAGCGCTGCTTTAGATGCCAACGATACGGACACACACAACAAAGGTGCCGAAAACCCATCGCAACATACGCCAAGTGTGGCGAGGAAGGACATCAGACAGATACCTGTACAACTGGAGTAACTAGGTGTATTAACTGCGGAGGAAGCCATCTGGCATGTTCACGGGAATGCCCTCGATGGCTCCAAGAAAAACAAGTACAAGAAGTTAAGTAGAAGAACTCCATTTCCTACCCAGAGGCCCGGAAACTGGTGATGCAGAGGCCCAGAGCAAACAAATTATACTCTGCCGCCGTTAAAATAAACAAGTGTACGAGCAGACAAACATCACATGGCTTGGTGACCAACAACGCACCTTGCCGCAACCAAATGTGCAGAAGTCTACCCTGCCTGCACAAACTATATTCGTAGGCGACTTTAATCACACAGCTCCTTATGGGGTAATACAAGCACCGGTCACAAAGGAAAACTCATTGAAAACTTACTAAATTCCCATAATCTTTCACTTTATAACGATAAATCTCCCACGTACGTACACCCTGGCACTGGTTCAAAAACCTGTATCGATCTTGCAGTGGCATTTAGTAATAGTTTTTAAATTTTAACTGGGAAGTCGTGGACGACACCTACGGCAGCGATCCCTTCCCCGGTTTATTTAAACTACCAGATCCACAACAACAGAAAGGAATACCAAAGTGGAAATTCCACAAAGCAAACTGGTCACTCTCCCAGGAACTATGCCAAAAGGCCATGAAAACCAACAATTGTACACATGATGACGATCCAATTTTACTTTTTACTGCTATTATGCAGGCAATAATGGACAAATCCATACCCAAAACCTCAGGGAATCCCAAAAAGCCACAAAAGCCTTCGTTTAACGACGATTGTAAAAAAGCAATAGCCGTGCGGAAAACAGCTCCCCGCCAGTTTTACGTCATTCCGGACAATAGTACCAAACTCGGATATAAACGGTTGCGAGCTGCTGCACACAGAACCATCAAAACAAGCAAAAAACCAACCCGGTAGGAATATATTTCAAAATTAAACAAAAGCAATTCAACCAAAAAAAGCATGGGAGATAATTCGGAAAATATCTCAATGACAAAACACCTACATATTTTCATATGGGCACTGGTTCAAAAACCTCTATCGACCTCTGTATAGCCTCTGCTAACTTGTACCTGGATTTTAGCTGGAAAGTTATAGACGATCTACATGGAAGCGATCATTTTCCAATTTTAATTAAACAAACCATTCCACAACGACAAGAAACAGAAGACAAGTAGAATTTTAACAAAGCAGATTGGCTACAATTCCAAGAATTATGTCATCAGTCAATTACACGGGAACACCTTGAAAGCGATAACGACCCTATTTTACTATTCACCGCTCTAATAAAATCAATAATGGAAAAGACTATCCCGAAAATGTCCGGATCTCGCAAAAGACTACACAAAATCTGGTTGCAACAATGAATGCAAATGGTCAATAGCTGTTCGAAAACAAGCATTTAAACAGTTCATCAATCATCTGGACACCATCAGACGAATGGAATATAAAAGACTCAATGCCATTGCCCGCAAGACTAAAACAAAGTAAGAAATGCTCATGGGAGGAGTTCGATTCCAAGCTAAACGGGAAAACTTCATTAAAGAAAACGTGCGACATGGTTAGGAAATAACCGGCAAAGGCTCTCTAGGCCCTGTGAGCCACTTGCAAACGAACAATGCCATTACAACGGGAAGAAGGGAAATATCTGACATCATTGGAAACATTTGAACATAACTCATCCTCTAAACACTATAGCGAAGACTTTAGACGGTATAAGGCACTTAAAGAACGAAACAACATAAACTTTTACTCGGACAATAGTGAATCCTACAACTGCGATTTCTCGCTGAATGAACTCTGACAGGCCTTAAGCAAATCTCACCATCCGCTGCTGGCTCAGATGACATACACTACCAAACCCTTAAACACTTGCCAAACCTTGGAAATACTTTTGGGCCTCCTTAACCAAGCCTGGAAATCCGACAACTTTCCAGAAATATGGAGGGAAGCTTTTATCATGCCAGTACCAAAACCAAACAAAGACCCCACAAGCCCATAAAATTACAGACCAGTCTCCTTAACAAGGTCACTGTATAAAACATTTGAACGCATGATATCTGACAGACTCACCTGGTATCTAGAAAGCAATAATTTGTTTACCGATATACAGAGTGGTTTTAGAAAACAAAGGAATACCCTGGATCACCTTGTAAGACTAGAAACGCTTATATGAGAAGCCTTTATCAATAACGAACATGTCGTTTCGGTTTTCTTTGACTTGGAAAAGGCCTATGACACAGCATGGAAACACGGAGTACTACAAGACCTCTTTGACTTGGAGCTGCGAGGCCGCCTACCTGGATTTATTAAAGCCTTTTCAGTCGTTTTCGGGTCCGCCTTGGGGCCTTGCTCTCAGACTACTTCGAACAAGAGGAAGGTTTCTCCCAGGGATGCATCCTTTCCGCCTTTCAGTTCCTGATAAAGATAAATAGCATCCGACATAACGTAAAACAGAGGATAGACAGCTCACTCTTTGTTGACTATTTCGCAATATCTTGCAGAGGCAATTATATGAACCTAATACAGCGACGCTTGCAGCAGAATATACACTCGCTGCAAAAATGGGCTAACCAAAACGGTTTTAAATTCTCACAAACTAAAACAGTCTGCATGCATTTCTGCAATAAACGAACACAATACGACGATCTCGTTCGATACATTCCTGGCATTCAAATACCTGTTGTTAAAGAAAACAAATTTCTGGGTTTGCTCTTCGACTCGAAGCTAAGCTTTCTCCTACACATCAAAGAACTGAGACGAAAATTTCAAAAAGCACTCAATCTCCTAAGAGTAATATCGTCCTATGACTGGGGCGGTGATCGGGATACAGAACTTATACTTTACTGAGCCTTGATACGGTCTAGATTAGACTATGGCAGCATTGTTTATGGATCAGCAAGACCTTCATACCTAAAATTGCTAGACCCGATACAAAATTAAGGTTTACAACTGTGTCTAAATGCTTTTAGAACATCGTCACCAGAAAACCTGCAGGTGGGGGCAAATGAGGAGTCTCTTTACATCGTCGAGTTAAACTCGCTATGCAGTACACAAAAAAGCTTTATGCAAATAAGAAGAATCCCACATACAACTTGGATCATATTTTTCTCGCTTCCACGAAAGAGGCCCTACCGTAATACCTCCATTTGGAACGAGGGTTCAGCCTCACCTCGATAATGTTGACATTATCATAGAGTCAATTGCAAAATACAGAGTGCCAAAAGTACCACGGTAGAAAATCAAACCTGTGGTATTAAAGAACCTTTCGGTCTCTGCAAAGGAAACAACTAGCCCCTTTCTATTTCGATCAAACTTTGCAGAGCTCAGGGAAGAATTTAAAGACTATAATTTCGTCTACACAGACGGCTCAAAGCTCGACGACAAATCGGCTGCTTCCGTTGTAACTGAAAACAGCAAATGAAAACAAGACTTCCAGATATATCCTCTATTTTCTCAGCCGAAGTTAAAGCTCTACATCTTGCCATGCAGATTGTGAACATCAGCCGATACAAAAAGTTTATGTTATGCTTGGACTCGTTGTCCGTCCTGCAATCAATTGAAAACCTACAAATATCAAACCCACTGATCCTTGAAAGCTAAGACGAAGCCACAAAAGCTGGCAAAGACATAGTGTTCTACTAAGTTCCAAGTCATGTGGGTATCCGAGGAAATGAGATAAGCGACAAGGCTGCAAGAGCCTCTAAATGATAATTGTACCGATATGCTCATACCAGCCTCCGATTTCAAATATCACATCACAAGATACACAAAAAGATTGTGGCAAGAAAAATAAAACAAACACAGAAACAACAAGCTGCATCAAACAAACCCCTTAGTCTCCCAAAAGCCCCCGTCACTTAAGAGGGTGCGAGATAAAATGGTTTACCATACAGTCAGAACAGGACACACATATATCACCCACAAGCATCTTTTAAGAGGCGATCCGGCACCCGACTGTGTCGAGTGTCAGGAACCTTACACATTGAAACATATTTTAATAGAATGTACCGATTTCCAAGACGCCTGTTCACGTCATTTCAGAGCTGACTGCTTGAGGCAGCTCTTTGATGAAATAGAACCTAGCAAATTTATACAGTTCTTAAAAGAAATCAACCTGTATCAGTATTTCTAGTCGCTTTTTACTTTATGGTTTTATAATATCCACGATTTTAGCTTACCTTGATTTTAACTTGTAGTATTGTCTTCTAGACACTAATTACTGACATGTTCTGACACAATGTAACCCGTCGTGTCGTTAAACAAATCATATAACTAACTTGTCAAAAATCCGAAAATGTCAGACCTTGAAATGGTTGGATAGGTTGTCGTTTCCACGACAGATCTCAAGAACTATTCGAGGGATTTCATTTAAACCTTGAATATGCATAGAATAAGAGTTGTAATTGTGCACCTGGATATCGCCGTCGACCAAAAAATTGGGCCTACAGACTTGTCAAATATCCGAAAATGTCAGACCTTGAAATGGTTGGATAGAGTCGTTTCCACGACAGATCTCAAGAACTGTTCGAGGGATTTCATTTAAACCTTGCACATGCATAGAATAAGAGCTGTAATTGTGCACCTGGATATCGCCGTCGACCAAAAAATTGGGCCTACAGACTTGTCAAATATCCGAAAATGTCAGACTTTGAAATGGTTGGATAGAGTCGTTTCCACGACAGATCTCAATAACTGTTCGAGGGATTTCATCTAAACCTTGCACATACATAGAATAAGGGTTGCAGTTGCACCTGGGTATAGATTTCACCGTAGACCGAAAAGTTGGGCCTACAGACTTTGTCGAAAATTAATTTCCGATGATTGCAAGCGGCTAGGGGACTTAGTCAGACCTCGAAATATCTTGAAATTTTGTGATTGCACGCCGGCGGGGGACCAGTCAGTTTTACTGACATACTTGTTGTTTTTAGAATAAGTCGAAAAATTCAAAATGATAGCCTGCATTTTGAATTCCATGTGCAATATATTGTTCGCAATTTTACACATGAAACACCCGACTGATCATCGTCATATTCAATCAATTTTTAGATTGGGAGCTACAAATAATGTCTTCGCAAATCGCAACCGAATTGGAGACATACCTTATTATAAAATTCACAATCTAGATCGGTATTAACGTCGATTAGAAAATTTCAAATTGCAATCAGCCGCCATCCTGTATTCTATCTGCAACTGGCTATTAACATGGTAACACAAGAACTGCTTGTGCAATCATTATCAAATTTTAGACATCGGTTTAATAACTTTATAAGTGCACTAAACATCGATTTTTGATATAGTCAAAATATCTAACCTTGTGTTATCGGAAATGTAAACTTTGAACGGGCTCACCCTGTTACTGTGTTTACAATTTGCTATCATCCAACCGACCAATCCGCGTCGGTGCAGTATCATCTCAGCGAACCATACCCAACTTATCGACTACCACAATCTCGGCTGATGGAGTGGGCAAGTATAATTCGGTTTGGTTTTTATGTCTACAACATATTTTATTGATAAAATGAGTATTAAAAACTTAAATACTTCAGGTTTAATTTCGATAATGTCTGTGGAACAATCAACTGTTTATCGTTTTGAACTTGTGGTGGGAATTGTACACCGAATACATACAAACTTGTTGACACGCCGTCTTCAAGACATTGTGTCGGAAAGGCAGGAATTCAATGAGCTCTTAATTCAGCGGTATCTCACCACGAACTTTCTGTTAATGACATTGAACGCTCAAATACAAATAACAAAAGGAGCGACATACAACACAAGACAGTTTCGACTCAACAATTTGTTCCGACCCGTCAAAGTGCCGCGCTATACCCATGTGCAAAACGGCAATGTTAAACACGACCGTAGTACACGCCCTGATTGTGCCGAGTTGACACAAGGCCAGTCAGGTGACAGGAACAGTAAAATTGAAGGCTACGCACGGCCAAACGGTACACCAGCAGGGACAGTTCCTCTTGATTGCTGAGAAGTCCTGGAAGCACTTTTATTAATCACTGACTCAGCGGTAAGAGAAGTACCAAGGCTATGGAAATGCTTTAATGTATCGGTTGTGTATTCTTGCAAAGAGTATTTGATACACTTTTGGAGAGGTCCAGCAACAAATCACACACTGACACACCGCTAGAGCTGCACAAACAGTGTACCACGTGTCTGACCTGACGAACCTTACCTGACAATTTCTTTTGCAATGCATCATCAGGTTCTCCCAAAAGATCGGCATACGCTAACAAATGATCTTCTTTATGTAGTTCGATATAGATGATTTAGAAAGGTCTCCTTAAGTTCTACCATGCTTGAAATCAACAGACACCGCTGCAACGTGCTATGATAAGTGCCTGGCCGTTTTACACATACGCATAGTAGAGAGACGGAACATAGCGACGCGGTGTCGATACTACTACGTGACTTCACACCCGGCAAAACTAGAATGATAATTTGTGTAAATGTACCTAAGACCTTGTTCGCGATGTTCGTCTTGCTCAGAAAGGACAATAATGGTTTTAGGACCACAGCATACTATGAACCATTGACTTGACTGATAGATCCTGCAAAGCATTTATTTCTCCGCGCCATTTGTCCGACACCAACGCCACGAGGAAAACACACTTCGACGTTAACTAATTTGCCGGTAATGACAAAGTGATAAAAGAGTGGAGAAGTGAGATCTATCAAAACCAGGGACAAATATCAAGAAAGCACTATTCTGTCTGCTAGAGGACATTCCACCTGAAAGAACCTGAGAAAATGCGTCAACACATAAAACGAAGACAGATCATAGCCAGACGAGGGCTTAAGAATGAAGATAAGGGCTGACCGATATGTCATGATCGACCTGAGACCTTCCTGGCAGCAAAGAGGTAAACAAAGAAGTCGACGACTGCCACCGCTGCAGTCACCACAGGATCGATACCTATGTCAACCAAACACGCTTCGAAAAATCTCCAATGTAACAAATAGACCTTATTTGTGGAGTCTTTGTGACATGAGAAAACCCTTTGCTCTTCGGTTTCGAGGCTTACAACGATTGTAACTCTTTCACTCTTCCACCCTTCCTTCCACGATGCATTTACGCTGAGGTGTATGCAACGACCTAATACAGTGTTGAGAAAACGTTGACAACTCAACAGCCGTACCAGAGGCGGTAGCAAGCGAATCCACTACTCGGCACCTTGTCAATGCGCCGCAATGCGCCAACGCTTGGAATACTGACAGAGAAAGAGATGGTGGTTTCAACCCTTCCACGGAAAAGTCGCTGTAGTATCCACAACGTGCGAAACACTCCACATTGGATGCATGCCCAACTACCCTGCAATGCCCTGTTGCTGATAGAAGCGGAGTAGGACTGTGGAAAATTAGAACTTAGATGCAAACTAGAAGCTGACCATTAGGAAAGCCTTCGACTTAAGATTTATGAGAAAATCGTTCAAAAATGACCTCACTGTAAAGTACCAGTAATCCTCGAAAGTCGGTTTGACAAAACCCAGAGAACTATTTTTGCAGGAACCGGCAAAGCTAGCAGATCGTAATTCCTTAACTAAACCAAGATAAAATTTACAGTATACATTAGAGTTCTCTAACTGGTCTACACTCATTAAACGGTTGTAACTTTTGTGAGATTCACGGATAAACGGCTACTAAACGCTCCTTTACTGAGAAATACAACAGCCTGTTTGTGATGTGAGGTTATAGTGACCGCATGTAGGGCAGTGTACTGCATTGCATCACAATGTTATTGAACCGCTAGGGCGCTGCCTTATAAGCGGTGAGTCACCTGCTGGAAAGCTTTCACAAGTTAATTTTCTTAAACAAAAATTACAGAAAAGCGTAACCCAACGACTGTATTTTTTTTTATTTTATGTTTGTTCCTTCTGATGTTTTCTAGTTGCCGGTTACTCACCGTTCAGCAATTTTTGATAACAGCTTAGTAAATCATTTTATGTTTAACAGGTTATTTCACTAACCGTCGACTTCATTAGTATACCTACATATACTAATAAAAATAAAATTTCCAAAAAGTATGCAAAGCACTTTGAATTTGATCCGTCATGAGTATAAAATAAAGACAAAAAAACCCGGATTATCGGATCGCGATAAGTTGGGAATGGTTCGATCAGGTGACTGACACTGGACCGACGCTGATTGGTCTGTTGGTTGACATCGCAATGTTAATACAGCAACACGGACAACAGGTTGAACGTCTACATTTGCGGCAATATCCCTCATAATTGCAATTGTTGATCCCGAAACCAATCTTAACACATTGGAAAACCCCCAGTGATGGTTTTGCAGTCTACAAGCCGATATTTTCAAAATTAAAACCTATTAATAGCAAATGCGTTTGTTTTGTCTTCAAATATCTGCAATAACACAGTTTTTATATTTTATTAGTTAATCGATATGATAACTGAACATCACGAAATAAAAAAACTTTAACAACATGAGTAGCGTTCAGTCATAATTTTAAGATATTTAAATATTTTAGACACATTACCAAAACAGGTATTCATTTATTCCTAACATCCTGTCTAAAACCAGATATAAAATGAATATGGCTGTGTGTTTGTGTCACTGTTATATTGTCCTTTAATGCTTTGTCGTAAAATAATATTGTACTTTTCCAATAGAACTTTCCGAAAAAAATCAAATTGCTTTTATATAAAAACCTTCCAATGTTATTTACTTCCCCGTCCTGGAAGATGTCCCGTCCCCGGAGAGGGGCAAAAACACGCCGCCGGATCGAACTTTATATCCTTTTCAAACTGACGTCAACCTATCATAACATGTTTGAATCGCAAAGAATAATTTAACAGTTTGCTTTAGATGTGTGTAACATAAGACTAACATCTTCAGAGCCAACGTCTCCCACCTCACTTGTCTAGCTGTTTTGCCCCCCCCCCTTCCCCTCCGTAGGTTACTTCATTTGAATACATAAAACCGAACAGAGAGCAAGCTTAGACCATTACGGGCAACCATTATCGGATAATCACTGCCTGCACAGCTCTTGCGTGTGAGCGATTTTTGTATGTTTCAGCGACAGAAAATTGTTTAAATGCTCCATTTGTAGGTAGGAATAAAGATATTACCGTTATTAAAGTGTGGTAATTTAAAAACTACAGAAAGTACGTTGAGAATGGGAGGTATTTGGTTTTGAATTTGAGCGATAATACAAGACCGCGAAAATTCTAGTTGTGCAGGAAGCGATATAAGCCAATCAGACTTTGGGTATTTCGAATAAAATGCCTAAGAATTTTGAATTTCGACTGCGAGGGAACCGGGTAAAAAATTAAAGAAATGATAGAAAAATATAGCAGAAGTATCGCAAAAACAGCTCATATATTGAACACAAAAGAAATTGAAACATGAACCTACCACTAACCCAGGACCGTTCGCCACTTTTCAATGGTTTTTGCGCAATTACTCATGTCGTGGACGCGATCCGGATATGCTTTTGTATGTTGCAAATACAGAATTTTACACAAGTTTTGTGTTATGCGCGAAGTAAAATGTCATGACTTACGAAAGTGCCAGGCCAATGTTTTTTTTTTTCGGCCAGGATTTTCCAGCTGTAACTCGCCACTTTCTTCTATCATCCCGAAATGAAAATTTTAAGTGCAAACTGTAAGACTCCACTCGCTTTTCTAAATGACTGCTAAGAGCTATTAGGATTACATATGAGCACAAACCTGACTTCATATGTGTATACTGACAGTTTACTCATAGCAGCCTAGTATTTTGCATTCGAGAACCAGTGGCAGTTGCCGGGAGGTTCGGCAAAAAATGTCATTTCCGGGATAATTGTTGTTTTTCGGGAGGTGGTAACGATACAAGGGGTAGGAGAACGAATGGCTACAGTAGATACAAATTGGTTAAATTGAAAAGACCATCTTCCGTGGCTGAAAACAATTTTTTATTTGTCAAGTATCGCAAAATAAGGAATATTTAGTATAAAAGGTCGCCAAATTTGCATCTGGCTAATTAAGTTTAGTCAGAATTAAACATTTTGTTGTCACCAATTGCGATCTACTCTAACCATTTCTATCTCCTCTCCCTCGTACAGGTACAGGCGAATTTGACCTAGGTTATACTGGTATTTGTTAAAACTTTAATTAATTTTTGAAGTAGCATACGGGTTGTTAAAAACCCGATTGCCCTTTGGTGCACGAGAAATTTGATATTTAGACGAAATCTCTCTATCATTTCTTTCATTTTGTACCCGGTTATTTTTATTCGAAAATCAGAATTTTTGCGCATTTTAATTGGGAACGGCCAAAGTGTGATTTAGCTTATGGACTGGCGACAGTGAAGGGCCAGTGCCTTCACCTTATGCCCAGTAGTAGCTCCTACGAGTAGGTGTTACATGATAAAATCTCGGCAGTGACCGTATTGCATCGCACCCATGGGGCATCGGAAATAAAGAAGCGGCTGAAGAACACAAAAAAGTACTCGTAACTCCGAGTCAGCTCTTCCTTACTCGTATGAGTTATGAAGTGTTCCCTTTTCCCGCTGATAGGGGCCAACTTCGTATGTTCCGAGGTACGAATCCTGCATGCCAGGACCCGTTATTCAAACTTTTCGGCAAAAGTCAAAGTGCGAATTGGCTTATTGCTGATTAGTGATGTGATCCGTCACTGATGGGTTCGGTTTTGGTTTTTAAAGAAAAATCCGCGGTTTTTACGGTTCGGTTTCGGTTTTTTCAGACTATGCAGATATATATAAATTAAAGATATCCCAATTAATTTTCTGTTTTTATTCTAAAGCCTGTTAATACATTGCTTAACTAAAAAAGGAACTCCTCTGGAAGTGTAAAATAATGCTGCGCTAAAATAGTGAGCTGAAACATTCATAGCAGTTAAAAATGGTCCTGAGAAAAACAAAAATAATGTTAATTAAAAATGAACCGCGGTTTTCCACAGAACACGGTTCGGTTTAACCGAACCGCCACCTTCACGTTTAACCGTCCCAAACGGTAAACCTCCACATCACTATTGCTGATGTGTTCTGAGTATGAGCTATTTGTTGTTATGTTTCTTAAAAAGTCCTTTTATTATTATTGCTTTGGTTCGAAATGCTAAATTCTTGCGCTTTTTATCCGAAACACCAAAAGTATGATTGGTGTATACAGGGGAATCAGAGACACTTTAAAATTCTGGTTCTGGAGCCATATGCCTGTAAATAAACATTTTAAGTATTGGGTCTTTGATGAGCGGATGCAGGCCTTTACTGTATCTGTTAGGCCATTTCAGTTTCGTCTGCCATTAGTGGAACGGGCAAGAAAACATTAAAGCCATGGGTTCAAACCAGCCTGTATCTCCAAAACCTATAGGTGGGATTATTTTGAAATTTCTCACATGGATAGAGTACAGATTGAAGGTGTACAGCGGTGTATTTTTGGGGGGAATCATGGAAAATTCTCGGAATGACAGTATTTTGAAATTTGGTAAAACTTAGCTTTTATGTAATTTGGCGACATAATGGAATAAAGTGTCCCGGATATATCTCCGAAACGTTAATGTTTGGAAATTTTACACACCGATAAAACACATCGAATGTGTGAACAATCGTGTTATTAATCGGATTCATGAAACGAATTATTTATTTTTTCGATTATGGAAAAATCTCACAAACGGATGGCGCATATATTGTAGATGTGCCACATCGTGTTGTTCTTCAGATTCATGAAAATTGTAAAAATGACGTCTTTTGAAGGTTGGTAAAACCTTATTATATAGTTTTGTTGTGGAAATTGAACGTGTTCTTCAACCTGTGTCTCAAAACTATTCTTCTGATTATTTTTCAGTTTCATACGTAGATAAAACAGATATTGAAAATGATCAAAATATGTTTTTTTTAAATATGGAACTTAGCTTTTGTCATAAATTGAAAATGTTAAAACTGCTAGAATTGTGAAAAACGCAAGTGGTAGTAGGTTGGCACTTTGCACACCGACTTCACCGATTTCATAGGTCATCCGCGTTACACGGAGGATCGTGTCTCTGAGGCTCTAGTTTTAAATTCTGCTTCACGAATAATGATTAATATATGAATAATTGCATGGTAGTGTCCCTTGAAAAGTTTCTCGTTTGGACGACCGGACACAAATTGGCCAAATGACGGCATTTTAGAAAAAAAAATGATAGCCAATTTTCAAAATTCTTCAGGTTGACACAATGTTTTGTGCTTCCATGTTTATCCTTTCCTGTCGTATCTTGTAAATTGTAATGCAGATACTTCGAAATATTTGCTTTATTTGAGTCTATGAATAATTCCAACAAACCGAAAATGATAGCAATTTAAAGAAAAAGTCGGAGCAAAAATTTAGTTTAAGAAAAGTTATAAAAAGCTCCGGGGGTTGTACGGGGGCAGCTGTCCGGTGAGGGGGGGGGGGGGGGTAGTATTACCTTGTGAAATTGTCCCTGACCCGTACGAGGTTGAAGATACGTAAATTGTGCAAGTACAAGTGTGGGCGTAATTGTAGGGGGAAAATTCTGGAACGTTGAGCCAGATTGTTGGACAGGGCATAAATATCTTGTCAATCACAGGGGGCCATATAGATGTTTACAATGTTGCCCATCTATGTAGAGGCACATTGCCGAGAAGTAAGATCTGTCGGCTTTAAAAAGCCACACTGACTAATCTTTACGGTAAGATCGTAAGGTTTTGTAGACTCGCAATACTTCAGTTAGATTGTCACATGGTCATTGCCTTGTGTTTGCGTTCGTCCGTCGGCTGTTCGCTAACTTGCATCTTTTTATTTTGCACTGACGTGTCATCATATTCATGCCAAATTGGTAAAGATAACATGTAGATGGGTAGAATAATAATGGAATAATAACGGTTTTTTATTTTTAAATGCTGCTGGACTTGAAAACCTTTATCTGATTTATTGGTATGATCCGTAATCGTTATGCTTTCTGAGCCGGCTCGTGATTTCCAATTGAGAATGCAGTTTTTGTAATAACATAAGTGAATCTTTGATTTTTTTAGTTCACTAATAGTGTATTCGTTCACAATGTGTGCGGTTGTAAAACTTGTGCGTTCGATTTGGCCACATACTGATGCATCCCGAAACCCTCCTTTCTACCGCTTCTATCATTCCGAGCTATTCGATCTCGTAGATTAGCATAATTGGGGTCAATCCACTCCAGACAAAAAAGAAAAAAGAACTTGAGGGGAAACATGTTGTTTTAGTGTTTTTGTGCATTCTATTTGTGTTTGTCTGTTTGTGGTGGACATCTGATTTCATTAATACGAGAACTCTCGAACGAAACGAAGGATCAGTTTCAAACGTCGTGGGTTTATGCTTTGGACTGGGATTGTATTTGACATAAAGTGACAACATGTGACGTCAAAGTACGCCAAAATTTGACCATTGCGCGATTACTGTAACTGCAGAACGCAACGTCCGATTAGTTTCAAACTTGGTAGGATAATAGACGCCATTACGTGTTTTGGGCACTAGACTTTGTTAACAGGATAACTTTCGAACGACAAGTTGGATCAGCTCCGAACTTGGTGCGGTTAACATTTGGGTGGGTCCGCCGGTTGCTATTGTTTTTTACGCGTATAGAACAACACGTGACGTCAAGGGGTGTCACAAAAATGCGTCATCACTGTAGTTTGCAAAACGACACGTTGGAGCAGCTTCAGACGTGGCAGGATAAATGCATTGAATGGACTCGCCGGTTCATGTTGCAATATATATTGCACAAACGTATGACGTCATATGAAGCCAAACGTAGTGTGGACACTTAACCTCGTTAACAGAATAAATCACGAACGACGAATCGGATCAGCTTCAAACTTTGTAGTATTGTACCTTGTGTTTGAGATGAGCATGTGCGTTTTGGGGTTATAGTGGCTAGCTGAAAATAGCATGATACAGGATTTTTCACTGGGGTGGATTTTTTTTTTTTTGCTCTAGTCGTATGTAAACCCCTTGTAGCACTAGCTATTGATTTTACTCGAGTGACAGAAGTTGTTTTTAGTACCAAGTCTTTCCATATATGCGGCGGTTATGTGACCTTACTACATTGTTAGTGGGTCATCTGTTCTTTTCTGTTACGACAAACAGCGTTAAATTTGTTTTGACGACCGCCTTCCAGAATCGGATAAAAAGAACAGTAAAAGCTGCCTGTCGAGACCAGGATAAAAAAAACAATGAAACTATGTAGTGACCACCTTCACGACCCGGAAGAAATAGCCCAGTTGATACTAACCTCATTCTGCGTTGCTGCTCTTAGTCCTGGATGTGTATAAAAATTAAAGATTAAGATGCCCACAAGTCAGTTACGTGCCCGCCGCCCCCCCCCCCCCTCCACCCCCCACATTGGAATGGGATAAAGGTGTAACGTGACCCGACTTCTGGGCTTATTATATATATCCTTGTTATATATATCTATTCAGATATATTTATATGGGGTTAATAGTAATAATTCTGAAATGGTACAAAATTGTCAAAATGTAATTAAATTGACACGTCCTGGTACATTACTGTTGGTGTGCACTGGCTTCTGTAATTAATTATTTGTGCGGTGGTACATGTTGAATACAAGGCCTGACTGGATTTTATTTTATGTTTTGCCCAGTGTTGCAATCTGAAGGGTCACAAGTTATCCTCATGAGTTACGAGCGGACTGATTTTAATGGCGAAGTTACGGCCCAATTGCGTTCACTCTCTTAGACATTCCTGTCCATAAAGCAGTTTAGTATTAAGTCTAAGGACAATCCTGTTTCTTTGTGTGTTTCAGGGGTTTGGGTACAACTACGCTCCGCCTATCAAACCTTTGCGTCGGTTTCCGCATAAATACTCCAATGTAACTATGGAGTCCCTCTTAGAGATTCCAGTGTCCAATCATGAGAACAGCACTTGTGACCCTTCAGGCAATTTTGAACTCTGTTCAGGTTTAAAAGTAGAAATTCTGGGCAACGTTCAGTATTTCGATAATGCATGTATGGAAGCGAGAATGTGGATAATGCAAGCAGATGACGCCCTGCAGAGAGTGTCGGGCGCTACGAACGCTGTGGAACGCTTCCAAGAATTTGTGAAAAACATATCCGCGCTCATATTGAAGGAGATTGAATCTGTTGCCCATCAGTGTATTGAATTTTCTGATAACTTTCTGCGAAAAGAATCACATGAAAGCTCCTTGGAGGTAATAAAAGCCCCGGAAGAAAAATACGAGGCTTCTGAAGAAGCATCAGAAACAGTAACGGGCTCAGATACTTCGTTAAGGAACATCCAGTTAGAAACAAGTACGGGGTTTCTGGATGTAAGTTGTTTCAGGGACAGTTTAGACCTGGACAGACAGTTCAACATTTTGGCAGAAGCAGCCGAAAGATCGGGGGCAGTGTTAAGCAGTGATATAGGCGATGCCCTTTCAAATGCTGAAAGCAAAGTCGAAGAACAAGTTGTGAAAACTCATGTTATTAAGAAAAAGAGAGGGCGAAAAAAGAAGAGCGTGATCGAAAAAAAGCCTGTTGAAAAAGTTCGGCCAAAAAAGAGTGGGTTTTCGTGCGATGTGTGCCTGGAGGACTGTGGCACTCGGGTGGGTCTGGATCAGCACGTGACTGAGAAGCATATGACCAGTGAAGAGACGGGCATCGATTGCATGAAGTGCCTCAGAACTTACAGTACCAAGGCCGAGTTCGTGTCGCACATGCGGTCGGAACACCCGGAAGTGAGAGCAGACGAGTGCGGCGCGTGCGGCAGGGTGGTGAAAGACATGAGGCACCACCTGCACCGCGTACATTGCAAGCGCTTCAAGTGTTTCGAATGCGGCAAGTGCATGGCGCGTAAGACGGAGCTTGTCGTGCACCGGCGGATACACACCAATGAGAGGCCGTTCAGGTGTGACGTGTGCGATGTCGGTTTCCGCGGCATTGACGCGTACAAGCAGCACGTGGACACGCATGTATCCCAGCCTGTCAAGTGTGACCTGTGCAAAAAGACATTCAAGAATGACAGTTCGCGGAAAATCCACGTCAAGTACCAGCACGGTGGAAAGAGGCCCCACCCATGCGAGGTGTGTGGCAAGGCATATGTGACGCGGTCCGAGCTTCAGATACACCGCTTCAAGCACACGGGGGTCAGTGAATACCAGTGCAACATTTGCAAGAAATATTTTGCAAAGGCCAAAAGTCTCCGAGAGCACAGCAAAGTTCATATCAGGCCAAGCGCAAGCGATAGTGCTCTTATTTCCCCTGAGCCGATAAATTGCACGAGGTGTTTTAAAGACTTCAAAGACCGTGCTTTGTTCATGAACCACATGCGCACGGACCACCCGGAAGTGCCTCCGAACGAGTGCGGCGCCTGCGGTAAGATCGTCAAGGACATCAACCACCACATGCTGCGCGTGCATACCAAGCGCTTCATGTGTGACGTCTGCGGGAAGTGCGTGGCACGTCACACAGAACTGGTCGTCCACAAGCGGATACATACCAACGACCGACCCTTCAAGTGCGAACACTGTGACGTCGCCTTCCGCAGCGTCGACGCGCTCAAGGGTCACCAGGACACGCACGTGCCTCGTGACCTCAAGTGTGAGATGTGCAACAGAACGTACAAGAGCCGCACGTCACTGAGTGCACATGTGAGGCAAGAACACAGCGGTGAGAGACCCATGGTGTGCGAGCTGTGCGGCGAGGGCTTCGTCACGGCGTCGCAGCTCAAACTTCACGTCTTCAAGCACACAGGTGTCAGCGACTTTTATTGCTCGCCATGCGATAAATACTTCGCTGCAGTGAGCCGCCTTCGCATCCACAACGACATCCATCACGGGGGCAATGCTAGTAAATACAAGTACCTGTGTCCAATCTGTGGCAAGTATGTGGGCATAGGCAATAAGAAGTACCACATGTTGTCTCACTCAGGAGAACGAACCCTTCACTGCGAGTTCTGCGACAAGTCATTTGCCTGGCCGTCCGCTCTGAGAGATCACAGGCGACAGCACATGCACTAGGCGTGTTGCCCAGTGTCCCTTTTTCCTGTCGTTTTTAAGGGGGTTGGGCGAGGATTAATGTGAAACAAAATATCATGAAATGGACAGGTTAATATTAATCTCCAAGCTTTTCAAAATCGAAATTTAAAACCGAAACTGATTTGAAGGGTATCGGAGGTTGCCGAGATCTGCATATTTCTTCATACTTGGTATTGTTCACATTTTACATTGTTACGTTTTGTGAGTCTTTCATTCGTTAATGTGTTGATCAGGTTGGTTTTTTTTCAGCGCCATTCCTAAACTATACACAGCTGCTAGAATAGATTTTACATAAGCTGCAGGTAGCAAACAAGAAGCCGCAGGCTGTACATCGGCAGCCTTCATGATTTTCAGCTTAATGAGCACGATTTATCGTGGAATTCTTTGCTCCTTTTCATATAAACAGATAAGGACTTAACAAAAATGCTCTGTCGGTAGTGCTGTGCAGGGTTGTGCGTTACTTAGAAAAGTCAGTCTGGAGTATTTTTTATGTCGTAAGGTGACGTGGAAACACGTTAAATGTGGTTTTTATTCTAACCCTGAGCAAAAGAAAAATTAGTAAAATTCCCGATTTCGCAATGATTCATTCGCCATCTAGCGGTAGAGAAAGGAACACAGGTCAAATGCCTTCTTCTTGAAGTCTTTACTTAGAGAAGGGGGCATTCCAGTTTCAGTGCCTTCAAACACTTTTGCATAAGTATGTATGTTTGTATCGCAAATAAACAAATGAATTTTCAAAGGTTATTTTCACTCACCATTATTGCATTTTATTTATATTACGAGCATATTGACGAATTTTGTGGGTGATAATATGATTCTTACAAGAACCAGTTCTCATAGGGCTATGTATTCTGAACTGAAAGACTTTTCCAAAACGTCCCAAAATGAAAAGGTCGGCAAACGAAGCCCTAGAAGTTTGTTTTAGGAAATAGGACTGACAGCAGGCTTTCAAGTCCCCATCCATTTTAAACTTGGCATTTTTTTTTTTTTTTGTTTTTTTTTTTTGTTTTTTTTGTTTTTTTTTTTACCAATAGTTAGGTATTTTGATTCATAAATTCTAATAAAATGTTACCCGATTTTTTTTTTCTAAAAATCCTAACTTTAAATGTGTGTTTCTTTATTTATTAATTTTTGTAGCTATATATTTATGCGTCACATATTGAAGTATTATTAAATTTGATGGTCGAGAAACCCCGAATAGCCCTATTTTAGATAGGTAAAAAAACTCTCTACAAAACCTTTATTTTTTTAAATCAGATCCCTAGAAAAACCCTCAATACTCAGATTTACTTCGTAATCAATCTACTAGAAAGGTTCCTTTCGTATGGATTTTGCTCTATTATGAGTGAAAAATACGTTATTCCATTTTAGTTCCCTTTTATTTCAAGCAGTTCGAACGGCTAAATATGCATTATAGGCCACTTAAGTGAAGTACTTTCGTAAGATATTTCGTAAAAAAATTTTCCCGCATGAAAAAGATAAGCAAATAGTTCATGTTTGCAAAATACTGTTACGTTTCTGCTGTTTTACACGTCTCATTTCTTGTTGGAGAATGAAAGCAGAAGACCCTGAAATTTTGGTGTAGACATTCGAGCCTCGTTCTGAGCTGTACATCAACAAGTCTGCTCACCATTGCGAAATGGCGAATCTGAATTGCGGACAATGGCTTCCATTCGTCTATAAATTGCCGCATTTTATACAGCACACAGCACAGTTGGGATGAAATCTGTCTGTATATGTCTATACATGCAAATTTGATATTTTCAAAAGTACATTAAAATTTTAGGAAAGACAACACGCAAAATGAATAATTTGATATGCTTCAAAAGCGAAATGTTTTATCTTCATTTCGACATTAGATTTGTATTAAGCCAACATCTCTTAGAGTACCAAGAATCTCACCGAATTTCGTTTGAAGGGTATTTCGTGATGAGTTTTTAAGCATATGTATGTCACAGTCAAATTGTCAAATCAGCCACATTGCAGTCTTCCTAAAGTATTCAGCCACAGAGCAAAATGTCTGATTTTTTAGTCGGAAAATTTGAGGTTACCCGAGTGTCTGCTCACATGTCTCTTGGTTTCACTTAATGTGACTTACCCGGATGGCTGCTTTTATAATTCTTGGTTTCATTTAATGTGAGTTACCCGGGTGCCTGCTCACATATTTCTTGGTTTCATTTACTTGTCGTTTATTCTCTTTTGTGATCAGACAGAAAATATGATTCCTGTTGTGAAGTACAATTAAATAAAGACATCTACTTCCTTGTTGCATGGGATTTCTTTGCTGCTTGCATTATTGTATGGCTTGTGTGATCACACCAATACAGTGAAATACAGTTATAAATCACGTAAATTCAGTATCGTTCATTTTAATCCACCCTCCAGTGTGTAATAGGGGGTTGGGACATTTTGTACCTTTGTCACTTTGTACCTCCGTCATTTTGTACCTTTTTGGACACTTTGTATCTCAAATTTTGGGACACTTTGTACCCCCGCGAAAGACGTTTTGTACCTTTTCTGCCACTTTGTACCTTACCATTTTATACCTTATTTTACGTGCAATACTCAGTTAAAACACAAAATTAAATACCGCATGCTCTACCTGACCTTCATTTCAGTGAAAATTTGTTTATTTATTAATTGCAATAACTTGTGGGATGGTTTTGGGGGCCATTCCGTAAAGTGGCTTTACCGTGATTGCAATTATCAGTAAATTTTCTTTAAATTTTCTTAAATTTTCTTAACAGTGTTAATTGCATTACTTGAGTTTATGTTACAGAGTTACTCAGTGAATGGAACAGAATTGATAAGCTCTGGGAGTATATTAATGCAATCATTTCGACCAGATTTCTGGAATTACTAACCAGACTGAGTGAATCTACTCAGGAGTTACTGTGCAAAATCGCTGTAATTGGCTGGACTTTCAGCACCAGTCTTCTAAAATCAGTATAAAGACAGCTGCGATTCTTTGCTAGTTATATGTCTCCCCCCTAAGGGAGACATATATAGCATTTGGTGTGTCCGTCCATCCTGGCGTCTGTCCGTCCGTCTGTCCGCAGTGAGTTCTCATGAAATTAGTGAGTCGATCTTTCTCAAAACATAGATACATACATATTGGGGTACATGTCTAGATGATGCCCGTGTTATCTTTTTTCGTTCCTTCAACAATTCTTTTTTGGCAAATTTTTGCCCCATGGGGGGGAGGGTTCGTGCATTTTTTTTACTTTGGCAGGCTATATCTCCAAAACAGCTCGTTGGATAAGGCTCAGACGTCGCAAGAAGAACACACATATAGCACAAATGTATACTGCAAAGTTTTTCTTCACTTCCGCTGAAAATGTGTTTTTGGCGAATTTTTAAATTTTTGATTTTAAACTTTTTTGGGTCATATTGTTGCGATATCTCCGAAAAAGTTTGTTGGATTAGGTTGAAACGTGGCAAGAAGAACCCACATATAGTGCAAATGTTTACTGCGGAGTTTTCTTCGTTTTCGTTGAAAATGTATTTTTGGCGATTTTTTAAATTTTTGATTATTTAAGTTTTTTGGCCATATTGTTGCGATATCTCCGAAACAATTTGTTCGATTACATCGCAACGGATAATTCGAGGTTAATGTGGATTAAATTATCGGCTTAGACTTAGTGTAGCTACAGCTAGACTGTCATCGGTGACAATCAGAAAATTCCGTTGTTATTTTGCTGGTTACATATTACGCGACAGCAAAAAAACGTGTATTGTATTGTAAAGAAGAGTGCAAATTGACAATAAAATATGTAATATTAATCTTGGTTGTAATTTTTCTCACCTTAAAGAGGGTACAAAATGACTTTAAAAAGGTGTAAAGTGGTAAAGTACAAAGTGGCGGAAAAGGTACAAAACGTCTTTCGCGAAGGTACAAAGTGTCCCAAAAAAAGGTACAAAACGTCTTTCGCGAAGGTACAAAATGGCAAGGTACAAAGTGGCAAAGGTACAAAATGTCCCAAGACCTGTAATAGATGTCAGTATTAACAAGCTTTGACCTCTAAATTCTCCTAAAATATTCAAGTATGAAATGAAAGAATAATGATGGTTTGATGTCAGTTTGAAGTCTTACGTATTTACGTGATATTTAATTTCTGTTTTATCTCGGTATAACAGAGGGATAAGGTTTTCCGTCTGTCCACATGCGTGTCCGGGCTATATCTCAGAAACTGTAGGTCGGATTGTTTTGAAATTTTAAGTTCGGATAGAGCACACATTGGAGGTGTGCAGTGGCTTTTTTTTGTTCGAAATCATTAACAATTGTCAAAACGACAGGATTTTTCGGTTGTTGAAACTTAGCGTATTTTTAACGCAGGCCTTCCAGCGGAACCTATTAAACCTATTAAAACCTATTAAACCTATTTTTTTCAAAATGAACCTATTTTTTTTAGAAAATGACGTATTAAACCTACTAAAACCTATTTTTTGGCTGCTAATTGATTTTTTTTACCGGTTTATTTTTCATTATATTATCCATTCTCACACAAAATATTACCAAAAAAAAAAAACAAAAAAAAAAAAACTCACATTTTTAGATTACTTTCACAGAATATCTGTATTGTTTAAATTAATATATTTATTGTATATATAGTCTCAAATCTTGCATGCATGTTGGGGCACATGTCCAGATGATGCCCATGTTAATTTTTTTGTCGTCCCCCCCCCAAAAAAAAATCCTATTTTTGGCGAATTTTTGAACTTACGGGGGAGCGCTATGCCCGAAACGGTTGGTTGGGTTTTGCTTAAACGTTGCGAGAAGAACACACATATACCATATAGTGCAAATGTTCACTGCTATTTTATTTTTCATTTCCGCGAGAAATTGTATTTTTGGCGATTTTTTTAATTTTTGATTTCTGTGTTTTTTTTACTCAGTTTGTTCGATATCTCCGAAACTATTCATTGGATTTTGCTCAAACCTTCCGAGAAGAACGACCATAACGTGCAATTGTACACTGAGTGGCTACTGTTTGTTTTCGTCAAAAATAGATTTTTTTTGCGGTTTTTTGAAATTTGTTATTTATGCTTGATTAGGTTTGAGTCGTAGTTAAGAGACGGCCTGTCGGATCTTCACTTTACCTTGCACAGTAATAGCGCGTTAGATTTTAATCCTGAGGACGTGAGTTAGATTCCCGGCTTGGGCGCTAAATATATATATATATATATATATATATATATATATTTTTTTTTTTTTTTTTTTTTTTTTTTTTTTTGCCGCATTGAAGTGATTTTTGGCAGAAAACATGCCTTGGTGGTCCTGTATGCCACTTTTCATTTTTTAGTCGATTTTTTAATTTATGAATTTTTGACGAATTTTTTAAATTTCAATTCAAAAAATACTTATGTACATGAAGTAGAAAAGTGTTCAAAGTGTACCTCGCACAATGGTTGAGGCGGGAGATCGATTTCAGTATCCAAGATAGTTCTTCCGGCTCACTGCGAGTACAGCTTTTCGTTTTTTTTTTTTTTTTTTGTTTTTTTTTTTTGGAACGGTTTCGAAATCTTAAATTTTCTGCCTGTGACGTGGCATCAGTTACGAGTTATATGACGGCATTTATGTTTTAAAGCTCAATAATTCAAAAACTAATGAACCTAGCGCTTCGGCACAAAACACATTTTGAGACTGCTTTTAAGCAAGGAATTTTTTGCATGCCAACGTTTTACCTTTGACGTCATTTATGTTTGAAAGCTCAATAACTCGAAAACTTACGTACCTAAGGCTTCGGCACAAATTACATTATTACATGGGTAACTGGTTTCGTTTTGGGACCGGTTTCCCTGACTAATGTACCGTTCTCACACAAAATGAAAGTGGACCGGAGCCCCCTTTCTCTGATAAATATTGGACCCATTTGAAAGTGTCGAAGTACGATGGCATAGATTTTAGACTGATTGTTTTGTTTCGTTATAAAATTCTTAAAGAAGCTTTCATTTGCCTCTAAAGTATGTTTACCAATGTTAAAAAAACACTCCTTGCACTTCGAATATTATTGTGTGACAGAGGATCAGTCACTATTCCATTGTAGTAAAATTATACCTTTAAACAAATTCATCATAAAACCATCGGCTTGATTTAAATGTACGCTCAACTTGTTTGTTGTTGTTTTTTTTTCTATTTATTTGTTTATTTTTGCTTGAAGATACTTGTGTGAAGTCGACGACGAGTACCAAAACTTCCCTTTACTTTTCATTATACCAAACTAACATCACAAGGGTTCATTTCGTTGTTATTCAGTCGTTTGCTCGCTCTGAAAAGTAAACTTTTGCGCATGCTTTCTAATATAACCTTACAGAGTAAGTCGTTAGACGATCGACAACCTGTGCAGACTATACCGAAGACCATCGGATTGATGCTCATTTCAGATTGGCAATACTCTGTTTTAAATGTAATTTGTTGTGCAGAAGTTAGAAGAATGCAGATCAAAAGGATTTATGGCACAGCGGTTTACCTTCAGGCTGGGACCGGTTAATCACATATTCTTTAAGAATACCTTTCCGTTCTCTAACTCGTAAAATATGCCCGGAAAGCGCCTAAAGTGGATAAACATGTAACTTTTTCTGTGGAGAATTGGCTGTACAATTAACCCTGGATCCCTAAAGTGATTAGCTTTTATTCTAGAGGTGAAGGGCTGAATTGAGGAGTATGTCAATCATTTAGTCAAGTTTCAGGTCGTGGGCAGCGTGTGACAAGCTTGGATTTTGTTTGAAGAAAGGCAGCAATCTTGGGCTGAAGTCTACGCCAACTATTTTTTTGTGTTTCAGACATTTCATTTGGCTCATCGCACACCGGCACACCCTAAAATCATATCAGCCTAGATACTTTACATAAAAATAGCTGTTTAACAACAGGCTGTTGATGATTGGATAATGTCTGGTCACGTGAACCTTGCTAGCACTTATGCCGACAGCATGGCTGAACCGGAAACGGACTGTCCCACCGAAAGTAGTGGCAATTTGGCGCGGTTCGACGAAGCAGGAGAAGAAGCGAGGAAATGGATAGTAAAAGCAGAGGAAGCACTACAGAGAGTGGCCTCTGTAGGCGACACCGAGGCTATTGGACGTTTTACTGAGTTCGTGCAAAACATCACGTCTGTCGTACTGAAGGAAGTGAGGACGTCGGCAAAGCAGTGTGTTCAGTATGCAAATAGTTTGGCGACAGAAGATAAGCGAAGCCCGCCATTGCGCAAGAAAGGCGGTGTCATCCTCAACAAAAGCACTGATTTGCCGAAGAAGGGTAGTAAAAAAGCCAAAAATTCGGCGAAGAAACACAACAATTCGCCGAAGAAAAGTAGTGACTCGCCGAAGAAAAGTAGTGACTCTGCGAAGAAGGGCAGTAATTCGCCGAAGAAAAGTAGTGACTCTGCGAAGAAGGGCAGTAATTCGCCGAAGAAAAGTACTCCACGCAAGCAAAAAGAGACACAGATGGACGAGACAACAGAAGAATTTTGTTTTAAGGAAAGCCTGGGTCTGCAAGAGCAGATGACCATATTGTCCGAGAGTGCTAAGAATTCTCTAGTGACATTTTCCAATGCAAACGCACCTTTAGGTGCGAGTGAAGACAACATCGAAATCAAGGTAGAGCCAATGGAAGACGTAGTTATTGAGTTGGATGAGGGCGGTGGTGTAAACATAGCGCAAGCGGGCAAGAAAAAAAAATCAGCTCTAAAGGGCTGGATTCAAGAACGTGGCTCTAAAATTAAAGGTGATTTCTCATGTGTCATTTGCAAATCTGGGTATATGAGTGAACAGAATCTTCGAAACCACATGAAAAAGACGCACGTGGTGACGGACCTGGCGATCCCGTGTCGTAAGTGCTCGACAAAATATCCCACCACGAAGAAGTTCTTCTACCATATGCGGTCGAAACACCCGGATGAGAGGAAATCAGGAGAATGCATCGCATGTGGCAAGCACGTGGGTGATGTGAATCAACATGTGTATGGCGTCCATGCTAAAGGATTCAAGTGTCACAAGTGTAGCAGGAAAATGGTCAGGAAATCGGATTTGATTGGCCACTTGAAGACCCACATCAGAAGCCATATATTCAGTTGTAATGAGTGTGGGAAAATGTTCAGCTCGCCAAAGTATTTAAAATGCCATAAAATAGCCAAGCACAGGGGGGAAAAATTTCGCTGCGAGGTTTGCGGCAAAGAGTATTCGATACCATCCGCTCTGCAAAGGCACCTCTTTAATCACTATGGTGTCAGTGAATTTCAGTGTAAATACTGCGGGAAATATTTCTTCAGTGAGGGGAAACTTACGGAGCATATGGAGAAAATCCATCCGTCAGAACAAGCATCAGCTTAGCTGCAGCGACCGCAGGAACTTGGTTTTATGGGACTAGAACTGGATTCCGTGTGAGGATTGCGCGGGTAGCTTTGGAGATGTGAGCAGTTGTGTCCTGAGAAATGAAATGAATCGTAAACATTGAAGAATTTGATCACGATGATTAAAAAGAGAACTGGTTGTGTGTAAATACATTGAGGAAATGTTAAAAAGTTGTGCATTTAATAAAATCATTGCTGAGTGATTTCGTGTGAATTCGATACGTTATTGCGTTGTTTTGCGTGTTCCGGTATGCGCGTCTGGTCTGGTGTTCTCCGGCGTGCTGGCTAACTTAGCCAGTGATTTCCGATCGCTTACACAACTGTACAAGGAAAATGCCGTTCTGAGTTCTGACACGACCAAGTGTCGAGGACCACACACTATGAGTTGCGAGTCAAGAAATCTGCCTGAGAGGAACTATACAGCTGAATAATTTAAATGAGAAAATAGAACTAAAATTGTTTTTAAAAAATGTTTTATCCGTTTGCATATTAAACAGGTGGGTTTGGAATTAGGACCGGATAGAGGGCGTTCTGCGTGTTTGACATAATATATGTCTGCATGTGCTTGCGTAATGGCTTTACTTTTCAGTTTGTGTTTTAGGAGTTAATTGTGTATACTTATAAATTCGTCGGGGTGGGGGGAGGGGGCGGATGAGGCTGGGGGGGGGGGGGGGGAGGTGGGCATCGTCAGATGGATGTAAATGTTTCGCTGTCTAATTATAATTAGTTGTCAGTGTTAGGTAGACCACAAACATAATTCCTGCGCAGATTCTACTGGTGTTTGGTATTGTTACACCAGATTCTCCTATAAGTGGGTGCCAGTGTTTGGTAGACCACAAACATATAAATTTCTGCACATATTCTGCTCGTGTTTGCATAGTTTTTTTTTTTTGGGGGGGGGGAGGGGGGCATCGTCAGAGGAGTGATAGTGTTACGCTAATTGCCCCTCGTTATATTGGTTGCCTGTGTTAGGTAGACCACTAACATACAAATTCCTGCACAGATTCTGCTCATGTTTGCGTATGGTTGATGGTGGGAGGGGGGGGGAGGGTATCGTCACATGAATTACACTATATACTCTTCGTTATAATTGGGTGCCTGTGTTTTAGTCACACAACAGTAATAAATATTTCTGTACAGATTGAGCTCCTGATTGTATAAAAATATCAAATTTTGTGTTCAAAGCTTTACGAACCTTTACAAGTTACAAGGCTTTAAAAGGGCCCATTTTACATAAAATTCTGTATTGAATAAAGACAAAAAAATGGGTGTTGTTTTTATTTCCCAGTTTCGTAACCGTATTTGCCAGTATTCACTCATTCACTGCTGCCGGCGGGGCATATACCACACATGACCTTGCATGGTCTTCGCATGTCCAGTGTAAAGGCGCGAACATAGGGCATGTTAACGTCCCTTAGTGCATTCATGATGTTCTGCTTGAAGATGACAAGATTGCAAAACCCGAAAAAAATGAAATGGGGAGGTGGGTCTTGCGAGCCTGTTTATGTTATTTTTTTTTTTTTTTTTTTATCTAGCTCGGTCGGAATTATCGATTATCTAGGATTTTGATCTTGGGAGGTCCCTGCAAAGTCATGGCGGAAATTGTATTTTCATAACTTGCTAAAGCAGTAGTTCAGAAAAATTGGAAGCGTTTGTGGGGTCTTCTGGACAATTTTTGTTTGTGTTTCAGACTGCTTTTTACCTTACACTCACCCGAAAGCAAGGAACGGCGAATTGTCCGCATATATTTGGGAAATTGGCACACAAGTAAATAGAAAACTCACAGTGCACTCACAATGTCCAAGAAACTGAACAAAGCTCTTCTCCCTGCTGTAGGTGTAAAAACGTTTGACAACTTAAAACACTTTGACACTACCTGGGCTGAAGCGAGAGACTTGGTGAGGCAGTCGGACGAAGCTTTGCGAAGCGTGTTGTCACTGGGTTCTTCTCAAACTATGGAGCGTTTCACAGAATTTGTGGACAATCTCACTTCAGTGGTGTTGCGAGAAGTTGAAGCTGCCGCCGAACAATGTGTTAAATATGCAAAGGATTTGGTTCCGGACAAAACAACACCGGATTCAGCGTTGAATTCTGATGCAGCCTTGGTCAGAATCAAGCAGGAGCCTGTAGAAAGATCAACTGAAAGTTCTTACGGTTTTAGTTGTTTTAAAGAAAGCTTAACGCCCATAGAACAAAGAAATATCTTGTCACAGAGTGCCACAAAATCCGAGGTTGGAAACCTAATTAATGGACGTGTTTCGAATGATCACAACGGTAGAAGGGAAGATTCGCCCTGGTCGAAGATGGCATCAGTGGCCTTAAGCACTGAACGGCAGGTTTCTCAAAAGAAACTCTGCAAGTCTTCACAGAAGCGAAATGATGCGCCACCTCAAGGATCAAATACGAGGTCGTCAGGAAGCTCCAAGAGGCAGGCTTCCCGAAAGGCATCCCGTGGGAAAGATTCTCCAGGGAAGGGAATCTCAGTGCTGTCTCAAGAGTTTCACAATTTCAAGTGTGATATCTGCGGTGAGGAGTCTGCTAATAAGCTTCTTCTGAAGAGACACATTTCAAGTAAGCATATGTGTGAAGATGAACTGGCAGTTCGCTGCATGACGTGTCTGAAAGATTTCTCGAAAGTGCTGGAATTTCAGCATCACATGAAATCGGATCATCCGGAGATTCCGTCTGATAAGTGCGGCGCTTGTGGGAAAAAGATGTCACTCTTCCATCCTTATACGCACTTTACAAGATACAAGTGTGAGATATGCGGAAAGCGGTGTCCGAAGAAGAGTGACCTTATTATGCACCGGACCCTCCACTTCAGTCAGAGAACGTTTAAATGTGACAAATGTTCGCAAAGTTTCCGTCACAGGAAGGGTCTGAGAAAGCACCAAATTACTCACACAGTTCAGCCTACGAAATGTGACATCTGCCAGAAGACGTTAAAAAATGTTCAAGTGCTTAGAGCGCATGTGAGACGTAACCATGCGAAGCCGAACTTCATGTGTGACGTGTGCGGCAAGACGTTCTCGTGCCCTGTGGGACTTAAAAGGCACTTGATTTGCCACACGGTCAAAAATGAAGAAGATTTCAAATGTTCCTTTTGTGGACGCTGGTTTCAAAGCAGAAGCAACCTTAGTTTTCATTTGAAAAGTCATGTAAAAGTCACACGGAAGGCCGGTGCCAGATCCCTGACCGGGGAAGTGCAGAGCACCTCATCATAATCGATTTATGTGATCGCTCAACATATGGGATTTTAAACTAACATTTATCTAGCGACACACTAATGTAATTACCCGGGTTGCAGAGAACAGAGGCCTACCGTATATTGTAGTCGTTGACTGCGATGCAATGATATTGTTTCAGCTGCACACAACTAATGAAACACACGAGGGGGACTGGGATATATCGTATTGTAGGAAAAGCCGTATAAATTTGTATATATGTAAGATAAAAAAAATTGGCAACAGGGCTTTAGCAAAAATTTATGTGAGTTCATGTGTAAGAGGTTTTTCTTTTCAAGAGTTTGAGTCTGACCCAAAGCTTGAGTATTGATGCTAAAGCTGTGTTACTTCATATGTCTTACGTCGTCGGAGGACTGTTGTGGGTGGTATCGAAACTTTTTTCTCAACCATTTCCTACAGCTCTGCCGTATCCGATGCCGATCGAATCTGTTGAAAAAAAAAGAACAAATTTTTGACTATATAGACACATTTGATGTAAAGCTCTTTTTTTTGGGGGGGGGGGGTGGGCTGATTCGAAATAAAAACGTGTAGCACTGGTAGTACAAGTCCGAAAGCGTGTGCGAACAGTGAGACTTGGGGAGAGTTTTAGGCTCATTTCAACAGTTCAAACAGAGTAGTGGTCTTACTTTCATTATCATACGATTTTTTTGTATAAAACTGTTCTCACATAAATTAGATATTTTTTTTGCACTCTCCTGTTGTTTTTGGTGTTTTTTTTTGTTTTGTTTTTTTTTTTTTTGCGATGTAGTTATGTTGTTATTGCGATGTCAAGTACACACCAGTAGTGGCAGTATCATAAGTACGTAGCATGACGCTTTCGATACTGGATGAGCGGCCATGCGTACCCACTCGTGACATACACTGCGGTAACAATACTTTTTCCTTTCTACGCTCATTGGTAATCATTAAATAAAGGTTAATTAGTGTTCTGTGGTATGTCTTCTACTGTGCTAGAATAACCCTATTGTGGGGGTGGGGACAGTGCACGTGCTTTCTTGTATGTGTCTGTTTCACAGAAGTACAAAGATTTTAAAAAGCGTACCAAATGGTGCGGCTGCCCCAAAATTCAGAGCATGCTGCAAAGTTAATGTTTCAAGAGAAGCACAGCTCTCGAGATTCTAAGCCCTGATTGGTTAAGATTCTGGCCTCGTATTCACAAAAGTTTTCTGCACAGTTAAGTCGCACTTTCATTAGCGGTAACCAACTGATCTTGTTAATTAGGCCATAAAATCTTCGATGACTTTGTAACAAATTTACTTATGCCGAAAAATCAGATCATAAATTTGTCGGTTCAACGTGCGAACAGTTATGTTTAATTTGAATATGTCTCTATATCCATATTAGATAAGTTCTCGATCACGCAGAATTGAAAGAATTGTAACAAAATAGTTGTGCCAGAAAGAAAATTGTCTTAGGTGCGTATCCCGAGTTCTTAAAAATGAGACTTACCCGACCAGCCTTTGAGTTTCCGTTGAAAAAAATATGCCTGCTTAGGACCGAACTTTATATTCTTTAAAATTTTGACAACGGTGTTTGCCAAAATTTTTGTTTTTTGTTTTCCTGCAGAATATGTTTCTGGTTTGACGGTTGGTATGTTTCTGGTATGAGAGTTGATATGTTTCTGGTATGAGAGTTGGTATGTTTCTGGTATGATAGTTGGTATGTTTCTGGTATGATAGTTGGTATGTTTCTGGTTTAAGAGTTTGTATGTTTCTGGTATGAGAGTTCGTATGTTTCTGATTTGAGAGCTGGTATGTTTCTGGTATGAGAGTTGGTATGTTTCTGGTTTAAGAGTTGGTATGTTTCTGGTATGAGAGTTCGTATGTTTCTGATTTGAGAGCTGGTATGTTTCTGGTGTGAAAGTTGGTTTAGTTTGAGACTTGGTATGTTTCTGATGTGAGACTTCGTATGTTTTTTATTTGAGAGCTGGTATGCTTCTGGTATCAGAGTGCGAAGACAGAGAGCACAAAATTTTAAAGTAACTGCTTCCTCTGAAAGGCTGGCTTTAATACCATTTCTGCCTACCAGGTGAAACATTTTATCTTTTAATCCCCGATTTTTTTCTTTCGTTTTTATTTTTTTTAATTTTTGTTTTCTTTTTGGCAATTCCAGTGATGGGAGGAAGAGAGACCATAATTTTAGTTGTTCGCTCAGAACGTATTTGACAACCTGTAGATGTTTAAACACCGTGTTTTAGTTAGTGGCAACACCTTTTAAGATTGTTACATAAACTTAGGGCATGACATGCGAAAGTAACAAGTAATTTGCGCATATTTTAATGCGGAACATTTGAAGTTGGCAGAAAATATCTACGAACGACAGTTCATTACTTTCATTCTCATCCCGTCCCTCGCGGTGGCCACATACAATTCACCAGTTTCTAGGTGTGATGTTTCTTCCCTGGAAGTTTCTTTTTCAACCAATCGGAACTCCGCAATGTGTCCTGTTCTAAGACACAGACGAGATTCCTTTCTTTGATTCTGCAGGATACTCATCATGATCAAATTGAATTTGTTTGAATTGTTCTCAGACCACATGTTCTCTGCTTTATTCCAGGATAAAAAATAAAAAAAACTCCAACGAATGAAGAGTCTATCGACGTTTTTTTTTGTTTATTTTTTCAGACGCTTTCCCTATTTTACATGCTACGACTACGCACTAAATAACGGTCTTCATGGAAAGCGACGTCGCCACGAGCGAGTTTGACCTCGCGGACAACGCTAGTGACGTCGCGGACGATGCGAGCGATTCCACTAGTACCCTGTCTGGATTAGATGAAAGCTCAAAAGCGCACATTCCAAGCACTTTGCAGCATTTTGACGATGCTTGGTCTGAAGCCAGGAGTTGGGTAAAACAGTCCGATGAAGCCTTGCAAAAAGTGTCCACCGTGGATAACACGGAAACTATGAAGCGCTTTGCTGAATTCATAGAAAATATCACCACTGTTGTGCTAAAGGAAGTGAAAGCTGCCACCCAGGAGTGTCTGGAATATGCAGAAAGTGTGGTCCCACCAGAGGTGGCGATGCCTGCGTTAAAAGTAGCAGATATTACGTCATATGCTGAGCAACAGGACAACATCGCAGACCAATCAGGGGAAAGATATTTGAGGGATATCCACCCAGGTTTCGTGAAGCAGGAAAACAACTCGTTTTGGGATACGGACATTTTTTCACAGCCTTCCCAACCAGAAGAGGAAACTGAGACAGATGAAAATTCACAGGAATCCAGTTGCTTTAAAACGGGCTTTAGTTCCAACGAACAAAGAGTTATTTTATCAGCCAGTGCGCAGAAATCTTCAGGTAAGAGTTCTGAAGATGCCCATGAAACCATTTCGAAAAAGGCTGTAAAAGTCAATAAAAAGCGAACTGCATTAAAGAATAAATCTGTTGAACTTAATGACAAAAGTACTGATGGGCAAAGTAACAGAAAAAAGCCTAAGAAACAAACTGTTACAGAGAAAAAATCTGTAAAAAACACTGGCAAAAATATTCCAAGTCCAAGTAAGGCGAAAACACCTAAGGAAAAAACAGTTACGGTTTATAAATCTGAGGAGCGTAACGGTAAAAAAGCCAAAGATCCAAGTAAACAAAAGGCGGTGAAGAAAAAACCGAAAGATAAAGAAGATAAAACTGCCAAAACTCCGAACAAAAGGAACCGAGTAAAAGTGAATGCCCTTACAAGGAAATGGCGTGTCGCAGAGCAACCAATGTTTGAGCTTCCCACGGAGGAATTGCTTATTTACAAGTGTGACGTTTGTCACGAGAGGTTTGCGCACAAGAAGCCCCTGGACTTGCACGTGGCTAACGAGCACGTGTTTGTCATAGACGAGGAGGAGAGCTGCATGATTTGCTACAACCATTACCCAACCAAACCCGAGTTTGTCAAGCACATGCGCACGGAGCATCCGGAAGTGCCCGAAAACAAGTGCGGCATTTGTGGCCAGATACGGAAGAATATCATTGGTCACTACAACGGTGTGCACTATAAGAAGTTCAAGTGTGAGGACTGTGGCAAGACGTTCAAGGGCTCGACGACGCTCGATGTCCATCGGAGGATTCACACCAACGAGAGGCCGTTCAAGTGTCACGTGTGCGACTTTGGTGCCCGCGGTCGCGACGGGTTGGTTCTGCACATGCAGTCGCACTTCCCGCAACCGGTCACATGCAAGGTGTGTCAGAGAGAGTTCAAAAATAAGACGTCGCTGAGAGCCCACACGAGATACAAACACACCAAGTACAGGCCCAATGTTTGTTCCATATGCGGGAAGGGATTTGTTCAGAGGTCTAAGCTGAAAGCGCACATGTTTGTTCACACGGGTGTGAGTGACTTCCAGTGTTCTGTCTGCAAGAGATATTTTGCCCTTCCGGACAGGCTGAGAAAACATATGCATATACACACCAAGATCCCTGTCAACCCCATACCGTTTGACCCTCAGCCCATACAGTGCCCATGGTGTATGGGGCTGTTCGCCAATCACCGCGACTTCGTGGCGCACCTGCCCGTGGAGCATCCGGAAGCCCCGCCCGACCTGTGCGTCGTCTGCGGCAGGCACGTCAAGGGACCGCTCTTGGCGCACGTGCGCACCGCCCACTGGAAGTGCTACAAGTGCCACATCTGCGGCAAGTACTACAGTCGAAGGCTTGATCTCTCGTTCCACGTACAATCTCATGCAAAGGATCAAGAACAATTGCCGTCCTCGGCGAATTGAGAGAAAAAGAGACAATGTGGAAGTGTGAGCAAGGAATTGAAGTAGAGCTTTTGTTTTATCATTCATACGTGAAATTTTGTCGAAATTTAATGCCGAAAATTGATTTTAGGCAATGATATGTCTCCTAACATTTTTTGCCCAATCGCTTCGATGCTTTATTCGAAACGGTTCAGTTTTATTGAAGTATTTGAGTGTTATTCGAGTACTTTGCCTTGACCTCGCCGACTTCCCCGAACTGGTTGGTCACATGATGGTTTTACCTTTTTGTGGCGAGGAGAAAAGGCATGTAAAAAGTTCACTTCTTGCCCTTCGTCCGAACAGAAAAAATGTCCTGGTAGACATGGTGGTTTTGAATGCCATGGGCCTCAAGTACGTTAAAGAGAGAGAGAGAGAGATAGAGAGAGAGGGGGGGTGGAGGGGGGGTGGTCAGTGAAATGACAAACAAACTGGAAATCATGGGAAAGTACGCTAAAGAATGCCATGTTTTTTTTTCTTATTGAACTATAATTTAACGGTGCATCTGCCATCAAGAAGGTCTTACTATGGGTAGGAAAATCATCATGCCCTTGCATTGTCATATATTCTACATATTACATATTTAACAAAGTAAATGATTTCGTAGTTTATATGCATCTAGAAATAGTATTCGAATAAATTGGAACTCCAATTTACCCTGTTTGATTTAACCGGCCTAGAAATCTGGCTGTAACACCCCTCCCCCCTCCCTCCCCCCACCCCCAATACCTGATGCTTTAATTCTGTGACTGCCAGTGAGCATGCAAAGGAAAGATCAGCTTTTTTGGGTACATGGGAATATATGCCAACAGACGTGTATGCCACTCTTGCAATGTCGAAATCAGTTAACATTAAATTCACAGACAGTTAAAAATTACACTGTTTATATTTTGTTCAGTAGAAATGACCCACACTAAATATCTGGTTCTTTGACCAGACGTGGTCCATTTTATTCGAATAATATTTGATTTTCGCTGATTTTGAATTTGCCTAGTTCAGTTTACCTACACATGGGTATGGAATGATACAGTTGAGACATATACATAAAGCAGACGAAGTTTATTGCAGATAATACGGACAGGACAGGGTAGGATAAATTTAGGGTATGGAGGATAATGCAAGAGGAACAGGCCGTTTAGTCAGCAGATCAAAGCACCTTCATTTTTTTCAGAGTGAAGTCAGTTCGTTACAAAAACCTTTGCCACTGTGTAAACATGAATAGAAGCATAATGCCCGGTATGTAAGATGAAACCATCAATATGAATACCATCACGATATGAAGACAGCTGAATTTTTAAATTTTGGGCAGTTTGAAATTTTATGTATATATTTTGTAAGTGCTCGAGAAGATACTCGAAGGATTTGTTGACCAACTTTTCAAACTGCTTTTCAAATTAAAAATTTTAAAATTCAACATTGATCCATTTATCTGACCCCACCTGTACAAAATATCACATTTTGCCCGTAGATTTGTTGTTTGGAATATATGTGGTACATATATAATTTTTGAAAAGCAAAGACGTGTGAAAAATGGTAACTTGAATTGACACCATGTTACTTTTTGTCTAAAGCAGGAGCTTCGTACGTGCCCGTGGGCTGAAGGCAAATAATGATAATAATAATAACATAATGCATGTGTAGAATGACGTATTACTTTTATTTTATGCCTCATGTCGGTGAAATGTTTGTCCTATTTTGTTTCAAGTTTGTAACGAACTTGTTTACTCGCTCCGTATGCTTAGTTGGGGGCGACGCGGTATGTGTGACGCTGCTGGTGGTATGTTTCCATTGGTCGTGTTATTGCTAGTAAGTGTCAGAATTAATTGTATTCATGAACAAGCTCATAAATGTAAACACTTTTAACTTGTGACTGACCCAGTTACAATGCTGAAATGTTGAATTCGCGCCCAACACTCATTTATACTTTGAGTGCGATGTCTGAATGCCATAAACCTTTTCTCATGCATTTATATGGACGTTACCGATTCCAATAATTTGATTCTGTTAATCTATTAATATTTTTTGAGTTTGGATTTTGACTGCTCTTCGTCGTGGTACTGTTTCTTATGCTCGCTTTTATCCGAGTTAACGTTTAGTTCAGTTGAAATAATTAATTTTTTTTTAAATTAAAACATGAATTGGCTTTTAGTTTCATCCAGTATGTCATGGCACAAATTATGAACAGAGTTTGCATTTGCTTGACGTTTTTAATCAGATATTGATTTTCAAAGGTTATGAGGATTTTTGTTTTCACCTGTAAATAGTGTGAAAAGCTATAGTTGGAAATTGCGTCTAACCTTCTCTTACTTTTGCAGTGCATAAAAAAAAACAATCGCTTGTTGGTTATCCAACAGATTTGCTTTCTGCTATAGTGTAATACCTGATCTGTACAAATTATATAACATATTTAGAAGTTGTTAAATAGATATGTGTTTGTGTTGCACTGGGGTGTTGAAAAATTACGAATGAATTTCACAGGAATGTAACTGTTTCTATCAAATTTGTTATTTCACTGCTCTGGCAGTTCTGTTACATTTTGTTTCATGTAGTATCAACCAGATTAACTGTAATCCACCGTTTCTTCAGAAATTTAACAAAGTACCGAAAAAAAACCAAATCTGTATGCACATGTATAGTAAATTTGATTGTCCGTCTGTGGGGATGATGTTTAAGTATCTGCCCGTCTTCAGACAGACAGAGAAGCTTGTGATCTCTTGATTAACACAAATTAAACATACCTCGACATCACACAATAAATAAATAAATAAATAAATAAATAACCACTGTCTGTTAATATCTTTACAGCAGCTGCTTTCCGGCTCGCCTCACATTAATTTGCCCATTGCCCTTCTTTCCTTTGTATACGATTGTCAGTGGGTTTAAAAAAATCAAGAGCACTTCTTCGAATCGTAGGATTCTTTAACCTCCAACCACCGTACTTGTTAGGGTGTTAGCGTGTACTCATTCGCGCCTTACTTTGCTTCTCCTAATAAGTCGGCAGGATTGCCTTTGCTATTTTGAGCGGATGTTCTTCAACTTTGTGGCTTAATTTTTATTTCCTGTAGTCTTTTGATTAACAAAAAAAAAAGGGAGTTCACCTGGATTCCAATCTGATATTGAAACTACACCCTGGATGTGCACCAATTATCGCTCACTGGGTCCTGTTCAATCGACGGTAAATGTTCACTGAATACTTCTGTCTTCGGCATTTATCGGGATGCATCGGTATTCGGGCAAGGTCTAAGTTAACTTTTTCTCTGGGGCTACAGTAACAACTGGGACCAAAAAGCCAATTCAGAATATTGGACCGTTTATGTGACAAGGAAGAAGTCGTGAAACCAGGAAAGGGGAAATTTTGCACGGCTCCATAAGCTTGAAAATGCTTTCAATGATTGTTATGAAAATTGCTGGAATAGGGAAAAGGCATGTGGGGCTAGTTACTAATATCATAGATGACCAAGAAATGAACATGGAGAGGCCTCGAACGAGTCTTCATGCAGACGACGGGCGTTTAACCTAGAATTTGAAAGTAAAAACAGAAATAATAGAATTTGAAAGTAAATAAGAATAATAATAATAGTTATTATTATTATTTTTATCGGTTTGTTTCCGATTTTTTTCTAAATAAGAAGAGCACTCGCCGGTCTAAGACAGAATATCGTTGTGTAACGTAAAAAGACGATGATTTGGCATGCCCCCCCCCCCGCTCCTCCAGTCGAAAATATAAAGGCATGTATCACTCTTCTCTCATTACACTGCAGTGACAGCAGAGAAAACCAAGCGTGCATTTGTAGCTAATGTGGCAGTGAGCGGCTGAAACGAAAGCATGGAATTTCTAAGTTACCTATGTTTTAATCGAGACCAGAATCCGGTTTTTCATCGACTAGATAACATGAACCAAACGATCTTTGGTGGTTTTATGCTTTCAGACCCTTACTGAACACCGTTTTCAGGGAGCGACGTCTTTTGAAACAATTGCTGAATGATAAACCACGTTCAAAACACAACTCTGTTGAAAAATAATTTTGAAAAAAAATGTTAACTCGATGAAAAACAGTGAGCTAATTTACACAATCTAAATTCACAATCACCATGATAAAAATTTTCAACCAGTCATCGAAATGGAGGTTTCTTAGTTTCTATGTCTGCTCCACTCATGACGTAGGAATAAGAAAACCCTATAAGTTGTTTTCACGGAAGAACTGGCAGTCACACGACCCTGGATGTAGCCTTGAACAAAACTCGGGAATATTCGCCTTGTCGTCTGGATTCGGAAAATGTGGCGTAGCAGTGATAAGAATATCGGGAAAAGGAGCGCGAAATGCCCTGCTGTCTTTGGGGAGGAAGACGCAGCTGCCTCCAGAAAAGACCGCCAGTTTGTGGAACTTGTATCACCCGAAAACTCGTGTACAGCTAGACAGAGGACTGGTTTTATGGTTTAAAGGTAAATGTATTCCTGATCTACATTCTTATGCCTGGAAAAGAAAAAGGAAAATATATAAATAAATTTTCAATTTTACGTGTAGCAGGAAAAAATGCGAAAAAAAGAGTTTGAACTTAGTGATTGGATTATCGAAGTGATAGCCGATATTCGAAATTGCATGCCAATTGCCACTCAAAAATCGAATATTTAAAATAGAAAATATCTGCACATGCTAACAATCAGTGTGTAAATAAATGTTCAAATCCCAAGAAAAACCATGCTAATTCCATTCGTGTGAAATATTTTCGCCAGGACCCGGAAGCTTCACGGGGGAGGATGTCTGCGAGTTGCATGTTCACGGGGGACCGGCCGTCGTGTCGTCGGTACTCGACGCTCTCTCCTCACTACCGGATCTCAGGCCTGCAGAAGCCGGAGAATTCACGAAACGGTCAGCACTTTGCAGCGTATTGCAGGCTTCATATACATCGTTGTGTCGTGAAATATAAAAACAGGTTAAGTTATTTCCCCCAAAATATATAAAAGTGTGGTAGTATTTCTGGAAGTTTTGCACCTGGTATTAAGTGAGTATTGGATTTTGTACAATTATAATTTAGTCATCAAAGTTTCATGTGGTCAAAAATATGGTCAAAGGACCTTATTGAAATATCTTTGGGGAAACAGCTAAGTGAAGATTTGTTTTGTCCCAGTAAACATTCTTACGTCGACCCAGGGCCGATTTGACGTCTATTTGATTAAACTGTAACATTGAATGTGGTTGTAATTTAGTTGTGAATGATCGCGACGATAGATTTACGTCTAATCGATCTCTCTGACACAATGTTGAATAGACTTTGGATAAGCAACGTTGTTTGGACGTTGCTTTGGTCGCAAACAAAACCTCATTTTCACCGACGTCATATCAACGCCTTTGGTTCAACGTTGCACAGGGGTCGGAAAATCAACGTTGTATAGGTATCAAATAATTGACGTTTTATAGATGTCGAGTGTCTCAATAGAAGGTCGGAAAAGGAAACCATGACATATGTCGTCGAAAATAGAAAATAGGAACGTAAAATATAGTAATTTCAGGAGCGTAGGGATGACCACAAACACTTATCAAACTTGCTGGATGGAGATTCTAGACCAATATTTTCCTGACGCTTATAACGTCGCTTTTCCTACACAACGTCGCTCAAATTGTTTCGACTTCCATTTGCAACTTGTTGATTAGAAGTCGGATAGTCGGCGTCTACCCAACGTCGGCATGTAGACCATAATCAGACGTTAATCCGGAGTCTATTGAATGTTAATTCAACGTCGCAATGTTTACCGTGGTATCTGTCACAAGCAATGTGACTTGGTTCGTTATTAGCCTTCATTACAACCCGCAATTCCATTTCGTTTTACTTCGCAAATCTTAGGTGAAGAAAAGTAATTAATAGAATGTATTGTTTTGATATTTCCTTGAAGGTATAGTCTGTAATTTCTGCACTTTCCGACTCAGGGCCTTTCAAAACGGCAAGCTTGACCTGACGGAAGTGGAGGGTTTGGGGGATTTGATTCATGCGGAAACAGAAGCACAGAGACGCCAGGCACTACAGCAGATGCAGGGCTCTCTCAGCTCCCTCTATGGCGGATGGAGGACTGCTCTCATCAAGGTCAAGTCTTCCGCTCTTATTATCTTTTCGATTATTGGAACTTAGCGTATTTTCGACGTCGTTCCTAGGCTAGATCTCCAAAAGTATTAACTGGATTATTTTGATATTTCACATGCAGATAGAGCACATATTGACGGTATGCAACGCTTTATTTTTTATTCCGATTCCTAAATAATTGTCAAATTGTCAGTATTTTGAAATTTGGTAAGATTAGCATTCATACAATTTTGTCCGCATAATGGGACGTCGTGTCCGGGCTTTATCTCCGAAACTATGTGTCGAATTGATTTCAAATTCCACACACGGATAGAGCACACACTGAAGGTGTGCAATGTCGCATTTCTGTTCGAAGTTTTGAAAAATTGTCAAAATGACAATACAGTATTTTGAAATTTTGTAAAACTTCGCGTTTTGATATAACTTTGTGTAATTGAACGTGTCGTTCAGGCTCTGTCTCTAAAACTTATTTTTCTGATATGTTTTTAATTTCTCACATGGATAAAACTTATAAGTTGAAAATTGCCAAATTAACTTTTTTTTTAATATAAAACTTTGCCTTTCTCAAAATTTAAAGGTGCAAAACTTGAAGAATTGTGACAAAATGTGATAACAAAGGAAGTAGTATGGCACTTTGCAAACCGACTTTAGCACCGATTTCATAGGTGGTCCGCGTAACACGGGGGATCGTGTCGCTCTGAGGCTGTAGTTTTCCTCGCCGTCCCGTTTAGGCAAAATGTTGCGGTGTTGTTTTCTTCCTTTATCTGTGTTTTGAAATATTCCGGTATTGATAATTTGGAGTAGAATTCAAAATTCAAACGAGAACCTATCTCTCAAAGCGAGATATCAAACACTTGAGCCAAAAAAATAACATTTTAAGAAGTCACTTTAGTTGGAATATAGTATATAGTCGGAAGTTTTGGTATCAGTGACAACTCAACTCTTAACAAAATCCAAAAGACCCGTGTTCCCAGTTGAATGCTTCCAGTTGATTTTGGTTTATTCCATTCAGCTGATTATGTCAGTATATTTCTGCCTGGATTTTTTTTTTTTTTTTTTTTTTTTTTTTTTTTTTTTTTTTTTGGTGTGTGTGCAGAAGTTACGGTTCTTTAAAAAAATTTCTTACGATTTTAGTGAGTGGAATTATGACACAGTCATAAATAAATAATCTTTAGCATTGCCTGCCCGTAATCATAGTTCAATATAGAAATGTAAAAGAATGTCAAGAATTTCGTTGACAGTGTGTGGCGAATGCGGAGGCATACATAGACTTCAGCGAAGAGGACAACATAGAAGATGGTGTGCTGCAGCAAGGTAACGTTATTGGGGTCAAGGCCAATCAACTAGAAGATTGAAAAAACAAACAACGGTCTAATGTTTAGTACAATTCAGCGTGTACATGTGAATAGTGGGCCGTTACTGAGACGTGTGCTGCGCCTTATAATAACTTCATTTGATATTTTTTGTCAAGTAATTTATGAGAATTGCAGCATGTCAGAAGGTTGCTATAATTGGTAAGATTCATGTGCAGTGATATGAGAAAAGGCAACCGACCACCGAATTTTAGCTGAATAATTTTAATATTATATTTCAATATTTTCAATTTTTCTTCTTGAAATATAGTTAATCTTTTAAGTTATACCACTTCTAAAATTTTAGTTATTTTAATTAATTGATGTTACAAAGGTTTTATTTTTTCAGTGAATGAATCGATTGATGTGTTGCGAGAAGAGCTGACCTGCCATCTCCATGACAATAGGCGTGGCGAGAGACTGAGGTCAGGCGTCCGCGTGGCGATAATAGGGGAGCCAAATGTGGGAAAAAGTAGCCTACTCAATGCAATCAGTGAGTGGCTTTGGTGATAATCTGTGCGCCGTGAATTAATTTTCTGTTAAAAGCGGACGTTTTATTATATTGTTCTTCATGCTACGGTTTTACGCCGGCTTGGCTCAGACCAGTTTTAAGTTGCAGTAGCAGATGCACTGGCGCCAAGTCGACTTAACTAACCACTACACAGACTGTCCGCGTTTCAGATGTAATGATTTACATACGTGACTACTTCTACATGAAATTACAGTTGTTTCCAATAGGGGCCGTCTGACTCAAATTACTCCCATATTTAGAACTTTTGTGTAGGCCTTATAGCTTCTTCTGTATGGTTCTTTTAGCTTTTCATTGTCAGAATTAATCTTGATACATTTCTGACTATTTTATATTTAAGAAGAAATAACCACTTTGTCCAAACAACATTTTTTAAAATTTTCTGCAGCTCAGCGTGAAACAGCGATCGTTTCCCCGATTGCGGGAACCACGCGTGACGTCATAGAGACAGCGGTAGATTTTGGCGGTTTTCCAGTGTTGCTAAGTGATACGGCGGGATTGCGCGAAAGTGATGACGTCATTGAGAAAGAGGGCGTCAAACGAGCACTGCAAAGGTGACGATTTATGAATGTATTTGTTTAGGAATCAGTCAAAAAGTTTTCTAACCTTTGTTTTCAAATTAAGTTTATTGCGGCTTTCGAAACACTGCGTGCAGCATCCTTTCAGGTGGATTGAAAATAAGGATTAAACTACGCAAGCAGGTGCACTGATTGGAAACTGTCCCGCAGCCCGTAGCACGAGCCTGAAAGTGCTAACAGTGCGCAAAACATAGGGAGGATTTTTGGATCAGTCTAAACTCGAATGAGATTATTTTTGTTTCATGATTTCTTGTGCCGTTATTATCTATTATACATTAGACGGAATAAATGGGATGCTTTTCGGTCTCTCAAGTACGTTGTTATGGCAGTGTTTGGTACATACTTTAATAGTGCGTAGCCTGACGTTTTCGATACTGAAAGAGGAAGGAAAACGGTTCTGCGTATATGCTTGTCTTGTGCACTTCAAAAATACTAATGTTTCCTTTGAACGCGAACCATTAAATAAGAGAAACTACTTTATAAGGTGTTTTGTACCACGGAAACTCTATATTTTGTTCAGTTAATGAAATGATAACATTTAAGATTCTAATAGTAACAATGTTGATAACAGTATAAATGTGGGACATAACAAAAACAAAAGTTAAAACATCATACATTACAGTAAACTGGTGACAGAGCAGTGATGAACAATTTTCGGCAATTTCATTGGCTCTTTTTCTAACAGCATGCAGAATTTATAAAGGCATGGCAATTAATTTGGAATCAGTCGATTCAATTCATCCATACTTGGTCAAAAGTTTTTTTTTTTTTCGTGTGAAACTTCGCTTGTATGAAGAACAACCATTTTGCGACATTTTTTCACAATTTTATTGAATTCGAATGGTTTCGTGAAATTTGACTAACCAGGTATGCGTCTTCTCTGGCTGCAGTAACCTTTGGTCTACCCGGACGGGGGCGGTCTTTTACATCGTTTGTTTGTTGAAACTTCGTGGCCAGTTTCGACACAGCAGACTGCGATACACCAAAGCGCTTAGCTACTGTCCTTTGGAAAAGTCCCGTTTGAGTTTGACCAGAGAGTTTGAGTGCTCTGATAAGCGGTGAAATCACCGGACTATTTTGTTTGATTTTCACACATTGTCCCCAACTCAAATTTTGCAAGATTTGTGATGGTAGCCCCAGGTCGTTGTTTGGCTTGCTGTTGTGCACGAAACCATTAGAATTCAATAAAATTGTGAAAGAATGTTGAAAATGGTTGTTCTTCACACAAGCGAAGTTTCACATGAAAAAGTAACTTTTGACCAAGTGTGGATGAATTGAATCGACTGATTCCAAATTACTTGCCATGCCTTTACAATGCACACATATGAGTTCGGCATTTGCGATACTTCGCCATAATAGCGTTCAGGTTGGCATACAGTAAAACCTGTGTATCATGGACACTCAACTGACTGAGAGATTTTGGCAGTAATACACAAGTGACCAGAACTGGCAGGTTCCGTATATGGGACGCGTTTTCACAGGAAATAACTGTCATTTTTGGATGATTTAATTTTGGTGTGAAAATAAATTAATTTGTCTCGCATGCAGGCACCTTATAACCAGGGGTGCACATAAGAACTTCGCATTTCGCCATGGCGAAGTTGAAATTCATTTGGCGAAGGTGAACAGAATTTTCGGCAAAAATTATTATAATAATAGCAAAATATGTTTTGATTTTGATTTAGGTGAACGTGAAATGAATGCACAGCTATCCTCTTGACCAACGCAAACAATGACGACCTTCGTTCAACTTGTCCCTTTTTACACGCCATGATTATACGCATAGCAATGTATACTTAATGACAGATTACCATATTTGAAACTAGAGCGGCCAGATCAAACAAATCTCACAATGTGGCAATTTTCTTCGGTGTTCAGCGGCTGAGAAATTTCGTACACAAAATTTCAACGCTATGACGTCATACGCCTGCCTTAATCACGTAACATGCGTCAAAATTGATAGGACCGTCCGACTAACCCAAGGGATACCCATATAAATTTGAAATCGATACCACTTTGCCTTATCGAGATATTTTGCACACAAGATCTTGTTCAAAATATATTCATATTTTACGCACGTTCGTTCTACTCACGAAAAAAAATTTATAGACTCTTTCGGACCTACCAAGCAACAATCCCAGCAAGTTTCAATTTCCTCTGATGTTTAACGGCTGAGAAATAATTTCGCACACACGATTTTTACGCAATGACGTCAAACCCCTGTCCTAATCAAGGGGCATGCGTGAAAAGTTGACAGAACGGTCCGACTGACCCAAGGAATACTCGTGTAAAATTTGAAATCGATTGGACTTTCCGTTATCGAGATCATTTGCACACATGATGACGGCGGTAGCAAGGATGATGATGACGAAGTCTCCCAGCAAGACGTTGATACTTTCATAATCAAGCTTGATGAAAAGTTAAACGCTTTAGATGAGCTAAAAATCGGTCAGCACTGAGTAACTACCGATTTAGCTCTATAAAGACATAAACTGGACAATATACTGTAGTTAAGAATATGTATAGCTCAGATTCAATAAACAAATTAAGTTACAGTTTTATTAAGAGAGTTAATTTGGCGAAGGTGAATTCGATTTGGCGAAGGTGAGCTGAACGTCCTTTTCCAAATTGGCGAAGGTAAAAAAATCCTTATGTGCACCCCTGACTTATAACTATCGATTTGCTACAATTAAACCACCTGCATACTTTCGAACACTTTGTCGTCCACTTGACTTAATTATTTTCACCCTATCTGAAGCTGAAAGTTCATCTGTTTACACTCTTCACCCCAAAGCTGACCTCTGTCTGTACATAGTTTTGAGCACAGAGGTGACACCTAAACTGACATAGTTCGTAAAATCCAACAAAACAGATGTGACCTCAACAAAATCTTAAAACAAACACGACGCATAAATTAACACATGAAAGTCCGTGCTGGACATCAGTGGCAACTAAACTCACTTCTGTCAGCAACACTGCCTAATACGATGTGTTCAACAGCAAGAACACAAGCAGTCTGAGCGGTAAAACTGCTACGCTGCGGGAACCAGTTTTTGTGCAGTTACAGTTTTCAGGAAAAAAATCTGGCGCCCCACATTACACAGATTTAGCTCAGTGTGTTTCCCGACTTTCATGCAAAAAAGTGTCCCTAGCGCCCAGTAGTCAGGGCCCGTATTCAATAACTTAGATCAAACTCATGCCTAAACTGAGTATAAAACGCGAGTTTCAAACTCAGTTGAGCATTTTACGCAAAATGTGGGTATGACCTTTTCAACGTCAAAACTCCACTTAGTGTTAGACCTTTTCTGTGGACGGCGCGAGAACTGTTTGCTTGTATATTTAAAAAATGGGTGAAATAAAGTATTTTGTGACATGCTATAGAGAGAAATAAAAAGTTACAAAGTAATCTTATTTTACTTTACTTAATTTTAAGCTACTTCCATGCTGCTGCATAGCCTGCCTAAGTGTAGACTCATTTCGAGCGTATGTTTTGCTTGAGTGAAGTATGATTGAAGCTCACACATTCTTTAACTTTTGAGTTTCAGTTTGAGCTAAGTTACTGAATACGGACGCAGGTGTCCTTAAACAGCAGGTGTTAAAACTCTTTAAATTTTCATTTATAAGATGTTTGCATGTGAGTCATTTATAGATATACAAATTAATTTGTTTTTCTCACACTAAAAACAAAACGTACAAAATTACATTTACAGCGGTCCCCATTTGTAACAAATATGGGTTATAACGAACACTTTTGTCAGGTCCCACAAACTGCGTTATAACCGGGTTAAACTGTATTTCCTGCAAATACGCGCCCCATATACGTAACCGGCCACTTGTGTATAACAGCCAAAATCTCTCAGTCAGCTGAGTGTCCCTAATACACAGGCGTTACTGCATTCAGTTTGTTTATGTGTGAAAATTAAAAAAAATGGACCCAGTTTTCACGTTTCTGAAAAAAATGTTGACGGGAAAGAAGTTTTCGTTTGGTAAATGCGAACAAAGTGAACGCACAAATTGACGTGGCTACATGTTTTATAAATAACAGAAAAACAGCAAAAAAAAAAAACAAAAACAAAAAAAAAAAAACACACACACATACACACACACACATAAAAAAAACAAACAAAACAAAACAAATAAACAAACAAAAAACTGATACCCTTATCTTGTTACTGCGATTTTTTTATATGATTAAGATCAGATTTTGAGGTTTTTTATTACAAACATTGAGATATAGTTCTTCTTCCTTCCTTACTCTGATATCTCGAAGTATGGGTTTTTTTCTGCTATGGAAATGGGTACGTGATCTCAGTTCCAGTGGTCTCAAACCCTGGTACCGGCCAGTCGACATAAGGAGGGATTAATGCAATCTCACTTACAAATACTTTTTTAAGTCTTTAAGCAGATGAAATTTTGGAGCGTGGTTGGGAGTCCCAGCCGCGGTGTGGCGTAGAGGACATTTGTGTGTAAACGATTCCGTACGTTTTCGCGGCAAAGCTGCTGCAGAGTTGGAGCGGCATTGGTTTCTCTTTTTTCAGCATTCCTTGTTTGTTTCGAAGAGTCACAGTCTGAAAAGTGTTGGGCAGTTGACCACCCTTCAAATCCTGCCCTGGCGAATAAGTCCTGTATGTGTGCACTCTGCACATGCCTGCGCACGTCAGTATAGTTGTGTCCATCGGCTTCATTGTCGTGTGCATAACTAGGAAGTTTTTCACTATCAGCACACATGTTGTGCAGGTAGACCAGCATTTCATGACTGTTAGACGCCATGATAAGCATCGGCAAATGTGCTGCGAGTTGACATTTTTTAATACCCGAAAGAATCAAGTAGTTGCTTTTGTTATTATCAGGGTACTTAATTGTGAGACCTGTCGGGTCGATACCACTCTTGAAACAGGATGTTAGAAGCTCTGGATAAAATTCTAAAATATACTTCAAAATTGTTGCTTTCAAAATGAAGTTATTGGAGTGCTTCACAATTGTCCCAACAACACCTAAAATACTTTCTTCGCTGTTAACATTAGAGTTTAATTTAGTTGTTATTGTTATATCGGACACTCTGTATGCGCCATATAACAAAAGAATTTTCAAAAATTGGAGATCGCAGTCGTAGCAACTCTTTTCAATCACTTCATCGAGTATTGTCATTCCGCGGTGTGTCTCTGAGAGGAATGACCTGTTTTCTGTGTTCCGCAAAAGGCGTTCGAGAACTCTAGTCGAGTTGTTGCAGAACATGCGCTGTACGAGGAAGTAAAACACAGTGGACTTTTCCGCATACCGAGTTCCCTCAATCTGAAGCTGTTTGTCGAAGGCAATCCAATCATCTTCCTGAAGTTAAAGAACGTATTTTCTCAATGTCTGTGGCACAGCGATATGTCTTATGTCGTTAATAAAAAATAAACACATATTTTATGTAAATAATAATTATTTGTATTTATTATTATGTTGAAAAATATAATTTATCTATCGTCATCATCATCATCATCATCATCATCATCATCATCATCATCATCATCATCATAATCATTATCACCACCATAATCATCATCATCACCACCATCGTCATTACTAGCATTACCATAATTATCATTATCAGCATCACCATCATCATCAGCTCATCATCATTATCAGCATCACCATAATCATCATCATCACCACCACCATCATTATCAGAATCACCATCATCATCTAATCATGATCATCATCACCATAATCATCATCATCACCACCATCGTCATTACTAGCATTACCTTAATTATCATCATCATCGTTATCACCATCATCATCAGCTCATCATCATCATTATCAGGATCTCCATAACCATTATCAGCATCACCATAATCATCATCATCACCACCATCATCATTATCAGCATCATCATCTCATCATCATCATTATCAGCATCGCCATAATCATCATCTCATCAGCATCATCATCATCATCATCATCACTTACACCCCGCACATTCAGCAAACTACAACTCGCAGCTTTTGCAAACATTCCCTTAATTTTCTTCCCATTTTTAATATTGGAATTGAATTGACTGAAAAGCGTACTTTTTTAACATTTATTAATTTTCACAAATAGTATTAAAATTAGATTCCTTACCTTGATGGCATTTAAAATCTTCTTTGATGTTCGCCCTTTAGAATGGTGGGCACCCATGTTTGTGGAGGCCTAACACTGCAAGATTATTATAAAGACAGCTCGATCTCAGCCGTGGTTTCTCCTCCCAGTCCAATTATATAGCGTCCTGTAAAAACAATGAAATCAACTGAAAACAGAAACTTCGTTTTCTGTATGTTGAAAACAATTAATCCCAAACTTTGTGATTTCAAAGGAGAAAAACCACATCATCACCTTCTATGTGTCGTGGGAAATTTCGCACAAGGAACTGGTATGATGACCTTGTTGTTGTTGTTGTTTTATTGTTGATGTATTTACTGGGATGGGTCTGGGACAACACCCGACAGGACAAGAACAACCGGAAAATATCCGACACAGGACATTACTCTACAGGGCAATACTCACCGCCAAAAGTACGTTTGACAAATGCTACAGCAATGTCAATAGCCAGAATATGCCTACAGCGTGGATCACAGTCAAACTGTCCAGGGGATTGTGGTGTAAATCTACCTACTGTTAACCGACTATATTCTTTACTATCCAAGGTCTGTCGCACGAGGTTTCTGCAATGTCACTCTATATGCTTGTTTTTATTCTCCATTTTTTTTTTTTTTGGAAGAAAAATGTTCTGGCTCTGGTGTTACGGTTTTCTGTATATTCTATATATTTCTATTTTTTAATATTTTTTAATTTTTTCCTTTCCTTTTATGCTTGTGATGCTCCAAGATCAACGAACTGGACAGACGCCTTTCATGTCTGCAGTGACAGCGCTCAATGCTGTTGGTGATTTTCTTTTATGTCTGCGATATAGAATGATTACACATCGTTAAGTGCAATCTACTAATCTACGAAAAATAGTGGTAATTTATTATGTTAGATGCAGAAAATATATTAACAATATTGTAGAATAGTGCGGTGATACTTCAAATAAAAATTGTACAGAAGATTGTGATTTTTTTTTCAACAAAAAGATGGCAATTGTCCTAGACCCATGAGAAACAGTTATCTTTTCGCAAGACTGCTCGATCAAAAGTAGCCATTATACAGTTTTCAATTTCTTTGCATTTTGTTCTCAGTTCAACAATTCTCTTTCTCAACACTGAAGTACTAACAAGACTAACTGCTTGAAATCTACATAACACAAAGAGGATTTCACATTTCATTCTTGTACAAAGGACTGCTTGATAATCGATTCATGAATAATTCGTTTTATCGCTTTATAAGTACCATGTTTCTGACTCCATAACAAATGACTTGCAGCTTATTCTTACTGTTTGTATCTCCCAGACCAAGGGGGGACACAATGGTGTTTTTACGTCCTGTGTGTGTGTGCGCATGTGCGTCAGTCTGTTGTGCACAAAGTGTTGTCTGTAAGATATCTCTAGAACGAAAAGTTGGATCAGCCTCAGACTTGATCTGTTTATTCCTTGGTGAGGTCGGACGGTTTCTGATGTCATTACGTAAAAATCTTGTATGCGAAATTTCTCAGCCGCCGAACATCGGAGAAAGTTCAAACTTGGTGGGATTGTTGTTTGCTAAGTGCGACAGTTTCTGTCAAATTATTTCAAACGAACGAGTACGGCATGTTACGTCAGTACGTAAAATTTATGTATATTTTTAATAAATCCTTGTTGGAAAATATCTCGATAATTGAAATTGGTATCAACCTCTAACCTCGTTTGGATATTCTTTTGGTCAGTCGGGCGACTCTGTTAATTTTTGAGGCGTGTTACATTATTTTAGGCGTATAACGTCATTTCCTCAAAATCTTATTTGCAAAGTTTTTCGGCCGCTTAACGTCGGAGATCCTTCAGAGTTGTTCGGATTGTTGTTTGATATGTTCGAAAGATTCTACTGAATTATGTTTCAAAAGTGTGCAAGCGAAGACCGCATATGACGTCATAATGTCAGGTTGTCGGTTGCATACAAAATCTCGGGCGCCAAATATGTCGAAAGGAAGAAGTTTTATCTAATTAAGTCCATGGAAATAATGGACGGCGTATGACGACGTCAGTACGTAAAAATGTTATGTGATACATTTTTCTTTCGCTATTTTCCTTTCTTTCCTCAACCCCCCCCCCCCCCCCCCCAAATAAATTGTAGGCTTTTTTGTTAACTACGCATCATGAGTAAACTTGTGTTGTTAGTTAATACGCTTCGGATTGCAGTGTCATAGTCAAGCTGGACCGAGTCCATCTGAACCACAGTACTATGTCACTTCCACTCGAGATAAGCGAAATCATCCTCACCCCTCCCCCTCCCCCCCCCCCCTTAATGACCACTTGTTTATGGTAAACACCCCTGATAAGACACATTAACCTGCAGTGTTATCAGCTTTATCCGGTTAAGGACTTTTTTCCACTTACCGGTAACTGCTATGAGGCAGTGATTTATATTCTGTAGGGAATTTTTTAACTGATCCCAACTTCCCGTGAGGAGTTTTACAGTGCACACTGCTACCTCGGGAACAGACCACTTTGCAAATGGAACCATCTCAAAAATTGGTTTGAACAAGGAACCTCACAAATAGGACCGAGCGGAAGTTGGGACTAGGCCCACTTTTTGTCAGTCCCAAGGCGATAGTCACACCGCAAATAGGGCTGGTACAGGTGTAACAGTTTTATCTCGCTACTTGTAAACCTCCCGCCCCCCTCAACTCGGAGTGTATCTTCCGTCTGAGTCAGCTTCTCTGTCCCCCACCCAACTATGTTCCCAAGTCTGATAGTCATTTAAGTATTAATCAGTCAAAATTTAATTTAAAGATTCAATGACCATGAATATTGAAAGAAGACTTTCATGCCTATAGACGCAAGTTGATAGAAGAATCTGGAGATTATTGTTTTTGCTCATGTGTTCATTTTTTCAGAGTAACGCAACCCTATCCTCCCCCCCCCACCCCCGCCGTGGGAGATTATCACTTAGTAGCACTTGTGTTACCATGTATGTCCAGAGAAAGGGGCAGGGTAATTTTCGAACTGGATGAATTCCACGCGACGTGCCAATTTCATAAAAGGGGGGGGGGGGGGCTAATTTACCCAAGAACTCCATATTGCCAACGTAAAGCAGGGAAGTGGATTTTAAAAACTGCACTTGCCCCCTCCCTCCTCTCCCCCCCCCCCCCCCAAAAAAAAAAAGAAGGACCAGAAATTTTTGTGCACACATTTCTTAAGGGAAATGTCCGTCTAGTTTTCGTAACGTGCGTTCTAGATCCGTCGATACTCATCAGTATATATAATTTAGTGAAAAAAAGTTTTTTCATCGTGCGAAAGGCCGTGCCTGGGCATTTCGTGCAGCATTGGTGATTTTGCAGTGCAGGTTTGAGAACTCGCTTGATTACTCTGTAGCTCTTGTGGTTCAGCAGGTAAACGGTAAAACACCATCGTGTCAAAAGCCCCCCCCCCCCCCCCGCCTCCCCCTCCCAACCCCCTGCTAAAATCCCCACCACCCCCATTTTGCATAGCCGGTAAAAAGCCGTCTCTCATTTTTGCACAAACAGTAAAAAGCCCCACCCCCACCCCCCACCCCAGGTTAATTTTTGCATACTCGGTAAAAATATTTATGTTATTCTTTCATTCACTCACTTATTGCAACTTGAACAAAAATCTGGTCGTTTTTAATATTTTATTTAATATTTATTTGCATTACATCGCGCCTGATCGTTTTTCACTAAAGTCTCTAAATCACTGAAATACTCAAATGTACTTCCACTAAAATGTCCATTGAAAACCACTAATAACTAAAGTACTATAGTCCAAAAATACTAACTCAGTTGCAATCCAGTTGCAATTGCAGTCAATCAAGGCTAGCGGTAGTGCAGTTAAACCCGTGATCCAACGATACATAAGTGCATTTCCGGAGTTAAACATTTTGATATGCGATTGTGATTAGTTTAAGACTCCATTATTGAATGCAATCGAACAAACTTGTTCGAAAATGAAAAATTTATCTTTGAAAGCACCTAAAAAGAGGTAAGAACGTCATAAGGGTGTAGGCGGGGGGGGGGGGGCATGGCCTGTATTACCCAGAACCTTGAGCTGAGCAACATCTTAGATACTCTGGCGTCTTTTAGGGTTACATACTCCTGCGAATTTTTATTGCTAGATGCTCCGGAATGCTCTGATTATTATAACTCACCTTGTTCTTATATATATATATCCAGGATTGCGTAACTGAAACCAGTTAAGATGTATTTTCAGCAGATTGGCCTGTTTCCGCTGTTTGTTTGATTTCCTCTATCTTTTCGATTAAAAAAATGAAACGTTGCAGCACATAAACTCACTCTGAGTATGGTGGTGATTTCCTTCATGTTTCGATGCAAGCAAAATAAACGATCGATGCAGGCTGATGTGGCCGCGTACTACATCAGTGCTTGGGCAGTATGTCCGTCAATAGTGACGGTATGTATCGATAAGTAACGGAAGAAGCTGGGTAGTAAAATGAATATAGCTGTTGATATGGCTGCAATATGCAGCGGAATACGAGCCTGGATGTTCTGTCTTATAATGTGTGAAAAGTGGTACTGTAGTTTATGGAGGGGAAGCAGCTGCATACAATATCCTGGCCAGGACTGAATTCTGTCGGAATTTTTAAAATATACATGTATTATTTTTCCAAGCGGGATGAAGGTAAAACACAGCATAAATCGCCTTTGATAACTAGGGACTATGTGCTGTAAAAATACTTTAAAAACTCAGAATTGAACAAGAGAGACTCACTGCAAGAGAAATCACCTTTAATAACTAGGAAATAGTTCGGCGAAAAAAGTTTTTTTTATAACTAGAGGCCTTTATCGCGGTAACTCCAGGCTCAGTGCAGCGAAAAATATCTCCAATAATTAGCTCGGCCTACAGCGAGATGATAATGGAAAAGCACATATCAAGACTTGTAAAGCTTCTCCGATATGGCCTCTCAAACCTTGTGAAACTTGCATACCGTAACAAACAATCATGGGCGGTCAGATGCTTGCAGGCTATCAGTTCAGCTGCATCGATCTCCATTATCACGTGAGGAAAGCCTGACAACCGTGTGCCATTATCACGTGATGAAAGCCTTGTAGCCATGTTCCATTATCACGTCATGAAAGCCTCGCAACCGTGTGCCATCATCACGTGATGGAAGCCACGTAGCCGTATGCCATCATCACGTGACGGAAGCCACGTAGTCGTATGCCATCATCACGTGATGGAAACATCGCAGCCGCGTGCCATTATCACGTGATGAAAGCCTGGTAGTCGTATGTCATTACCACGGGATGGAAGCCTCGCAGGCGTGTGCCATTATCACCTAATGGAAGAATGCTATTATCTCGTGAGGAAAGACGCAACCATGTGCGGTTATTATTTGATGAAAACCTAACAGCCATGTGTCGTTATCACGTGATGGGAGCCAAGCAGCCATGTGCCATGTTCACATGATGGAATCCTCGGAGGTATGTGCTATTATCACGTGATAGAAGTCTCGCAGCCGTATGCCATTATCACGTGATGAAAGCTTCGCGGCCGTGTGCCATTTTCACGTGATGGAAGCCTTACAGCCATGTACCGTTATGACATGATGGCAGCCTCGCAGCCATGTACCATTATGACGTGATGGCAGCTTCACAACCATGTACCATTATGACGTGATGGCAGCCTCACAGCTACTTGCCATTATCACGTGATGGAAGCCTCACAGCCGCTTGTCATTATCACGTGATGGAAGCCTCACAGATATCTGTCATTATCACGTAATGGACTCCTCACAGGCGTGTGCCATTATCACGTGATGGAAACCTCGCAGCCGTGTACCATTATCACGTGATGGCAGCCTCACAGGCTTGAGCCATTGTCATTTGATGGAAGCCTCCCAGACGTGTGCCATTATCACTTGACCAAACCGTCACAGGTGTGTGCAATTATCACATGATGAAAGCCTCAGAGGCGTGTGCCATTATCACGTGATGGCAGCATCACAGGCATGTGCCATTATCACGTGATGAAATCCTCGCAGCCGCGTACCATTATCACGTGACCAAACCGTCACAGGTGTGTGCCATTATCACATGATGAAAGCCTCACAGGCGTGTGCCATTATCACGTGATGGAAGTCTCACAGGTGTGTACCATTATGACGTGATGGAAGCCTCGCATCCGTTTGCCATTACGGCTGCAATCCTGCGGCTTTATGTAATTTAAAAAGCATTAGCCATTTATATCATAAAAGCCCAAAAAAAAGAATAAATAAATAAAACATCAAAAATGAAAGAAGCATACGGATGCCCGAACGAATAAAAAAACTGAGAAAACGAAAGTTTCCAAGTGTAATTATTTGATCAAGTACGGCTGCAATCCTGCGGCTTTGTGTACTTTAAAAAGCATAAGGCATTTATATCCATAAAAGCCAAAAAAGAATAAATAAATAAAATATAAATAAATGAAAGAAACATACCGATGCCCGGACGAATTAAAAAAAAACTGAGAAAACGAAAGTTTCCAAGTGTACTCTGCTCCACGATCTACATGCCTGAAAACTTTTCTAATAAATTTAAAGCTGTTAACTCACCTTTCGAATAAATTGATATCACTTTGCCTTCAACCAGAGTTCGGTTCGAGCAAAAAAAAAATCACCTTTTCCGCACGGTGCTGTTGCTCTCATAATAATTTGTTTCGGCCGTGTTCTAAATAAAAATATCGAATCAATCTGATGTGTTCAGCCAATGCTCTACGCTCCATTTACGTTTCCTTCAAAATTTTTCGATTTAGTTCCTGCTTCTGTGTGGAATTGTATGGGCGAACGAAAATATCTACGAGCTTTCAAGTGACCCTTTTGTTATGTATTTAGCCAAGCCGGCTTGCATTACTAGGCTATTCCTATCCTTTTATTCGCCGTTCGTTATGTGTCTGTTTGTGAGTAAACAATTTATAAAAAATGCTACTCGTCCTGCATTTCTGGACCGACCGATTGTTTTGAAATTTGATAGGAATTTTGCCCAGATGGTCATCGATATTTTTTTCGATTTGGCCGTAATTGGCTAAGATATTGACCGAAAACAGCTGAAGTTCAATAAAGCACCAAATGCCAATTATACAAATGCAGTCGCTCGAATGTGCCTCAAATACATCTTTGCCAGGTTTGCATTAACTTTGGTGGTTTGACCAAAAGTTGTTAAAATACAGCCAAATTGCATCTAAAGAGAACATGGTACTGCTTCTTCAGTAATGGCCCAGTCGTTTTGCAATTTGACATGGGAGTTTCCAAGAAGTTCTTCACAAAGCATATACATTGTTTCTTGGTTTGGCTAAGCATTTTGGCAAAATTCTTACAACTGTCCTATGTATGAGTAAACGAAACTCTTTGAAATAAAAAACTAGCTATCATTTCTTTGTATCATGCAGATAATTTTTTATTTTAAAAGCTAAATTAGCAATATCAACAATACAAAGACTGACATCGAAACTTAAATTATGATCTCAGTTAAATGGAGCAAATTCCTATTTTTCCAGAGCCAATGATTCCGATGTGAAGATCTTGGTATTCGAATCAAAGGATATTGTGCAAGCTGCGGCCAGTGTAACCTTTCAGCTGACGTCATATGTCGCAAATCATCTCACTGAGCTTGGCGTCGTGGCGGCAAAATCGGGTACAGTCGACGAAGCTGGTGTTGGCCGTCTTAGCAGTGATGACGTGTGGGGTCCATATCACGTGGGAAGTGATGATGTCTTGGTGATATTAAATAAGTGCGACCTCATTGAAGACAAAAACTTTCTGCAAGAATGCATGAAAAAATGCCGAAATATCCAAGACAATATTGAACATAATGTGTGTTCTTCACAAAGCTCGGACCGTTTTAAAAAAGCTGAACTGCAGTTGGATGGATCCAGTGATACGCCGCATCAAGGGCTGGGCTGCAGAGGGTCACGTGACTTAGTGGTGTGTGCCGTGTCCTGCACCACGGGCGAGGGCATGGATGGATTCCTGGCGCTTCTCAAAAACAAGCTTCAGTCATTGTAAGTAAGATTCTTGCAAATTAAATGAGTGAGAGATTCTGTATCAATGCTTAATTATGTGACCAGTTTCAAGGAACAAGTCGTAGGGGGAATTTTTTGAAAAGGGGTGTTAATTCTGAAATCCCCAGAATGCTAAAAAGTTCGCTGACTTTTGTTGTTTATATTGTAAGTGCTGTTGCTGTTTATCACTTACATTGTACTTTGGTGCTTGTGATACTAATATGAATTAAATTTAAAAAAAAAAGAATTCGAATTAAAAAAATGAAAATTATTGCTCAGTTGGCCATGCAACATAAAGCATAAGAATAACCTCGTGTATCGGGTGATTCTCTAAAATAAGGAAATGGATAATGGGCTGTTTGCGAAAATAAAGATCAGCGGCATGACGGAAACAATGTTGAGCTTACCTCGAAAGTATGTCTTCAAAAAAGACGTGAAAATGTCGTAGAAAGGCTTTATAAATATGTGCTTGTATTATTTATAACATGTAAAAACATTCTTCATAAAGGAGGGGAAGTTATCTTAGAAAATCACCCCCCCCCCCCCCCCTCCCCGTCCCGCGGGAGCCAGGATTTCGTAGGAAAACTGGAAGGAATTCACGATCAAACTGGTCGATTTTATTAAATGTTAGATGATCTGCAATGCTATGTTAATTCATGGTCCAAAGCCATGTCTGTTCAGCCGGCAAACACTCCAAAGCCATGTCTGTTCAGCCGGCAAACACTCCAAAGCCATGTCTGTTCAGCCGGCAAACAGACCGCGTGCCCAGAAAGTTCATTCCTGATTTTACTTCTCGGTTCGGTGGGGCTTTGAAGGACCGCCGTTTACTTATAACTGTTCCCTGGTTAATAAGCAGACGTAAACTTTGTACACTGCATGTCTAATATCTCCTTCCCAGTCATGTTTAAAAAAATACAAGTTTTCTTGAAGGAAGCTTGAGATTTATGAAATTTTGACACTTATTTCTTTGGGAGTACAGGAAAAAGGTTTTTGTGTTGTAAAAAAATAAAAGACGGAATTGAATACGAAACTGATAGTAGGCTTAGTGGTGCTAAATTAAGATCAGAAATTTTCCGAGTCACTTTTTGGGACTGCAAAAAGGGGGTGGCATATTTATACAACAAAATGCAAAAAAAGGAGAAACGTATCTACATCGCTTGTATGAAGTGGGCCGCACTTGGCTTAACATTGCAGCATAGATGGTGTGCTTTACTTATTACACAGGAAAACTATAGGTACCCTATTGCCCACATCTCTATAAAACTGTGACAGAATTATTTCACATTCTTTGTTCTTCCAACATTGTTTTCAAACACGTAAAAGTAAAAACAAGACGTAAATAAGACAAAAAAAACTCTGTTATACTATTTTACATGTTCAGCTGAAACCTTCGATTAAATGGGAAGAATTAAGTGGGCACAGTCTTTTAAATTCGTTATTTTGTTATTATTCATTTGCTGTCTTTATTTTTTGCAGTTTAAAGCGTTAATTTTGGCATCATTTTCAATACTCTGTTGAGGGTAGTATGAAAGTGGTATATATAAAGATTTAATCCTGTTTTATGACTTTAAACATTTTACTGAAACCGTGACAAGTCGGGCCTGGTATGCCATTAATTACATACAGACGAGGGATGGCCCCGCCCCCCCCCCCCCCCCACAGATGTGAAAAAAACCAGCCTGATGAAGCCCGTTGATCTGAAAAGCACTGGAGGGCTTCAATCAAATACTTAAAATGACCTGCCATCTTGTATTTCATAAGCAATTTTATGTAACACGACAACAAAAAAAGTTGGAAAATTTATCTTTTGAAGCTCATATATGTATATAAATATTTAGACAATCTGGCATTCTACACTTGTTTTACTTATTTCTTTATTTATTTTGAAGAACAGCGCTTTTTTTTTACAAACACACATACACACACACAAACACACAAAAAAAAAAGAAACGATCAGATGAGCTGCACGAGTATTGCGTGAGATGATCGGAACATTTCACTGGGAATTTCATTTGCCTTCCATGTGAGGATTGAGGCATTATCAGTGTTATCTAAAAGCAATAGTCGCCTTCCTCGTCATAGGAAAACCAAGGTAAAATGTGGCGTAAGCATCGTCACCACTAAATTAAGCATTTCCTCGTGGGAGGAGGGGGGGGCGTAAGTGTGTGTGTGGAGGTGGGGGGGGGGTGGAGGTGAGGGGCAAAATGTTCACGAATATATTGACTTGACGCAGTTGCTTAGTTGCCTAGACCTTGTTGGCCCTTTGCTCTCCCCAGACTGCTGGGTCTGTCCATCTTTATCCCCCGTGTAACGGAGGGATATAGTTATGAACTTGTCCGTCTGTCCGTCCGTCTGTCTCTCTGTCCGCACTTTTTTGTTCGCGCTATATCTCTGCTACTATTTATCGGAAGTAAACCAAATGTTACAGGAAGAAAGTATATATAGTGAAGTTGTGCAACGGCAGATTAGTTTTCAATTTGGTCGAAAAATGTGAAAATTTCGGCGTTTTTACATTTTTGGACTTAGCTGTTTTTGTATCAATTTTGTTTGCGCGATAACTCTGTTACTATTTATCGGAAGCAAACCAAATGTTGCAGGAAGAAAGTATATATATATATATAGTGAAGTTGTGCAACGGCAGGTTATTTTTCAATTTTGTAAAAAATTGTGAAAATTTTCGCAGTTTTAACATTTTTGGACTTAGTTGTTTTTGTATCAATTTTGTTCGCGCCATAGCTCTGTCACTATTTATCGGAAGCAAATCAAATGTTACAGGAAGAAAGTATATATAGTGAAGTTGTGCAACAGCAGGTTATTTTTCGATTTTGTAAAAAAAATGTGAAATTTCGACGACTTTACATTTTTGGACTTCGCTTTTGTATCAGTTTTGTTCGCGCGATATCTCTGTAATTTTTTATCGGAAGCAAACCAAACCTTACAGATAGAAAGTATATGTAGTGTAGTGAAGTTGTGCAGCGGCAGGTTATTATCCCCCGTGTAAGGGTAGAAAGTTGTCAAGTGATTTTAGTTCTGTCATCACACACTTCAGTGTGCAGGTATAGCTGTTTGATGATCCGGACACTTTTTGGATCTAAACCTATTGCCAACATCATTTACTACAGAGATTTTCTCCAGACTGTGTATGACGCAGCCAAAATTGAAGTGTAATAGTACTATGTGTCCCTTCGCTTTCTCTGTTATTTGTCGTACAATAAGTATTGCGTCTATTGTTCCTTTTGATTGTCTGAATCCAAACTGGCTTTCTTTCAGTGAGTTGTCGGTTTTCTTGTTCGTTCTGTTAAGGAGGATTCCGCTAAATACTTTTCCCTTGATCGATAACAGTGATATTGGTCTGTAATTGGCGGGGCCTCTTTTTTTTTTGCCTTTTTGTAAATGGATGATATTTTGCACCAGTCTTTCGGTGTTTGCTCTGATGACCAAACTTAATTTGACTGACAGCTTTCTCCACTTCTTTTAAAATTATCGGTTGTTGATTATTGGAGTTTCATGATGGGTCTGGAATATCTTCAATAGCTTCTCTGTAGTGCAAAAATTCGGCGCTGAGATGTTGCTTAAAGTGTTTTTGCTAGCATTTAAGGACCTCATCTGCACTGGTGTGGTTATTGCCCTGTTTGTCTTTAGCAGGACTCATTGCCTTCTTCTGCTTATTGCTTAAGTCTCTCACAAATTTGAATAGGCTGCGACTATTGCTCCTGATAGTCGCTTTCAAGGTCTTGTATATGTAGATATTATATTATATTATATTATATTATATTATATTATATTATATATATATAGGAGAGAGGAGGAAAGGACAATAGGGAGGGGAATGGGTTTGGAGGAAATAAAGTATTCATTGTCATATTTTGTCAGAGAGTGTCCAAGTACGAGTCATCCGTGAACTCTGCCGGAATCACGCCAGTTTAAGGTGGGATACCGCCAAAGTTCTTCGTTGAATTGAAATGTAGTATGTCAATCATTCTAGCCAATTTTCCATCGCTGTTCAGCACGACTAAATAGAAGGTAAACTATTAAAAAACACTTTTGGGACGGCCTTTCACCAGTCGCACAGAAGTGCCGATAATTCCTTTCATTTGCCTGTCATAGAATACGATCAAGTTTTGACTTGTTGTTTTTTTTTTTCAGGTGTGTCAGTACGGAGATGGGTAACCCCAGCTTGACACAAGCAAGACACAGGGCACATTTAAACAAGTAAGATTATTTTTAAAATAAAATTTTTGCTATTTAAGCATATTTCTCCCTGACCCTAAAATTTCAATTCTACTTTTCATACTACGGATTTTTTTTAGAATTAACGAAGCCACAGCATAACGCTTACCGGATTAGCTTAGCTTAGCTCAAAATTTTCGATATCGTATTGACGTAACACTGAAGAGTCAGGTCATGTTCTGATGCACCGTGAGTAAGCTAATCCTAAGCAAATCCGCAGTATTAGAAACCACGGATTTGGACCTGGCTAGATTAGTTCAGCCGGATTTTAAGCTTTGCTTACTTAAAAAGTCCTAAGCTTATCCGCATTAAAAAAGAGCTTAAAGTGGATCATCTGATATTTTGCGATAGGACTAGCAACTCACCATTCTGGCACCAAAATATTTCCCCCCCTCCCCACCTCCTACCGAGGTGAATCATCTGTTGCACAGTTATGCCTTTGTGTGTTTTTTGGCCGATAAACCTTGTACGAAGACAAGGTATATATTATGGCTATCTTTGTATCCTAATTTGATAAAGGGTGCAGACCCTTACCATGATATAGGGTAAAATGGTTAGGGGTGCGTTTAGAGTCCTACCTATATCAGATGGCAGGGGGAGGGGGGGGGGGGCTGAAGGTTATAACAAAAAACACTGTGATAAAAGCTATTTGTAACTACCACCTTCAAAACCCGGATAAAAAACGTGAAATAAAACCTGTTTTTAGTGACCACCTTCCAAGAACCGGATAAAAAAGTATGTACAGTAAAACTACTGTAGTGACCAACTTCGAAACCCGAATAAAAAGGACGTACAGTAAAACCTGTTTTAGCGACCACCTTTCAGACTCGGATAAAAAGGCATTCAGTAAAACTGTTTAAGTGATTACCTGAAAAAAGACATACAGTATAGCATGTTCGTAGTGACCACCATCCGGGACCAGACAAAAACGGCGTATAGAAAAAGTGGACTGAAATACCCACACGTGAAGTTACGGCCCTCCCCCCCTCCACACCACCTCCAAAAAATTGGGTTAGGGTGATACGCAAGCCGACTTCTGGGCAATATTCGTCATGTTCGTCATTCGTCAGGCTATTGGGGGAAATATTCGTCATGTTCGTGTACACTGTTGTTGGTGAGCACTGGCGGTCGATTTTGCGTATTTTTTAATTGTTGGCAGTGAATTATGATTAAATTTACAGGAATCTTTTCTTTCAGTAAAAAGATTAAGAAAAATGGAAAACAGTGATTTGGGAATTATGGCTTTAGTCCAGGAGACCTTTATTATCCCCCGTGAAACGGAGGGATATAGGTTTGAGATTGTCCGTCCGTCCGTCCGTCCGTCCGTCTGTCCGTCCGTCCGTCCGTCCCCTCTTCAAGCTAAGGACTTTGTGGACACCACTTCTATATCAACGAAGCATAATTCAGCTTTCATATTTCACACAGGCAAAATATAGGGTATAAAGATGTGCAACGTCAAGGTTTCAGTTTGATCGAAGCAAAATTGACAAATTGACAGGCTTTTGAAAATCGTCGAAAATAGACATATGTGCACATGTATAGGACTTTGTGGACACCACTTCTATATCAACGAAGCATAATTCAGCTTTCATATTTCATACAGGCAAAATATAGGGTATAAAGATGTGCAACGTCAAGGTTTCAGTTTGATCGAAGCAAAATTGACAAATTGACAGGGTTTTGAAAATCGTCGAAAATAGACATATGTGCACATGTATAGGACTTTGTGGACACCACTTCTATATCAACGAAGCATAATTCAGCTTTCATATTTCATACAGGCAAAATATAGGGTATAAAGATGTGCAACGTCAAGGTTTCAGTTTGATCGAAGCAAAATTGACAAATTGACAGGCTTTTGAAAATCGTCGAAAATAGACATATGTGCACATGTATGAACTTTGTGGACACCACTTCTATATCAACGAAGCATAATTCAGCTTTCATATTTCATACAGGCAAAATATAGGGTATAAAGATGTGCAACGTCAAGGTTTCAGTTTGATCGAAGCAAAATTGACAAATTGACAGGCTTTTGAAAATCGTCGAAAATAGACATATGTGCACATGTATAGGACTTTGTGGACACCACTTCTATATCAACGAAGCATAATTCAGCTTTCATATTTCATACAGGCAAAATATAGGGTATAAAGATGTGCAACGTCAAGGTTTCAGTTTGATCGAAGCAAAATTGACAAATTGACAGGCTTTTGAAAATCGTCGAAAATAGACATATGTGCACATGTATAGGACTTTGTGGACACCACTTCTATATCAACGAAGCATAATTCAGCTTTCATATTTCATACAGGCAAAATATAGGGTATAAAGATGTGCAACGTCAAGGTTTCAGTTTGATCGAAGCAAAATTGACAAATTGACAGGCTTTTGAAAATCGTCGAAAATAGACATATGTGCACATGTATAGGACTTTGTGGACACCACTTCTATATCAACGAAGCATAATTCAGCTTTCATATTTCATATAGGCAAAATATAGGGTATAAAGATGTGCAACGTTAAGGTTTCAGTTTGATCGAAGCAAAATTGACAAATTGACAGGCTTTTGAAAATCGTTGAAAATAGACATATGTGCACATGTATAGGACTTTGTGGACACCACTTCTATATCAACGAAGCATAATTCAGCTTTCATATTTCATATAGGCAACATATAGGGTATAAAGATGTGCAACGTCAAGGTTTCAGTTTGATCGAAGCAAAATTGACAAAATGACAGGCTTTTAAAAATCGTCATAAATCGACATATATGCAAACGGAGTGGACTTCAAGGAAGGGTGTCCAGCTTAGATATTGCATAGGGGTAATATTTAGGGTTTCACGGGGGATATTGCTGCTCTCTGACAGCATCTAGGTTTTGTTTACAAAAACAAGAAACTAAACTGGTGTCGATTTAAAGACATAAGTCTGTATGTTTTGTGTGCACTGGCTGCTCTAGTTGGAAATAACTTATTTTTACTTTTCAGCGCGATATCCTTGGTTCAGTGATTCGTTATACTTCATTTTTGCCTTCGTGTTATGTCACGGATCAATTGATCACTAAAATGCAATGAAATCTGGGTTATGAGACAACGCTAATCAATATAGGGCCTCTAATAACAGAGCATGTTTTTGCCGTTATAATTTCTGTAATTATCTGTTATGGAGGAACGTCCTTCATGAAAGGAACAATTTAAGCGGCCCCTTAGTTGTTCTTACTGTATTTGTTATTGTGGGCTATTAAAATTTTGTAATTTTTTAACTATTGCTATTGACTTCTGTACTTCCAGGTTTTCATGTGTGATTGGTTACAGTTGTCACCGTTGAGAAATCGCTTGCTGTGTTGCAATAATAATAGTGAGCTAATTTCCCCCCAGTTATTAGGCTGAAGGCAAAATTTTCGATTTAAAATACTATAAATGATGTGGGTTCCTTTACAGGTGTTTACATCACATGCGCTGCTATGACAACCTAAAGGACAGGGATATTGTTTTGGCCACGGAGCAGCTACGCCAAGCGTCACGTCAGATTGGAAAAGTCACGGGCAAAATCACTTCAGAGGAAATATTAGACGTCGTATTTAAAGACTTTTGTATAGGGAAATGATTTCGATTGTCTGTGTATAGAAAAACAAGGAAATCTATTTTCACAGCGGTCAAAAAATGTCTTCGATAACTTTTTTCACACACCCTTGCCGATCTGGAAATCGTCCAACAATAAGCGTGCAACATTTAGAAAGTAAACTTTTTGCTCACCTGCAATAGCAGTGAAGTCTTTTGTCCTGAATTTAGAACACCAGTTGCGCTACATTTAAAAATGCATTATCACCATCAAGGCAAAATATTTTATCAACCTTTCATGAAACAATTATGGTAATAACTTCACCTCACGGAATATGCGCCATTTTCAGTAAACGAAGTTTTCTGTTTTTCACTTTGATAATATCGTGATTTTAGTTGGTCCCCAATCACGGCGCTTTAGCCCAGGAGGAAGGGGGCGGACTATAGGTTTGGGGGTTGTTGGACAGTCCGTTTGCCCATCGCTGGCTGTTACCCCACCCTGGTAATCCGTTTCCTATGATATTTAGATACCTATGACAGTGAATAAGTGCACGTTATTTTTATTTTGACCCTGATCGAATTTCAAGGTCAAAATGGAGGTTCCGGTCGGAGGTTGAGCTCTCTAGAATGGCTTCTTTAAATTGTATTGTGAAGGGAACCGATTACTTTAAAAGGTTGTTTGAAAAATTCACAAAATTTATGGATTCCCTGATTGTGCAGATTCCGTAATTCCAATTTCCCCATGTGTCTATAAGACTGTTGAAAACATTTCAGTAAGTTTTAATGATGCTGCTCTTCAGCCCAGCCGACTTTGTCGGACTCGGGTAGTCGTAACACTATAGGGGGCTTGAATGTATGTGCATATGCTAAACTTGTTCTTTAAAATGCTTCTCCTGCAGTTTTGTTCCAATCGTTTTGATACTACACAGGAATGTTGCCTGGGTGGTCCCCCGCCTCGTTGTGACTTTTTTAACGATTTACGAAAAACTGACAAAACAGCGGAACTTTTTGTGCCCGTTTTGACCCGTTTTTAAAATGCTACTCCTCCTACAGTTTTACTCCAATCGTTTAGATGTTACGGAGGGATGTTACCCAGGGGTTCTCCTACCAGGCTATTATTTTTTTCGCGGTTCGCTATAAAGTGCTGAAATAGCGAAACTTTGAAGTTTGGCAAAAACTGGAATAAATGGTAGTCAGTAACTGAATTGTCAAACCATTCCTTTCTCTCAGTCTTTTTCAAAGTTATAAAATTTTAATCGAAAGATTTTTAGGTGCTTCTCCACCTGGACTTTGCTTTTTTCGCAAAAATGTAAAAAAATGCCGAAATGGTGGAATTTTAAAAATTTTGTAAGATTGAGTAAATGTCGGTAAATACGTGAATCGTCAAAACCCAACCTCTCCAATATCCCTTTTCGAGTAGCTTCCACCCGGGAACTCGTTTTTGTGTATTAAAATTATGAAAAAGTTACGTTCAGAAAAGAAGTTCTTCATTTTTTTGGCCTAACAATATTCGTTTCAGAGCTTTTCTCTCTTTCCTTGTTTGGTAACTCAGCTGGGTCATGTCCTGGGACATGCTTGTTAAAAAGAGCTGCAGGTGTGGTAAATAAAAGAAATTTTAAAGCTGGAAGCATTTATTTTTTTCAGCCATGACTGTAGTTTAAACATATAAAATTAGAGCGACCAGTGCACACCGACATCAGTTTACCCGAACATGTCAAACATTTTTATTAGTTATCCATTGCCTTTTTGTTTTTGTAAACAAAAGCAAATATTTCTCCGGACATCCTAACTCCTATCCTTTCCATCGCTTGCCCGCCCCGCCTTTGCTTTCCTTTTTGACAATTTTTACATTTTTATCTTCTATATATATATATATATATATATATATATATATATATATATATATATATATATATATATCGAATTTTTGCTATTATTTCATCAATTTATGTTGCAGGATATATAAACAACTCATCTTCTTGCCTTATAAATAGAAAAATATTAAAAAAAATGAAATTACAAATAAATTTTTAAAAAGTTTTAAATTTCAATAGGTATTTCAATACTGAACCACCGACATTTTAATAAACAGTCAAATTAAAGGTCTTTTTTATCCGGGTCTGGAAGATGGTCACCACAGAGGTTTTACTGTAAGTCTTATTTTTATTCGTCATTTTATCCGATCCTAGAAGATGGTCGCTAAAAATAGGTTTAACTGTCCGTCTCCTATCCATGTCAAAGAGGTGCATACAACAACTACAAACAGGTTTTAATGCACGTCTTTTTATCCGGGTCTGAAAAGTGGTCGCTGCATCAAAAATTCCCTACTTAATTGCTGATTTTTATTATTATTTTTTTATTTTTGTTTTTATTAATTTAATATTTTTTTTGCATACAGTCACGCCCCCAGCCATCTAATATAGGTACGGCTCTGAAGGTAACTCTTTGCCTTGCTGCCCCTTTCACGGTATGGGTCTGTACACAAAATGTACTTACATCCATGATATATACCTTGTTTTCGTACATATTCAACAGCCAAAAAGCACAAGAAAGGCATCCGTCATAACTGTAGAGTAGATGACTCACCTATGCGGGGAATGAAGGTGCGTGTTGTAACGCAAGATAGATAATGACCCACTAAAAGAGTGAAAAATAATTCCAGGTACTGCAAGCACACATTTACGTTACACAACAGAATCTATATATGGAACAGCTTGACAATGAAAGAAGCTCTGTGATCAGCCCAATAAACTCAAAAGCTGGTCCTGAGAAAAAAATGTGTCATACTATTACCAGCCAGCCGCGATAAACTGTGCAGTGATTAACAAAGACGCCGCCTACCCCCCCCCCCCCCCCCCCCCCGCCGTCGCATGATCAAACCTCAAACTCCACTCGCTCATCAGTCTGCGCGCTACCCCAAAATTTATAGAAGCGGGTGAGGCGCGAGTTTGTAATCACAGTTTGATGTCACATGGCGTCAAGCGTTGTCCAATATCCGTACTGGATAAATACGCATACAATAAAATACAATAATACAATAAACAACAAGTATGTCAGCAAAACTGACTAAGTCCCCCACAGGCGTGCAATCACAGGATTCCAATCAACAATTGAGTGGCCTGAACAGTTACGGCTACATGGCGCCGACAAGCAGCCATTGTACAAATCAATACATTGAAATTTTAACGGTCTTTCCAGTTTCAGATTTTTTACGAAAATCTCAAATAATCCCTCGTTGCACAGATCCCCTGTACATTCTTTCATGTGCAAGAGAACAATTGAATCGCTGCAATGGTTACGGAGATATGGCGCCGACAAACACCCATTGAACAGGTCAATTGTGTTGAATTTTCAAAGTGTTCCCATTTTCCCAATTTTTGCGAAAATCTCAAAATAACCCCTCGTTGCGCAGGTCCACTATATAGTCTTTGCATGTGCAAGAGTTCAACAATTGATTTGCTTCAATGGTTACGGAGATACGGCGCCGACAAACACCAACTGAATAGGTCAATTGTGTTGAATTTTCAAAGTGTTCCCATTTTCCCAATTTTTGCGAAAATCTCAAAATAACCCCTCGTTGTACAGGTCCATTATATAGTCTTTGCATGTGCAAGAGTTCAACAATTGATTCGCTCCAATGGTTACGGAGATACGGCGCCGACAAACACCCACTGAATAGGTCAATTGTGTTGAATTTGCAAAGTGTTCCCATTTTCCCAATTTTTGTGAAAATCTCAAAATAACCCCTCGTTGAACTGAAAGAAACCCAACCCTGCCCACTTGGCGTTCGACAGTTATGGTGTTAACAAAGTCAAGTGTCCACAACACGATTTGACATTATATGACGTCTGGTGTTGCGCTAGACAAGCCAAATACAATACGAACCCATCCAAGGCATTATCCTACCAACTGTGAAGGTGATCAAACTTGTCGTTCACGAGTTATGCTGTTAACAAAATCCAGTGTCAACAACATATAATGACGTCACTTGACGATATATACCAAATAAAACACGAATCGTAGGACCTACCCAAGATATTCCTACCAAGTTTGGAACTAATCCGAAGTTTCGTTATTCAGCTACAGTGATGACGCATTTTATACGTTTTGATGTCATACTGACGCCATGTATTGTGAAATATGCGTAAAATACAATGCAACCACTGGAACTACCCAAGGCATAATCACCCCCAGTCCGAAGCTGATACGACAGTTATCCTGTTAACAAAGTCTAAAGTTTAAAACACGCAATGCCGTCATATGACCGTCGGACTCACCCTATGCATTTTTTACCAAATTCAACGCTAATTTGACGTTTCGTTCTGTGGTCACAGTAACAATGCAATTGTCACGTTTTGAACGTCCTTTGACGTCAGGCGTTGTCCAATATAAATCATATACAATCACAACTGGCGGATCAGCAAAGGCATATTCCGACTAAATTGAAGCTGGTCTGACGCTTCATTCTCGAGTTATCGTGTTTACAAAATCAAGTGTGCACAACAGACGCACACACTACATACACATACAAACACACATACAAATACACACACACATGTACACAGAAAGTACGAAAACAAAATGTTTCCCCATTACCGGGGAAACGTAATGAAACAGAGTCATTCTACCTGCAATAAATTACGTAAAATATATTTCTTGTTCAACGTATCATGTTATTGCTTCAAGGAAACCTTTTGTGAGAAAGTTTGTGAAAATCTTTATAAATTATAATTATACAATGTTATAATTTTTCTTATTTGATCACTACATTACTGTGTAATGTTTTTTTTATATTAAGGATGGGATCGGTGAGGTTCTTCTCACTGCAAACATGCTGCAGTATGAATCGGTGTTATGTGTTTGATTTCATCAGGACGTAGACGTAGACGTAGACGTAGACTTGAACATTTATCAAATGTTCATTGGCACTTCAATAACTGAATGTTAATCGTATCGAAAATTGGTCCGTGCCCATGTCGTCCTTTCAATGTTTAATTTAAAATGGAAAACAGAAAATGGAAAACGACTTGATTTTTTCTATTTTCCGCTGTTAATTTAAAACGGAAATTGAAAAACAAGAAACAGCAATTTCATATTTCCATATTTCGTCCAAAATAAAAAAATTCACTGGCGTTGCATGTGGCTGTTTTAAAAGGAAAATGGAAAACTGAGTCGATTTTCCATTTGAAATGAAATATTGAAAGTACAAAATGTACACGGACCAAAATTTTCACTTGCATGCGTTTTTTTTCTATTAACGATTTAATATGGGAAATTAAATTACAATGTGTAAACCAAAAAAAAAGTCATTCATTAGACGACCCGACTTAAGTACCATAAAAAGAACTAGCATTAAATAACAAACACAAGGCAACCTTCATGACACCGGCAAAATGGGTTAACTGCTTAGCATATAATCGAATAAAACAGTTAACAGCATGTGTCGGTACTAAATCCCGTTTCATTGTTCTACGCTTAAAAACACACTAGGTAATCGCATCAACCGAGTAAGCGAACATCTTTCTTTGAAAACATTGGTCTAAACGCAATTAACTTAATATGACTGAACTGATTACGAGTTGATCAAAGCACAAAGCAAGCGCTGATATAGAACACCAGGGGGGAGATCTGTACACACACAGCACTTCACCGTAGACTAGGACGTAAGCACCTCTCTTCCAAAATTTGTTAAAAGTCCAACTGATGTACTAAAAACACTGGAGAAAGACACCAAAAACAAAACAAAAAGAAATTGTGAAAAAGAAAACGAATAACAGAAACATATTTCAACAAATCAGTTCATTTTTACTATCTGTAAAACAGAGCTCTGTTTACCTACACAGATCTACTTAATAAAATGTTCAGTCTGATCTGCGTTTAGCAAGTACATTGTATATGCAATTATAGACTTGCAGTCTTTGAGATAAACAGGTGGTATAATTGTATAATAACAGATTAAATACAAACAGTATCATTTCATTACCATTTTAGCAATCGGTTTAAGAACAATTTTTAAGCTGTTTACATAAAACTTGATAAAATGTGCGGATTCAATCGCACTCCGAAAGACTAGATACCAGTTCTTGGCTCTCTAATGAACTTCATTCCTATGTAAACACTGTTGATCTAAAAAAACGACTCATTCTAAACAATACCAGCTCATGGTACAATGGAAGCTACAACATACAACAGACAACTGGACCAACAGCACAAAAATAAACTATGTAACGACCAACAAACCAGACTACTACAGTTACCAAATTTCGCTTGGTATCAGACTGAATGTCAGAATAAATTAACTCTTGTAAAACACAATGGCCTTCTGTGTTGTCAGAATCAGCCAGATATCACAATAATTTTATTAACATAAAAGTAAATTTCTCAAGTCTCTATTACACTCAAAAAACATATATATGTTTAATTTAAAAGTCACTGAAGTAATACCGTTGTGATATGGTTGCGTTTACCTGTATTTCGATAGGAATTGAAACGCGCCTCAGCATATTGTACTAAAACCAAATAAGCAGATGCGTTTATCATTTAGTTCCAGGAAGAAAGACAGAAAGAAAACCAACATATATGTGTTACAGGTTATGACTATAAACAAGCTATCTATTGTTAGCCCGAAAAGACCAGGCTATCTATAGATGGGCTAACTCAACAACACCCACCCTGGCTTAAAAACAGCTAGGCCACATACAGATAGACTGGATTTTGTTACGGAGTTAGCCTGAAATACTTCGAACCCGCGTTTCAGCGTCGTTTAGTGCAGTAAGAAAGTATCCTTCTTTTTTACTTTTTATATCAGATTGGTGTCTCTTATGCACTATCGAATCAGTTCTAGTCGACCAGTATTCTCGTGATATCAATTTCAAACTTTCCTTTGAAATGTTATTTTATCATGTCGTTTTATTATCATAAAATATTATAAATTTAGGATTTTAATGATAGCTAAAGACGTTAAGCAGTCATATCAACCAATTTGTGAGACTACACTATTATTCTATCCACTGTTATTATACATTTTCTAAAAACAATTCTATCTTTTTGATTTTGGTAAATTATTTGACTGCACTGTATAGAAATTAAGAAGAGCTCCGCCAACTTTCATAGCGTTGTAAGTTGCAATTTAAAGCTAACAGCATTGTACTGCTGCAATTTAGTATCAGAAAAGCAACTGTTTCATATTACGTCAATGGAAATCAACGTTGACCACATTTAAAGATGTGCAATGTGGTATACAACAAGGAAACTAATGAACAGAATCAAGTTACACACACGTTTGAACGTTACAGATGCAATCTTTCTATTTTGCCTTCCTCGACTTATACAGTGGTTCGACGTGCACTTTTTTGGAGAAATTATAGGTGTTGTTTTTCTTTCTTTCTTTTTTTTTTTTAGGAAGCCGTAATATAAACGGTCAGATGGTAAAACATGACATGTAAACCTGGTGCACTAGTCACAAAGCGGGCTAGGCTGGTCACTAGTTACAAAGCGGGCTAGGCTAGTAACCCGGAGCACATCAAAAGTTTGCTCCTGCCTTCGCAATGCTGCCAGTACATCCATAAACTGGAGTAGCTTAATACTTTGTTTACGGCTACTATTAACTTGGTCCCGGAATGACGTGGCCTTAAGAATATGATTTATACACAACCTTTTTTTATTTTTAAGTTTCGGTCATTTTAAAGCAACCTTCACTTATACACGGATCGACTTATACACCCGACATTACGGTAATTAGGAACATGCCAAACGGTCCCACAACAGTGCTGCGAGGAACAAGTGGTTGAAGACACGAGCTGAAGCACCTCCGGCTAACTACAAAATTAAAGCTCAAAAAGCAGGCTATCTGTTAATAACCGGACTCTTTTCAGGCCATCTGCCGTCGACCTGATTGACTAGGCTATAGACAGTCCGTTTTTTTCAGGCTAACAACAGACAGCCTGGTTTTAGTCATGACATGTGTCGCATATATATAAATAGGTAAATATGTAAATGCGTCCCTTGGTCTTGTTTTCACCTAATTATACATTTATTTATGAGTGCAGGCGCACCTATAACGCGCGTCACTGCAATCACGGAATGAAAACTAGACATAAACTTAACAAGTATATGCTTAATTTTTGGGTTCCCTTTGTTGGCTGCTTATTGTGGCTCTGGAACAATCCCCCCTTCCCCTTTTGGCAAAAGCGGACCGTATCTGGTCCCAAAATTATCCCATTTCTCTGCGTTTTGGACATGTATGGTACCACATATGATACCCCCCTCCACCACACCCCCGCCCTAGGTTTTATTTGAGATTTTGACAAGCTTTACCTCGCCAAATAGTACCTACATAGATCTCCAGGATATCGGATTCTGGCTAAAAAGCTTTTTATTTGCTAAAACATCCCACTGATAAGCTTGTTAGCACTGATAAATTTGTTCAAGTGGTACTTGAAACTACAGCGGCCAACTAACATCAGTGTATCCAAACATACCAAACACTTTAATTGGCCAGCCAAAGCCGTTTTGTTTTTGTAAACAAAAACACATGTTTCTACTACACCCCCACTCCCCCCAACCCCCATCCTTGTCCACCGATTGCCCAGTCTTCACTTTACTCAAGAGTTATTTTGACAAGTTTATACTGTTTCAGAATAACTATAAGACTTCTTACCGTTTATAAATATAAACATACAGACGATCAGGTTTACTTTGAAGTGCCCAGGCCCGAGAAAAAAACTTCAAATTAACCTAACTTCAAATCAACTGAATTGACCAAAAATTCAGTTTCCCTCGAACATTTCAGAACTAAAACCCCGTTATGATTCATTGCTTATTTGAGAATATGACCCATTTACAGGACATTTACAGTTTCTTTTAAAGAGGAAAAACAAGTATAATTTTATCATCAAAATAAAACAAACAAAACAATTCTTTGCACTCTTTAAGAAGCGATTTTAAAATAAGCATGTCTATGGGATACACATCTGGTAATCAAACAGACAAAATCTCAATAAATCTGCTAAAAGCGAGCGATGAGCAAACGGAACGGTAGCTCCATGAAGGACCACCAAAGGAAATATTCCGTCAGATGTGGCTACCCCTGTCACAGACGAACGGGTGGACGTACTGACACATATAATATTTCTTGCATATCTCCTGATGGTGGGAAACATTTTAGCATAGAAGCAATAGCTGTATTTGGCCCCGCGTACAGCCATCATAGTTGCTGAGCGGGACGTGTTACAATAAACAATCTTTCAAAATAGGCGGACAGTTGGTGAAACAAAGGTGCCTTAGTTTTTGTTTTTATTGACAGGAGCATCTAGGAATTATTTGTAAAAACAATTGGAAGCAATACCACCAAAAGTGTGGCAGTGCAAGCATTTGGCTATCAAAAATTTTCAAGTTACCACCATTTGGCCAAAAAGGAACATTTTTTTCAAGAAAGAACCATTCAGGGAACATGCGAACAAAATTGGAAAAGAATCCTATCAATAATGTGATAAAAGAAGCATTTTGAAAATTAACTGACAAAAAACTTTAATGATGCCCCGCACTCCATTTGGTTAATTTTTATTGGATAAAAAATTTGCAATTTTTCAAGAGAGGTCCTGACCATTTATGCAATATCTCATGACATTCCGTTCAACATTATGGGTGAAGCGGCATTTTAACAACTGGCAATCAAACAATTTGAAATGTCCTTCTCTCCCCCCCCCCAGGTCATTTTTGGCAGATCGCCAAAAACACGACTTTTTCCAGAGAGGCCTATTTAGAGAACGTTCGTACAAAATTTGAAATGTTTCCGATCACAACTGTACGAGAAAAAGAAGTTAACTTACATGGTACAAAATTACATGCGTTCATGCAGCAGGGTTGGGTTTCTTCCAGTCTAAAATGTATTTCTTCGGGACAGTGGAAGAAACTGATCGTTTCTTTGTGCAGTTACAGTGACAACACATTTTCCACGTTTTCACGTCATATGACGTCATGCTTAGTCCAATATGCGTGAAGAAAACAGCAACCGGTTGTCTCACCCAAGGCAGAGTCCCACTAAATTTGAAGCTAATCCGACTTGCGTTTCAAGAGTTATCCCGATGTCACAGTCTAGTGTCCACAACACATAATGATGTCGTATGACGTTATATACATCTGTAAAATACAATACAAACAGCCAGAACAACCCAAGACATAATCCTATCAAATTTCAAGGTGATCCGACACTTCATTCTGAAATTACAGTCACGACGCCTTTTCTCGTTTTGACGTCTTATGACGTCACGCGTTGTCCAATATGCGTCAAATACAATAGTTACCAGCGGATCCACCCAAAGCATAATCATACCAAAGTCTAGTGTCCAAAACACGTAATGGCGTCATATGACGTCATACGTTGCATAAAATGCTTCCATTCTCTTCCATTCGTTTCTTGAATTAACTTTGAAAGCTGTAGTTGTACTGCTCATTAGTTTCTGTAATGAATACCGAATTGTAAGCATCGAAGTCAATCGAATTCAATACCGCGCAGGGGCTATTTAGGTATTCAATTGCAATGATGCATGTATTATTAGCTTTAAAGAAACACCATATTTCAAACTTGCCGACTTGCAGGATATGTTCATAAAGTGCCCCAATTAGTCAATTACACTTGAAATTCCGCGAAGGATTTTTTCTTCCGAAATAAGCCACTTATGTTCCGAAGGGTTGCTGTCATTATCCCTAACTCACGGCCTGAAGATGACAACTTTAAATTTTATTTGCCATGCGGAGTCGGGATTTTTAGCGGAAAACCAACAGGCCCTGTTATTAATCCTGTCGCCCATCTGGAGCAGGTGTAATAATGCTAACTGGAACGCGATTGCTCGTTCCACCACGATTACGTCAACCCGATGTCGCATAAAGATGCTTCTGAAAATGAGAAACCACATTCAAGCGGGAACACTCGGATGTAGGATATCTTGATATCAATTGCCATGAGGGATGAGGGAAGGCTTTGCACAGCAGAATTCATTCGAGTTTGTTTCAAAGCGTGATCAGAAAAAAAGGTACATTAATTTTAAAAGAACAGTGGCTAGACACCAATTTTTCTTGAAGCAAGACAGACAATTGCAAATTAAGGTAAAATTACCGCAATTTAATGCACTAATGTCGCTGGTTTCATTTCTGAGACAGATTTTTTCTAGAAAATATAAACCTGAACAGTATATCGTGTAGTTCAATTTGAGTGTTGAAAATATGTAGTGATTACTGTTACAATAATTTGGAATACAGAAAATAAACCAACCATTTCGAGATTTGTATTCCATAGAACATGACTCTGAGAGAACCATTCTATCTTGCCTCATAAATATCAACTGGACAATAAACCCTCTAAAAAGATGCTTTTTACGTGAGTCGAAGCATCTCAGGCTAATTCTATAAATGACAAGCTCCAAAACCAGGCTATCAATGGATAATCAGGCTGTTTTCAGGTTATTCTGATTATTTTAGGCCATCTATAGATATCCTAATCTTTTCAGGCTAACGATAGATATCATGTTAGTTATAGGCTTTAATATATACACCAAATACATGAATCATCCGACTCACCCAGGGAATTATCACGGGTCGGTCTCGGGCTCGTCGAAATCGACGGAAAATTTGGGGCAGGGAAATTTATGATATTTTCGGAGCGAAGAGAAAAACAGCTCAAGTATAGCAACAACTGCAGTGTGTTAATTCGTGAGCACCGAAGGCGCCAGCCCGAAAAAATTACACCTGACAACTTAAAATCTCCACAGCAGTATCTGCAAGTACCAAGCCCACCCCCCCCCCCCCCCAACTGAAAAAAAAAATTATTGCAGAATTCAGTTGATCTCGAGGACCATAAATTTCGGCTTAAAATCGACGGATTTCCGTTAAATCGACGGATTTCCGTCGATCGACGGTAAAAACGACCCCTGAATTATCCCACCTAGTTTGAAACTAAGCCAACGTTTCGCTCTGTAGTTACAGTAATTCCGCAATTATCACGTTTTGGCGTCCCATGACGTCAAGCGTTGTCCAATTTACGTCAAACACAATCCAAACCGGTGGACTAACGCAAGGCACAATCCCACCCAGTTTGAGACTGATCTGACGTTTCGTTAGCGAGTTAATGTGTTAACAAAATAAAGTGTCTACACCTGACGCACACCCTACCGAAACATACTTTCCACACACAGAAAATACAAGAACAAAATGTTTCCCTTTTCCGTACCAACCCAAATTTAGTGGTAAGGAATTTTCTCTCACTAACTTTCAAATCTACATCTACATTTTCACAACCAACACTGTGAAGCGTCAACAAAGCAAAATATCAGACTACCAAACGCAGGGAAGGGAGGTGGGGGAGTGGACAGTAGAGGGACTATCGAAATGGCCAATTCTTCGAGACCTCTACAATTTATAAAGGAAAGGCCCAACTGAAGTGCGCTTCTCTGTTAGGGTAGTGATATGGCACATTGATGTTAGTGATCTGTTCGAGTTGGCTTGGAACACTTCCTACAACCTGCGCAGTAACATCAGTACTGACTTCCGGTGGGACAGCAGACGGTATCGTCACGGCAGTGGACGCAGCAGTTTGCGCCTCTGTCGTGTAGTTGTAATTGAAAACCTCCCCGGGCTCCTTCACAGGGGGGTGGGTTTTCTTCATGTGTTTGTCTCTCTTATCGCGGTAGCTGTACTTTTTACCGCATATCGGACACGGGTACAGTCCCCCGATGTGCACCCCCCGAATGTGATCCTTCAGCAGTCCGGGCCTGAAGAAGGCCTTATCGCAACCCTCTACAGTGCACGGGTACGGACGGACGAACGGCTCCTTGGAGGAGTCGTGCATGCTCTCCGCGTGCTTCAGCTTACACGCCTGTAGGTGATTGCGTAGTCCCGAACGCCAGGAGAAGTCTTTCCCGCAGAAGTTACACTGGTAGGGCCGCTCGCCCGTGTGTTTGTTCATGTGGTCGCGTAACTCCCGCCTGTCCACCAGGCGCTTGCCGCACACCGTACACGCAAACCGACCCGTGCCCGTCTCGCTCTCAATGTGTTGCTTAAGGCCATACGTCGTGACGAACTTCTGTCCATGGCACGGGCAAATCAGCGACGTGTGGTGGTAGTTTCGAATGTGGATTTTCAGCTGGTACTTATCCGACAACTTCCGGTCGGGACACTGAGGGCAAAAGATACGGTCTGACTCGTCTATAGTCTCCGGGTGCTTGGCCCGCACGTGACGCAGTAACGACCCAGTATGGTTTGTCGTGTAGCCACAGTGCTGACACACATGCATCGTCTTCCCCCTTTTAGGCTTGTCCTCTCCGTCCGCGTTCGCTGCTTTCGTCGTACTTTTGCCGAGCCGCGCAGGTTTTTCCCCAGTGTGAGCCATTATATGCCTCTTGAGAGTAGCGTGATATAAAGTAGAATAGTCACAATAGTTACATTTTAACTTCTTCGAGGGCTTCTTCCTCCTGGAAGGCTCACCAGTGTGACTTCTCTCGTGCCGTTTCAAAGTAGCTATATACACGGTGGTGTAATCGCAAAATCCGCAGTGCAGGGGTTTCGTGGGTCTCACGTACATTTTTTTCCTCTTCTTCGCTGACTTTGCCTTGCTACGTTTCTGATTGGCTGGTTTGAAGTCCTCGTCGCGGTCGTCGGACGCGTTGTGATCCTCCGCGATTGCTTCGTCCACTTCGTAATCATCCGTCTCACTACCGCCGCCATCTTGATTGTCATTGGCGCTCTCCTCACAGGCACTTGTTCTGTTTTCAGACTCAGCATGGCCGCCTGTCAATAAACACAATGATGGATTAATGGAAAGAGCGAAATTGAAACCAAATGGAACAGCAAAATCAAGACATGGCTGGATCTTTCCCATCCACTGTTAGTTGCTGAAGTTGATTTAATACAGGGGTATTAGAACCAAGGATAGGCCGAGCAGAGAGCAGTTACCACTTGAAGGCGGCAACTACGGATGCGACTGGACAGTGTTTTAAATACTCTACACTGAAGATGATTCGATTTATCATTAGTGAAATGGTTAGGCCACATCTAAAGGATTATTCAAATGATATGTATCAACTTTGCAAATAGTTACCCAGTGGCTTCAGTGAATATTTTCTACACTGCTACCGACCTCATTTCAAGCCCACTCAGGCTGTCACTTACTTGCTGCACTCATGCCTGCCTCGAGGCACCTCCGGTATCTACAAGCCTGGCAACAAGACCGCCTGTCTTTCACGCTGATGACACACGAATTGGACTCTTGACACACAAAATTTACGGGTCCTACGGAGAGAGAAATTTGCCATTTTTTATTAATGTTATTATTACTAATACTATTCGCAGTGTTGCCACGGAGTCGTCAAGAAAAAAAAGGATAAAAAAAAGGATAAAAAAGGATAAATTTGAGAAAAAAAAGTATGAAAAAAAGGATAATTCATATTTTGCTGAAGATCGAGAAAACATTAATGTTAATCATATTGTATCATTTGTTTTGTAATTTACAAGGTTCGCGCTGGGTTCTCAGGAAAATGAGTCAAAAAGGGAAAGTGTGACTCAGTTAAGTCCAGAAAAACTCCAAAAAAGTGAGTCATTTCGTAAAAAATGCCCAAAAAGTGGACAAAAACCCCGCCAACGCGAACCCTGTAATTTATAAAGCTCGTTTTCACAGCGATTAAAAAATGTTTGCATACCCGATTGTACTTTACAAATTTATAAAGGAATCCGGTCAAATTGTGCCAAAAGAAAAGTTTTGAAAATTGGTACTAAATATTTTTAAATGCCCCCATTTGGCCAATTTTTAGCGGGTCGCCAAAAAACGTAATTTTTTAAGACAGGCCTACCTAGAGAATAAATTTTCAAAATTGGAAAGGAATCCGATCAAAATTGTGGGAGAAGAACCATTTTGAAAATTGGCAAACGAAAAATTTTAAATGCCCCCCATTTAGCCAATTTTTGGCGGATCGCCAAAAAACAATTTTTAAAGAGAGGCCTACCTGGAGAACATTCGTTTAAAATTTGAGAGGAAGCCGATCAAAACTGAAGGAGAAGAAGCATTTTAATTTAAGTAAAAGTTTACACACGTACATACGTACATAGAGACGACGGACACCCCTCTATTGATGTGATAAGACCAGCCCGACATGGTCGGCTGGTCTAAAAAAAACAAGTTTGTCCAAAGACAAAGTCCCAGCTTACGAAAAGAAATAAGGCCAATTCCAGCGTGCATAAGCAGGGAATTTCCCTGAAAATTTGGGCTTCAAAAGATGAGACGGCAAAAGGCTAGCTCAGTAATTGACTTAGCACCGGACCAGAACATAGACCGATAAATGCATACAAAGATTTGTTTCCCAGAAAAATGGGAAACAAATTTTTGTATCTCTGGTAGACTGGATAGTCTGCCATAGATACCTTCGAACAACGCTCGCATTTCGGATCAGTGCGCATATTTATGTAACTTGCCTCGATGCTAAGTTCTTATTCAGACAAGTGCGCATGTTTATTCAATTTGCGTTGATGCTCGGCTCTCATTATGGAAGAGTGCACATGTTTATTTCACTTGCGTTGATGCGCGGTTCACAATTCCGACCAGCACGCATGTTTATTTACCTTTTGTCGATGTGCGGTTCTGATTTCGGATCAGTGCGCATCTTTATTTACCTTGTGTTGATGTGCGGTTCTTATTTCGGACCAGTGCGCATGTTTATTTAACTTCCGTCGATGCGCGGTTCTTATTTCAGCCAACGCGCATGTTCATTTTACTTGCGTTGTTGAGCGGTACTTATTTTGGACAAGTGCACAGGTTTCCTTAGGTTGCCTTGATACGCGGTTCGCATTTCGGACCAGTTTGCATGTTTATTTAACTTGCGTTGATGAGCAGTTCGAATTTCGGACCATTGCGAATGTTTTTTTTAACTTGCGTTGATACGCGGTTCGAATTTCGGACCAGTGCGCATGTCTATTCAACTTGCGTCGATGCGTGGTTCTTTTTTCGGACAAGTGCGCATGTTTGTTTAACTTACGTTGATGCGCGGTTCGCATTTGGGACTACTGCGCATGTTTATTTAACTTGTGTTGATGCGCGGTGCTTATTTTGGACAAAGTGCACATGCGTTGATGTGCGGTTCGCATTTCGGACCACTGGGCATGTCGATTCAACTTGCTTCGATGCGTGGTTCTTTTTTCGGACCAGTGCGCATGTTTATTTAACTTTTGCGTTGATGCGCGGTGCTTATTTTGGACCAGTTCGCATGTTTATTTATCTTCCGTCGATGCGCGGTTCACATTTCGGACCAATGCGCATGTCTATTGAACTTGCATCAACGCGCAGTGCTTATTTTGGACTACTGCGCATGTTTATGTAACTTGCGTCGATGTCCGGTTGTTAAATCTGACTACTGCGCAAGTTCATTTACGTTGTGTTTACCTGCTGTAGGAGTCAAATAGCACAAACCGTATGCCCGACCCACCTAAGGATGCCTCATACAAAAAATAAATGAAATCGGATAAAAACTGTTGGAGGAAATGCATTTTGAAGTTTTTCTTCAAAAATTCCCTAAAAATACAAAAATTGTCCAATCGACTAAAAAAGCACAAGCCGTACGCACGACCTTTTAGGGGTGCCTCATACCAAAAATAAATGACATCGGATCAAAAATGTAGGAAGAGATACATTTTAAATTTTTCTTCTTAAAAAATTCCCCAAAAATTCAAAAATCACCCGATCGACTAAAAAAGCACAAGCCGTATGTATGACCCTTTAGGGTGCCTCATATATCGGGAAATAAATGACATCGGGTCAAAAATGTAGGAGGAGATACATTTTAAAATTTTTTCATCAAAAATTCGCTAAAAATTCAAAAATCCCCCGATTGACTAAAAAAGCACAAGCTTTATCTATGACCCTTTAGGGGTGCCTCATACCAAAAATAAATGATATCGGGTCAAAAATGTAGGAGGAGATACATTTTAAAATGCTTTATTCAAAAATTCACAAAAAATTCAAAAATCACCCGATCGACTAGAAAAGCACAAGCCGTATGCACGACCCCTTCGAGATGCCTCACACCAAAAATAAATGACAATGACTCAAAATTGTAGGAGTAGATGCATTTTGAATTATTTTCGAGATTTTTGCTTAAAAAATTCAAATACAAAAATCACCCGATCGACTAGAAAAACACAAGCCGTATGCATGACCCCTTCGAGATGCCTCACACCAAAAATAAATGACATTGACTCAAAATTGTAGGAGTAGATGCATTATGAATTATTTTCGAGAATTTTGCTTAAAAAATTCCCCAAAAATTATCCGATCGACTAAAAAAGCACAAGCCCTATGCACGACCCTTTTGGGGCCTCACACCAAAAATAAATGACATCGGGTCAAAAATGTAGGAGGAGATACATTTTAAACTTTTTTCTTCAAAAATTCGCCAAAAATTCAAAAATCATCGGATCGACTAGAAAAGCCAAAGCCGTATGCACGACCCTTTAGGGGTGCCACACACCAAAAATAAATGACATCGCATCAAAATTGTAGGAGATGTATTTTGAAACAAAGTTTACTAAATAAACAACTAACTAACTAACTAACGGACGCCACCCGCAAACCGATAGGAATACCCCAGCTTACGTAAGCTGGGCTAAAAAGGTGCGTACGTACTTTATCGATGCCCCTAGGGACATGCAACTCAAACTTACAGAATGAAGTTATTGAAAATCATTCAAGAAATAAGAAGTAAGTATTTGTTAAACACACGCAGGCCCCAACCGCCCCCCAAATTCATAGGGGTATAAAGCGATGACGGACGGACGGCTCGACTGACGGACGGACGGACGGACACCCAAAACCTATAGGCCCCAATCCGAAGGGTTGGGGCCTAAAAACTACTCAACATCATTTAGAATACTGGATATTTTACAGTGTGATAAGACATTGAATACGTTTACAGAATATGTTTCAATTCCATGAAAAAAATACCCTTTCTCTACAGATGTATTGATTTTAACAATAGACGCTACAAAAAAGTTGGAAATTACATACACATACAGTGTAAGCGCGGTTAATGTTATGGCCTAATCATGGGTTATGACTAGGGTGAGAAAAAATTTTGCCGAAAAAAAACATATAACTAATTAGGAAAAAATGATATTTTGAACGAAAAAAGAAATTGAAAAAAAAAAATATCAAAAAAAAAAAGGATGAAAAGCGAAAAAAAAGTATAAAAAAAGGATGAAAATTAAAAAAAAGTATAAAAAAAAGTATTTAAGGATAAAAAAAGGATAAAATCGGGCTTTTTCAAAAAAAAGGATAATCCTTTTAAAAAAGGATGATGTTGCAACACTGTATTCGAGAGCTTGCGTTAGAAGTCATTCAGGATTTACATTGAGAATACCTTACAAAAACACACCCAATGAAGTCACTCATAACATTTACGAAATACCTGATATCGCGCGCTTTCAATATCTAAAGGCAATCCAGTTAAAGCACCGCCTATAATGTCTTAAACCAATCATATTTCAATTTCTTTTAAGCGCCGCCTTTACAATGACCATGAGTAATCCCCGTAATTTTCCTATTTCAACGTCACACCTATCTTTCAACAAGATATACTGGAAATATATTATTGAAACAATGTACATGCATTGTTGCTTGGGGTACCTTTCAATGTACGCCTGAAGAAAGCCCTGCAGCCGGAACAGGTCCACGAGCCGTAGTTAATCCCGATCGCGTCATCACCACAAATTGGGCATTTCGGCATTCCTGCAGCTAAAAGCACACAGAGTCGTTGTCATTTCCAAGGGTAGCGAAAAAAGACATTACAGTATTACCACAACCCCCCCCCCCCCTCTCCCTCCCTATTGGAGAGTAGTCAATGTTGCCCTTCGCAGTCGTTCACTTCTGTGTTGTCATTTTATCCGCCTCAGTAAACATAGGGAACTTGACTACGTCTCGAGGAGTACGTCTATCCCCCGTGGGGGATATGGTGTGTAAGGCTGTTGCGTGTTGACAACGCAAAATTTAAAAGTGGAAGGATAGGTAGACGTAGTGTCTAACATTTAAACGAATCAATCCATTAAGCAGTAGGCGCGTGAGACTGTCGTCGGTACGCTAAGTACAGCGCCGAGTTTGAAAAATCCGCCATTTTGTCAAGTCCCATCCGGAAAATTCTTGATCACTACACTGCGGAAGGTCCCAGTGAACCCGTGTGCAGAATTTGAAACGAATCCATCCACCTTTGTGGCCTGTAGGCGCGTGAGACTGCCGTGCATACGCTAAGTCCAGTGCCGATTCTCAAAAGTCCGCCATTTTGTCAATTTTTGCCCAATCCGGAAAATTCTTGCTCACTGCACTGCGAAAGGTTCCAGAGAAGCCGTGTACAAAATTTAAAACGAATCTATCTATTAATATGGCCTGTAGAGCGTGAGACTGCCGTATATACGCTAAGCCCAGTGCCAATTTTCAAAAGTCCGCCATTTTGTCAATTTTTTTCCGATCCGGAAAATTCTTGTTCACTGCACTGCGGAAGGGTCTAGAGAAGCCGTGTACAAAATTTGAAACGAATCTAGATATTAATGTGGCCTGTAGGCGCGTGAGACTGAAGCGCGACAGACGGACAGACCGAAAAGTTCAAAACTATATCCCTCCGTTCCACGGGGGATAATAATTTAAGTATCAAAGAAGTTATACAATTTCAATAAACAAATGAAAAGCACATTGTAGATTTTCGCCCACACCACAACGAACTTGTGATATAAAGGTAAATCACAACACAAGAAAAAGAGAGCCGAATCACTAACCATCACCCTTGTCCAGCTGTCCGACACTGACCACCCCTGCACCATCCTCCCCTTCTGACTCCTCCTCCTCCTGCTTGCTGACCTCCACAAGCTTCTCATCCGGCAATATAGGCACGTCATCCACGTCGTCATCCGTGTCGTCATCCGTGACGTCAGCGAGGCACTGCCGCATGGTGGCGCTGAACTCCGCCAGGCTTTCTTCCTGCTCCTCGTACTTCACACTGATTGCACCTGCGTGCAAAATATTTAAAAAGTTTACTACCTTTGATTTCATTCACAATTACTCATTTTTTCAAATTATTTTCAAGATTTCCATTATTTGCACAAAAGATGACGATCATCTGTAACACCAGTATAACCAAGGACGGTACCCAGTAAAGTTTAAAAACAGCGACTAATACATATGTGTGGTTAAATACGAGCTGTTGAACTGACAACCGTGAAACACGAGTACGCTCCCCATGGCTCGATGGTGCTCGTTTTAAAAGCGGTTATTCATTTTTATTTGGATCTTCGCTGTGTACGCACTTGACCACCTCACCCCCTCCCCCCCCCCCCCCCCCACCGCCTGTAACACATGACCAGGTACAATAGCGGGTACACTTTGGTACCTCCCTCGAACAATACCTTCTGGTTTGAGGCTTTCCTTCGCAGCATATTCTGTGACGTCACCAGTCACATGTTCCTTCACGTGCACCAACACAACGTGGCTGCCAACTGTCACACCAACCAGCGCTTCTACGCAAAATTCCGCACCTGGCTTCAAACCTTCCCTGCAGAGACGGGGCAACGATATCTGCAGCGACTGCCTTATCTTTTCCTGGTCGCTTGTTACGTCACCTAAATGACCACGCCTCTTTGATTCTCTTCCAATACATCGCTCAAAATTGTCTCCCCTTTTTATAGTTTCTTCTAAACTCACCAAGCAAATATCAGTTTTACTCAAAGAAATTCCCACCAGCGCCTGTAAGTAGAACTGAGGGCAGTCCCGTAATCCGGTCTGACACAGTTTTGGGAGGTTCGTCTTGACGAGATCAGAGACCCGCTCCTGTACCGCCTGCAGCACCATTTTCAACTCCCTTTCCTTCAAATTTAACCTCTCTCCAGTGTATTCATATTGACCTGCGAATAAAAATGTGCCATGTAACTATCTACTTCAAAAAGACCTTGCTAATTAAGAACTAGAATCGCATTTCGCAAGCGAAATCTTCACCCAGGGCTGGTATGAAATATTTCGAATGAAACATTTCATGAAATATTTTACTGTAAAAATTTCAAAAATTTCATGTATTTTGCAATTTTTATCTACAGGTAACCCCGCGCTAGTTAGCATTTAAAACAAATAAGCCGGAGTCTTAAATGTCAGACTTGCATTGCAATGTACGTTTTATCACTGCTCCTTATACAAGCTTCTGGCTAGCACCTTATCTCCCAATTCTGTCTGAATCAGATACCTAGTTATCCGAGTCACTTCTGCCGCTGTATCTGTTCTTTAAGTAAACATTCATATAGACCATCCCCATACTTTCAGCCTGCACAGATGTCACAAGAAATGATATTTTATCCCAAAAAAACCGACCACAGATAAACAATTATTCTGTTCCTTGTAAAAAAACATTGAGCATATAAGTGTCGCCATCGTTTTACTCGATTTATCGATTGTATCGTTAAATTACGTTTAGTGCCAGCTACTGCAAATGGTGCTGGTTTAGAAAGACAATTTAGCACACTTCGATTCGAATATGGTTCCTTAAGAACCAGTTTTGGTATTGAAAAGGCGGGAAAACTTGCGTTTTGTTACCGCGCTCTTGATAACTGACTTGTTAGTTCGCCTTTAGTTACTGTGCAATTCTGTTTCCTTAACAACCAGTCTAATTTAAAAGCATATGTTGGGCTTTACAAACACCAGCTACATTCTAAGTTACAGTAGATTTTTTTGAAGGAAATTGCACAAATGACTGTTGACTTGTATTTTGTTTGTAATATTCATTCTTTGCAATATGTATTTATATGTTAAACAAAGCGAACGGATATTGTAGCTAGCGTGGAAATGTGTTTTTTTTTCTAAGTGCTTTGAAATATTTCAGAAATTTCAATAATTTCTGAAATATGTAAAAAATTTCAAATTTCATGAAATTTTTAAAAATTTCGAAATTCATACTAGCCCTGTCTTCAACACTTGACAAAAATTAAAAGTTAAAAAAACAAAGCTCATTTTGGCATGCACTCCTCAAAGACTGTAAAGCCCCCCCCCCCCATTTTGGCATGCACTCCTCAAAGACTGTAAAGCCCCCCCCCCCCGCGGAAACCACCTGGATGCGCCCCCCCCCCCCCACCCCCGGTTCTCAAATAATATTAATAATTTGGACTTATTAGTATGTCAATTATTTTATTTGGACAAGTTTTTTCTAATGAAATTGTCATGCCATTGATATATTAGCAAAAATCACAGCTTGACTTCCGTTTATAAACCGTGTACATCTGCTTGGTTATGTTGGCTCAACGGCTTTATTGATTGAGCGGACCAGCACCTTTTCTCTATGCAGCCAGAGCTCGCGTAACGCCCATAAGCTGTGTTGTTTTGCTCAACCGTTACTTTTCTTTTAAATGTGCTGTATTTAATGAACACTTGTTATTTATTCTAAAATCATCTGGGTTCGCATGGCGTTTTAAGCATGAAAACGAAATCGCAGACGGAAAAAAAGGCGGGATACACATCCTCAGATCAATTTCTTGTAGTGTCAGAGAAGCTGAGACAAGATAATGAATTTCACTGTCAAGAAAAGAAAGCACCAACGGCTCTCCGCGCAAATTCATAGACGCCTTGACCAAGTCAAAGATTTGCCAAGTGTTAATGATTAAATTTACAACAGTGATGCAACGAAATGTTGCAAAATGAGCCACGTTTGACTCAGCTTCCTCGTCTTTCGCTCTAAATCAATCTTAATTTTGAGTTGCATTAAATGATTTTTATTTGCAATATCATGGACCAGGTTTACTCAATTTGAGCTACCTTTCCAGTTTACGAAGTGATTGACTCTCGGATTGAGTTAGTCAGCGATGACTCCTGTGGTATTCCCAAAGAACTTGCAAGAGAAATAAAATTTGCAAATATCGGCGCCCGATACAGGACAGCAGTCTTGTAGACAAGGGTGTATCACACAAATGACTCCATTGTAAATGATGGTGCGTCATTTTCCCACTCAAATAACAACTTTGCATTGAGAACACATGTTTTCTTAATGTATTTTACAATTGTTGAAGCACGACTGGTAGTGTCATCGAAGCCGAAACTTACTGCTTTTCCAGAGAAAAAGTCTACTAGTTTGAACCGTGGGCCGAAAGATCCACAGTCCGAAGATTTAACATCTATGGTCACTTTAATCAGTGGACCTGGGACTTCTTCTGTCCCAGGAAGACAAAGGACACACTGGGGCTAGGGAGTCAATGGGAGAAAATCGCTTCGGAATAAACGAGGAGCGGGTATTTCATTCATTCACGAATGATGTCATGGATTTATTTTTCTATTCACATAAAAGGCTAAATAAACTGGTTATTCAAAATTTTAATGTTTTCCAGAAATTTTTTTTGTCATTTTCCATAATCTTGCCATATTTGTTCCTTTTACTGAGATCTTCCATAAAACACTGGCATGATTTCTGCCTGTACTCTGAACTGTGATTTCATGTATTTTATGGTACTATAACACAGGTTGCACTCTCGGGAATTTCTGATCGATGCTACGTTTCGACTGCAAAATATTTGGATTTAAAATACAAAGAAATGATATGGAAAAACATCAAATGAAGGGGCCGATTATTTTCGTATGGCAGAATTCCTTACAGAATCTTTTTATCCGCCACTTTCCATCATCCCAGAAATACTCTTTCAGTACAGCAATTATGCACATGAAGTTGCTAATTTTTATTTAGTTTCAAAGGGTATCGAGCAGCATGCTAAGTAAAGGTGGACGAAGCATATTTTCACCGTTTCATGCCACACTCACGACGAATGACCTGGTAAGATGATTTCGTACTTTTCTTGCAATCAGCTGGGAAAATAGGGAGAAAAACGTCATTTCCGGGATAGATTTTGTTTTGTTTGGCGCCGACATGGGTACAGGCGGTGTTGTCCTAGATTTCTGGTAGTTTTCAAACAGCGTATTCGGTTATACCATGAGACACTCTGCTAAGTATATAGCGCTTAGAATATACAACTGAAATGTGCTTGACGCAGGTTTCAATCCGTCTTTGTTCTTAGCGGTTTCTGGTCTCCTTATGGAACTCGATTAAAATAAGCTTAAAAGGTTGTTTTTTTAGTGTTGCGTTTTCTTTTTTTAAAACGGACCATTAACACATTTACTATTATTTCATTTTCTAATTTGACACATAAAAGCACAAGAGCTACAACTTTTCACAACTTTTAATGTTATAAAATTACAAAAATAGACTGGCCAGTGTTTTTGTTAAAACAAAAAACGGATATGTCTCCCCCGCCCCCCAATCAGTCACGAGGAAAAAATTCCTTGCTTAAAAGTACAACACTGGCGAGCCAAAAAAAATTAAAAATCGCCAAAAATACATTTTTACAGAAAATAAAGAAAAACTTCACAGTAAACATTTGCACTATATGTGGATTCTTCTTGCCACGTTTCAGCCTAGTTCAACAAATTGTTTCGGAGATATCGTCACAATATGGCCAAACAAACTTAAAAATCAGAAATTTAAAAAATCGCCAAAAAATACAATTTCATAGGAAATGAAGAAAAACTTTGCAGTGTACATTTGCGCTATATGTGTGTTCTTCTTGCGACGTCTGAACCTTATCCAACGAACTGGTTCGGAGATTTAGCCTACCAAAGTGAAAAAAAAGCAATGCGAGAAACCCTCCATATTCAAAAATTTAACAAAAATAGAACTTTGAAGGAACGAAAACAAAATAACACGGGCATCATGTAGACATGTACCCCAATATGTATGTATGTTTTGAGAAAAATAGACTGATTAATTTCATAAGAACTCACTGCGGACACACGGACGGAAGGACACACCAAATGCTATACATATCTCCCTTAGGGGGAGACAAATAATTAATGCTGAAATTCTATGAACATTGCAAAAACAACATTTTGCTCCCATCGAATTAAAACTTTTTCAACAGAAAATAGTAATATCATTGTTTAAATATAATTGCGGAAGTAAGCTTAACTATGCCAAAATGTCATTAAAAAGGATCATTAATTGTATTCAGCGCAGTGCGATATTCTTCAAAATATTGAGAGTATAGTCCTATTAAAAATATCGTTACGACTTTTGAGTAAATTTATCATAGTACAAAGAATGAAGCACATAAAAACGATTTTTGAATTCTTAAAGTTTTCATAAGGCAATAAAAAATTACTTTAGAAAAAACTAGTTGAAAAATGTACAATTTAAAAAAATTAACTCATCTACCAAGGATTGTAGGATAACTGAAACTTTTGAAATGTTGGTTCTCAAACATCTCACTTTCAGTAATTTTAGGCTTGGGGTAGGGTTAGGTATAAATAACTTGCTATCTTATGAATAAGGTAATTAGCTCCATCTTTGGGTACTGATCACGAATAAATAACTGTATGTTACTAGACTAATTAAATACATTACTATGTACTACATTAATTATAGGGTAAACGAAACAAAAATGGCAAAGTGTTAAAAACGGAAAATATGGTAAAATATTTTTAACACAATGAAAAATTCATCAACATATTTAATCTCTATTTAAATGCAGTATCATAAACGTATCATAATAAGCCAACTCGTACTTTCGGGTTTTTCCGACGGAGGCGTCGTTTCGTCTGCAACTATTTTCAGGTTAAATTATAAAAAAATTATAAGGGAAAAATATCAATATTCTAAGTTTCTTTCAACACTTTTAACTTTAAATAACCCTCTTTAAAAAACCATTTTACATATAATTCAGCCCTTTTAACAACCAACATGTTTGTTTGTTTTTTCTGGAAAAATCGAAATTGGTTTATTTTTGCGAGATTTTTTCTCTCATTTCTTCATACCGTTATCCCGACTGAATTCGGTCCAAATGCAAAAACTTTTCGATAAAACTGTAGGTACGAAGATCGCTTTTCATTGGTGCGTAATGTACACAAATGTAAAGCCTACAGAAAGAGGTACAAAACCTGGCAATTTTTGGCGTCTATGGAACTTGAGTCGACTTTCTTTTATGTTAAGTGAGCATGCAAGGTAGTTTCTTAGTCAACAAAAAGACAATTATTGAAATAAAAAATTGAGAAGTAATTGTGTGACTGATAACTTAAAAAGATAAAAAGAATTCAAACATTCCACATTATTATCTCAATTTTCCCTTTTTCCATTTGGTCGATCAATAAAAAAATACAGCCCACCATTTGACGAATAAGTTAACAAAAAACGTTTAACATACGCACATACATTCAAGCCCCCTATAGTGATACGATTAACCCAGTCCGACAAAGTCGGCTGGGTTAGAAAGATATCCCCCCACAATTATAAATCTCGGGTAAGTGTCGTAGATGCCCATTTTGGCAAAAATGCCGCTCGATAAAATGTCGGGATACCAGTTTCAACTGACCCCTTTTCTCTTCTTCGGTCAGTAAGGATCACAGGTCCAGTAACAGAAATAACAACAGACGCCAATTTTCCACGATATGAATCTTTCGATTCACAGTCGAGGAAGTCAAGGTTCAAACTAATGTGCTTTTTCTTCAAAAGAACAATGAGAAGTATCTTTGTGCATTTTTTCGACGCCGACGTCAGCTGCACTCGCTTTGAGGTACTTCTGTGGTGATTTTGTGCGAGATTCAGCGACCCACAAGTCTTTATTTGGCATTTGCTAAAGGCCCTCAAAGTACAATGGTAATGATATACAACTTCTGTGTCACGCCTTCTTTAAAAGGAAATAACAAGGAAATAACCACAATCTCCTGCACTAATTCACAATTGCTTGCACACAGGCAGCATAGCTTATTACGTGAAATAGTGACAATAAATTATGAAATTATCGGCAAAAATTTGATAGGTGAGTGCGAAAGCTAACCTTTTCGCACTTTAAATAGAAATGAAAGACATGTAGCTCTAGCTCCAAGAAGCGGTTTCCATGCACTGCTTCAATTTCTCGATATGTAACGATATCCAAGTCAACTGCACCAGCTTTGAGGCACCTCTGTGGCGACTTTGTGCGAGATTCAACGATCCACAAGTCTTTATCGGCATCTTCTCAAGGCAATCAAAGTACAGCAGTAGTGATGTATAATTTCTTTAAAAGAAAAGAGTACGAAAATTACCAAAAACTTCCCGCAATAATTGACATTTGTTTGTATACAGGGAGCATAGTTTATCACGTGAAAAAGTAACAATAATTCTTGCAATTATACACCAAAAAATATTTTGGTGTGTTAATTTAAAAAAGAATGAAAGAGTCTAACAGTTAAATATTGTGGGTGTACAAAATAAATTTATTCCTAATTCTGCATCTACCAACTATTTTAGTGTATATTTTACATATTATCTATAACCCCTTTATTTAAATTTTTGGTCACTTGGTTTTGGTCACATGATATTTAAAAAAGGCCGGAATGTAAACAAACATTTAACAAGAGAGTGCGGAAGCTAACTTTTCTGCACTTTAATGAAGAAATAAAAGATATTCAGCCCATAAGCCGAACCACACTTTGGGTGTTTCCAATAAAATGCGTCAGAATTTTTAATTTCGCCTGCAAGGGAACCGGGTAAAAAACAAAAGAAATACCAGAAAAATATAGAAGAAATATAGCAAAAAAGCTAATGCTCGGAACATAAAAGAAATTGAAACTTAAAACTATTTGTTAAAACTTTTAATAATTTTTAATACTAGAGCGGCCAGTGCACACAAAACATAAGAGTACAGGCTTATATCACACACTTTCAATCGATACCAATCGTTTTTTTTATTTTTGTAAACAAAAACAAAATTTATGTCTCCCCAACTAACTCCTTAATTCACTAGTAACCATTATCCATTTTTCTGTTTTCCCCGTCAGGGCTGTCACAAATTTTTATTTGAACAACTGTTTTCTATTATTACTATTTTCAGAATAATAAGAAATTTTAGCTTATATAAATGAATCCCATGTGCCCAGTAGTCGGGTTGTGTATCACCTTTATCAATATTTGAAGGATGGAGGGGCGAGGGGTGGTAATGTAACTTGAATTATTGGTATTTCAATCCTCTTTTTTTTATACAAGTTCAGACTTCAGACAGGGGTTTTATCTGGGTCTAGACGGTGGTCACCAAAGAGGTTTTACTGTGCCTTTTTTTTGTCGGGGCCCAGATAGTGGTCGCTAGCACAGGTTTTACTGTACGTCCTTTTTATCCCGGTTCTGAAGTTGGTCATTACAGCAGTTTTACTGTACGTATTTTGTTTATCCGGGTCTGGAAGGTGGTCAAGACAGGCAGGTTTTACCGTACGTCTTGTTATTCGAAACTGGAAGTTGACCACTACAAACAGGTTTCAGGTTACGTCTTTTTATCCTGATCCTGAAGGTGACAGATATAAATAGGTTTACCGAAATTATTATTTTTTTTTTTTTTTGCTTTATTAACCAACCCCCTTTTCAGCTATCTAATGTAACCCTAACCATTTTAGCAAACGTTGCCGTCAAGGTTTGTGCACTAAGTGCAGTTATAGCCATAATGTATGCCTTGTCTTCGTACATTTCAAAGCACTAGAAAGACATCTTCAAAAGTGTGCCACACATCACCCACCTCGGTGGGAAAGAGGGGGAAAGCATTTTCGTCTCAAAAAGGTGTGCTGCTTGTCATAACACAACGCATAAGATGACCCACTTTACCACTATAAAAGTAAAAGCTAGTTCCAGGTACCGCACAAACATTGCGAGCTTTTACGTAATTATCCCATATATGGAATAGCTTGGTAGCCACATGAAAACGCACTAATAGCTGTAGGTGAGTAACGCTCAACAAGATCCATCACATGAAATGCAAGAAATGATCGATATTTGTTCAGATAATGTTTTCAAGTGTGTCTAAATGATGCAGGAACATTGGAAAATCTCCTGAAAAACGCTGAAATCTCAAGCGTAGTTAATGACTATCCTTAGTTTACAAAAAAAGCCGACAAAATGGGGAAAGGGGAGTCGGGGGTGAAGGGTTTGGAGCGGAAAGTCGATCCGATTTTCCGCTATCGAGATACCCCCTGACCTTGCAACAGTCAGAGACCTACAGACGTTCAAGACCCGTCTAGCGGTTACCCTGTGAGCGCGGGTGTCGGTTTTTAGTCACCAATTCACTTGCACAAGTTTTAGAAAGATGTTCTTAGTGAAACTCACATTTGCACCAAGGTATTTTATCAACACACCCGCACGACGCACATTTCTCGGTGTGATGCCAAATGGTTTTGCCGAGTACTGGGATGATGTAGAGAACATGCCCACCAAATTTCAACTTTTTCCGATGTTCAGCGCCTGAGAAATGTACACATATAAGATTTTACCGTAACGACGCCATACGCCTTTCTTAATTAAAAGTTGACAGAACCGTCCGACTGATCCAAAGAACATCCATACAAAATTTGAAGTCGGTACGCCTTTCTGTGCTCAAGATATTATGTACACTAGATTGTGTCAAAATTATATGCACATTTTTTGTGATGACGTCATACGCCGCACTCGTTCGTTGTACTCGCGAAAACTTGAGAGACTTTTTCGGACCAACAAACAAACCAAGTTTCAAATTTCTCGGATGTTAAGCGGCTGAGAAATTTCGCACACAAGATTTTTACGTAATGACGTCATACGCCTTCCCTAATAACGTGCGTCAAAAGTTGAAAGAACCGTCCGACCTACCCAAGGAATAAACAGACCAAGGTTGGAGTTGATCCGACTTTTCGTTCTCGAGATATCTTGCACACAACAGTTTGTTCACAACAGACTGACACACACACTTGCACACACACTGTGAACGCAAACACTATATGTCTCCCCTTGGTCGGGGAGACATAATTATTTACAGTTTTTTAAAAACACGATTGCTCTTCGGTGTAAGAGAAATTTGACATATGAGCGAAATCTATATGTAATTTCTTTCATATTTAATCCGGTTAGTTTGTATTCGAAACGTTGAATTTTTTCGCATTTTATTCGGAAGGCCTGAAATATGATTTCGCTGAATCCCGGACAAAACGGCGACGGCCAAAACGGAGAAGACCAAAACGGCGACGGCCAAAACGGCGATGGCTTAAAACGGCGACAAGTGCAACCCTGGACAAAACGGCGACGAAGATTAATAATTCAATGTTGAAAATCAAAATACAAAGAATAGTGTTGCCAGATAAATCAATTCATTTCTACTTGAAGATAAGTATAATTTGAACCAATATTTAAAATTTAAGGGCAAAATAAAATGGATAATTTAACACTTATTTTTTCATATATTCCTAATTGCAAATATACGCTAATACATCGTGTGGGGGGGGGGGGTAAATAATTACACTTTGAAAGACAATTGTATTTAGAGACTGTGCCCACTAATCCGTTATTGCACGTGAATCCACATCAATAAAAGGCAAAATAAAAATGCCACTAAAATGACTTCTGATTATCAGCAATGAAAGATAAGATTAAATCTTATTTTACGTGAGAAAATAATTTTCAGTTTTACCTGAGAAAAGGTAAGTGAGTAAATCATTCTTTGAGCAGACTACTGAGACAGTGACTGGTGGCAGGAAGGAGGTGGTTAGGGAGGGCGGGAAGGGCATGTTGGGAGAAATGCTGCACTGTGTTCAAATTTATTTATCTCTGATAGTTGAATAAACTGTGTTGGCAACGTTGTTACTTTTTTTTCATTTAATAAGCGTTTTAAAGCATAAACTTGAAAAAATTCCGTCGCCGTTTTGTCCGAGGTTGCACTTGTCGCCGTTTGGGCCATCGCCGTTTTGGCCGTCGCCGTTTTGGTCTTCTCCGTTATGGCCGTCGCCGTTATGTCCGGATACCGATTTCGCTTATTAAAAACTCCGTGTAATTGCAAAAGGGTATATTTGGCACGAACTTTCTGTAAATGTCTGAATAACAGTGACTGGTATGCAGGAATAACCGTGCCTCATAGAATATGAAGTTGATCTCTTTAGTGGAAGGTTTCGTACCGTAGCTCAGAGATACTCGTACAAGTACACCAGTGATTTAAGTCACAGCTGGCTGGGTGGGCCTCGGAGCTAACTTGGAGCTGACTTTTATGCGTTTTAAAACAACGATTGTGCCACCAGATGTGAATTTCAACTGTCACAAATACTAGTGCTTTATTTTTTAAAGCACACATAGATATACCTATATTATCGCTCAAGTTCCTGAAATTATCGCATTTAAAATAATATAGAGGCTCAGTCTCAAATTGACGCTAACTATGATACGCTTAATCGATCCAACTGTACTACAAACTGCAACCCTTTTACACTTAACAATGAGATCATAATCTCGCTTTTACATTCCATGAGGATTGATTACATTGAAGCTTTATATAAAATAAAATTGATTCAAGATATTTAGACTTTTTCAAGAGTTTCGTAAATTAACAGAGATTTCCTAAATTTCCTAAAATTACAAAAAGTACAAATTAGAGGTAGGTTTAAAACCAGATGTTGCCACAAACAAGTTTCATAAAGCGATTTAAACCTGTTTATGTAGCTTTAATCGAGCTATCTAGAATTATCTGGGTGTAATTATGGGGATTTTGTGTTTAAACAGGTAGAATTAAATTAAACGTCTTGATACCGAGCTCAGTTCATACACCGTTTTAAACCAATCTGAGCTTCTCATTTAAGCACATAGCAGTAGGAATGCAGGGAGTTTGACCCCTATCCGTTATTAAGCTGTATCCCCATATGGTTTTACTTTTATAAGAATACTCTATTGGTCATGGACATTTGAATCGTGGCGGAATAATCTCACGTTATAATTAATGTTACTTCTACTTATGAGATAAATATCAAACTAAATTTTATGCCATACTACTTGCAAATGGTAAGAGTTTGTAAAATGATTTTAGTATTGTTGCTATGCTATATTCAAGATAAGTACGATGCCATTCTTAAATTTATTTAAATGTGCTATTTGGGATTGTATTCCTGATTAGTCTTAAATGCAAAGAACATCTTATTTTATATCACAAAAATAAGCAAATGCTTATAAAATTATAAAAAAATGCGAATTAAATTATTTAAATACAAGAAGTTCTTCGTTAGCAATGAATTTCTTAATATATGCGAGGCAGCTTTTGGGGAAGGGGGCTTAAAATATTTACTGGTATATAATACATACTAAAGGATTTTATCTATTAATAGCAAAAGTATCATAATTTATTACATTTAAAAATGTACATTTTGGTTTTGCATACAGTTTCAGGGAGCTGTTTTATTTAAGAAATGATGATTTTCTTCCTTAAATTAAGAGGTATCAAAGGCAGAACAAGAACATCATTCTTGGCAATAGTATCATGATTATAGATGGCATGAACAAATGGTATGCATAGAATTTGCCCAAATCACAGAACACCACTATTTCATTTTACCAACTTTATCATTTTCACTTACAAATTGGAAAAGTAGAATGCTGCCAGTCATGATAATCAAGATACAGAGCAACCGGTGTACTGAATCTTTAATTCATCTGCATATGATTTTACGCAAAGTAATAAACTGCCACAACACAATGACGTGGCAGAAGTTTTTACAGTCATAGCAATATTGCACTACAAGCAGAAGTTACCTTAACTAACCTCACGAGCGTTATGTAACTTTGTCGTCTTCGAAATTTGTGAATATATATATATATTTCCCATTGTTTGTAAGTGCTGTAATACTTTACAACATCGTGCATTGAAGAACGCTTATATTGGTTACAAATTGCACTCAAGGGATCACAAGGGGATGTCCTATGCGGAGTGTTCTATTTTTTAGTTTAAGTTTTAGTTTAAGGTTCGAAGCTTGCATGATCTGAAGGCTAGACCAGCCCAACTTTCTTCTCATTCGTTTGATTGTTAAATCAGTGTTACATTTAGAAAGATTCACCATTCAGACCAAGAAAGACGTTATGTATACCTGTGTTTTGGATCAATATGCTGTGAAACGACATTTACGATTCAGATCAACTTCTCCCAAGTCATTAAATATCCGTCATATTTCAACGATCCACAGAGAACTCAGTCCCCGATGCTCCTGCTGAGAGTGCATGGAACAGATTATTGGGTACACTTAGTTTGGCTAGTTAATCGTTGTGTATTTTCCTAGAGATAAGTCATTGTCTTTTGACCTTGGTCAATAAACACTTCAAAACACTTGTAAAATGGGAAACAAATTCTGAGGAAATAATTCGAGGTCATTGAAGATATAAACCATTTCAAGTTCTTTATCATCTTAGAAAAAAATGCCTTTTCACATCATGTTATGACGAATTTTGTTACAGGTGTTTAATTCGGTTAGCCTTTACTTTAATATTACTGGAGACCCCTGCTGTATGTTTTGTGGAGTTTGGGTAATAAAAACAGTATCAATAGCATATAACAAGCAGTATAAAGTTGCGATTTAACTGAATATTATGAGGCTTTATTTCACAGTCTTTAAGTTAAGTCTTCCAGATGATTAATGGAAGGGAAAAATAGAAAAGGCTTGAGGATTTCACCATGTCACACTCACGCAAAGCCACCAAATGCATTAGGATATAGCCATTTACAAACCTTTGTTGAATATTCTACAAAATTGCAATGTTATTCTTGATATTCCACCGGTAATAACCTAAGTTTTTAAGGGCCAAAGAAGTAGATTACATTATTTTTTATTGTAAAGTTTAAGATACACAGGTAACTTAGCTTTAATAAAGTAACTTGTAACGTTATCCCAACCAACCGCCTAATCACTTGTTAGACTAAAAGGTATCACATCCAGAACTGCAAATTCTTTATTTGAAATGGGGTAAATGAAGAACTTTGTAATTTCGAGCAATCGTACGAATTAATTAGAGTTCTCAATGCCTTTTAAGCATAATTCTAATACCACAACTATCTTTGCCTATGTTTGTGATAGATTCTCTTGTTCGTTTAAGAACTTTGCCTTTTCTTACCGTAGGATGGCTGTTGCATTTTTCTGTGCTCTGATATGCCCGTTTCCTCTTTTTTAAGCCACATGTTCCTTCAACCGTAAAATGTGAAAGTTATCGAACACTTTAGAAGTATACTATTCTCGTATACTATAGCGGATTAAAATAACACCGAAAGGTTTTTAACAGTCAGTTTCATTTACTCCACAAACGACGGGTCAAAGGAATGACTCAATACTCAGCTAAATTTTTGCCAGTGAGGCGGGAAATCTTTGCTAAGTTGATTGTGGTAGTCATAATGCTTCGTATTTATATGATAAAGCACAGACCACTAAATGTAGTTCTCACCTTCTCTTTCGTTATGGGCGATTGGAAATTGTACTTCACAGAAACAATATGCATAAGATTTACGACTTTATTTAACAAAGACAAAACAACAATCGTTACAACAACGAACGACTAAACGATAAGGATAGATGATATCTTATCTGATGCAATTTGCAGAATACAAATATATTCAGATACACTTATGCCAATCCATCCGCATCAACTTTAAAGATAAATTATGAAAAATGTTATTGTCAGATGTATTGAAGAACAGTAAAAGGAAATTAACCTACAGCTGATAAATAAAGAGGCGTGACCTTAGACAGTAACACTAAATCAAAAACGCTACTCCCAAAAATCTCAAATCGCATTTAAAATGAATTAGAAGTTTTTGTTTAAAAGCAAGGGCTTAAAATGTTTTAATACTGCCAACTAAGTTGGAGGAGTTGGCAGTTTGCATGTTTAGATAAGAACTGATTGTACTCGTTTTTTTTTTTTACTTTTTTGCTGACATATTTTATCAAAGTAACGTCTAAGGCAGCACAAAGCCATCATTGCTTGAAACTAATGTGACACAACCTCATTTCACTTTCAAAGTATAAACCACAGGAAAAAGTACAAAAAAACGTAAGTTTACCGGTCTGCACCGTAGGCAAGAATAGCTTTAAGTAGATTTTAAGTAGAAAGGCAGGGCTTAAAAACCTTTGAAGTACATAAATTGGATTGTTCGAAACTCAAAACTACTAACAATTATAAAAAGTTGTTTTAACTGTAGCAAAAGAAAATCCAGTAATAGATCACAATTTCAATATAAAAACTAAATATGATTGTGCACGATATCCATATGCCTATAGAATGACGTGTTTAAGTGAAGACCATTTTTTATTTGCTGTAAGGTTTTATTGTAATGTAGTTGTTCCAAACAGTCATAAGCTTCATATTCAAAACTAGTTTCAAATTTGTTTGCAAATAATTCTTTCCTGCTCGCAAGGAGTGGTAAATCGCCGTATCCAAGTACACATATTTGTCTGCAACAAACAAGCGAAAAAGCTTATTGTGTGTGAGACACAATTGTTTCTGAGAAGAGACACAAAATTTAAAATTTTCTATTTCACTATGAACTACTACAAATGAGTGTCTAATAAGAAGGCCGCTTTGCCTTGCATCAAAATAGCACCTGGAAATGCATATATATAGCATAATTTGACCAGAAAGAGCGATAGCACAAGCTTTTGTTTGTTTGTGACTATATAAATCAAAATTAATAAAACGCCAACCGCCAACCAATAAGAAAATTTGCAATATCAATGACTGTCCTTAAGTAATTTAAGAAATGAAATTATATTTTTGATGCTGAACCGAAGGAAATAAATTATATGAGGCAGATGAAAAACAATAGTAAGCTGAAACATAATCAGCACTAGCACTGAGATAATGTTCTTTATATCTTATCAATTAAAGTAAAAGGCTACAGCCATAAAGACGCCTTATATATAATTTATAATATAATTGTCAACTGCTTGAACCTGACTCGTATTCCATGGCAAGGCCAGTTAAATATTGTATCACCCCAGTTCTTGAAACGTGCGATGAACGGATTACTTGGAAACTTCCCTTCAGGTACATCAATTTTGTCTGTTTCAATGTCTCCTTTAAAAATAAATGAAAAACTCATATATGCGTTTCTTCTCTTATAAATTACATTGGTAATTGGTAATAGCTTTGATAATTACTGACAACTGATAAAGGCTACAAATAATTGTTGATTTTAAATGAATGTTGACATTGTGGTTGATCCTCTTACAGGAGGAACACTGAAATAAAATATAATTTAAATAAACTAAATAAAGAAAATAATAACATTATGTATTAAATATTCCAAAGCTAAAAACTGCTTAACCTAGGTATGCTCCTGGTACTTTTAGTTGTTTATTGTAATTGAGAGTAGCAAACAGCGTTTCATCCGGTACTCCTGCAATACAAAAATTGTTTATTGTTATAAACAGGACCTCTTTAAATTGATCATACTGAACTTTGTTTGAAGCCAGAATAGTATTATCACAAATTAACAAGGCATTACACCGCATGCTATTTTGTACTTATCTCCTGTTACTTATATTATACTGTCCCTTGTATTATAGTGTCATTTGCTTTAACCAAAAAGTTAGGCCATATCAATACCATCTCACCCCAACGTTTATTAGAATGCGATTTTAGTCTGTTTTGTAATTCTTCAGTGTATTTTACAAGATTTAGAATATATATATATATATATATATATATATATATATATATATATATATATATATATATATATATATATATATATATATATATATATATATATATATATATATATATATTATATATATATATATATATATACCAACCAACGGCTCAGTTCAAATAAACTAAGGCTCATATTAACATAACATCAGGACTCTTAAATTACTGATGCAACGTTAATAAGTGAATGCCATTTGTAGAGGAATGCTTAACACTGATTACCGCAGGAAGCAGGTGTTGCATAATGTTTGGAAAGTTTAATAGGCGAATTTACCTGTATCTTTCAAGTAGTCTCGAATCATTATAGCACGTTTGTCATGAAGCACAAAATCAACAAATCCTCGTTGTGCAACAATATGTACAGAGCCTTTTATAAATGTGACATTGACAGGTGGAGGCGGCTTCCTTACCATAGTATTCCTCAATCCGTCATGGACGAATTTTGTACGATCCCTAGAACTTTGCTGCATTCTATAGCATTAATTATAAAAAATATCTTACGAGATACTTATAGAAGACAATCTTATTCAACTTTGACAATTAGAAGTCTTACTGCCACTTATGAGCTGAAGACGCTCATATATGAACTCGTATATGAACTAAACCGAACTTAGTTTAGGATTTGCACTAAATTTGTTGGGATTCATATTTATATTTTACACCGTTATTTCGCCAAATTAGGGAGCGAATTAGCCAAACTATACACGTTTTGTTTGACATGATTTACATTTACTGACAAATTAAAATATGACTGTGGCAAATTTTTGCAGCTTTCTTGCAGCTTATAAACTGAATTCCCGATTCAGTCGCAAATCAGTGTATTCAAAGCAGCAACTGTTACCTATTAACCGGTAACATTAATAACAGTTATTACATAAGAATAAGCATAAATATAATTATCAAACAAATAAAATAGCTAAAAATAAAACAGTTTTGAAATAAATAAAATAGTTACGAAGGCCCTACTGGCCTCCCTAACAAATGTAAGAACATAACAAATACTGATCGATTTTAATGTGATCATTTTGCATTTCCTTGTGTTTTTATTTAAAACAATCCCAAGCAAATATTTTGTTGTGACATCGTTGGGACGGCACATGCTTTGAATTTTGAAGGTCGTAACTTTGTCGTTTTAAGGCAGTTTATCTACTAAATCTGCCGCCACTGCAGCGACACACGGTTGATGTTTCTTTCTAACTTTTAACGCCACTACTCCCACTTGAAAATTTTAAATACATAGTTCTTACAAATAAGTTGCTGACACGCCGAATTGAAAACAAACTGAACTTTAAATGCTAATTAATACTTTTGTTGTATTTTGCTGAAATTCATGGCTACTATTACTTATATATTATACGTAAAATTCAAATTGGCAAATAGAAATGGTTTTGAAAAACCTTTCAATAGTTCCTTCCATGTTATTCGCTCCATTTAAAGTCTGCAATATTGAAACAAGTTCTGCATTTGTTTTCAGTGGAAATTCTTGTCCGGTGAGATTAATAAAATATCTGTAAATAAAAAGTTACCTCATAATTGAAATCGATTTAAACCCATTTAAACGGGACAGCAAAAGCACACACATCGGCATATTCATTAGCAGAAGCAAAACTTCCATATTGCCATAAAATTATCAAAAAAATATTTGATGTCATTGGTTTTAGTTTTTTGATTTTCATTGTGCATAATCGCAAGTAGGGCAAAAAAAGTATAGACATAAAGAAAAGTTAACACAAATAATGTGGCCACAGATTACATAAATATAAATCATCTTATGAGCGGGCTGGCAGGGAGTGAGTAAGTAGGAACTCAAGTTTCAAGGGTTTAACTTGAAAGATTAACAGCTTAAAAATACTATAGACGACCTTAAGTTAGTGTTTATGTTTTTCGCAGTGTCTTTTGAGATATTTTAGTTTCTGAGGAAAAAGTAACCTCGTAAGATAAGTTTGTCTTAAACTGACGCCTTGTATTTAGGTTTACCTTCGCCATTTCACATGCGATATATAATCAAGTTTTGCAATATCAGCAATATATTAGGTAATTTCTGATTTTAAGAGCTTTGAATTGTAAATGAAAATACACATATGGCAAAAATAATTTCATTTTAAAGGAAGGATTTTTTATCTTCTATTACTTGAAGTTCCTGGAAAATGATCAGCTTTCAATGTCTTCTAAATTTGTGAAGTTAAGATGTTTCAGTTCAGCAGAACAATTAAATGTGTTTCACACCATTCGTTAACTGTTGGCCCAGTACAGCTTATAACAAGAAACCTAAGTTCGAGGTTTTAGATCCTATGTCATTTTTGAAATTTACAGGCTACCAATTAAAAAATGGGTCTAAGCGATATATCAAAATTTTATTCCATTAGGTATTGCAAGTGTAATTTGTGAAATCTGAACAAAAGCGTTACAGTGCCGAGAATTCATAACAGAACAGATGTTAAAAACACATGATTTTCAAAATAATAATCAAGCAAAACAATGGCGACGCCCAGCTTAAGGATCTTATTGGCCCGAAGGTCAGCTTGGAGAAATCTTCCTTGTCGCGCTTCAAGCGAATTTTTTCAACATTCATCCATGACCCTTAAAATAGTGACGTAACCAATTGCCTATAACGATAACATGACCTCTTGTCTTCGATCCCTTACAAATATCGGCATATTTCAGTCCCTAATCCATTACGGCCAATAATAACAGGGGTCAGAGCAATTAAGAATTCTTCACCCGCTCCGCATTTGAACGGTTTATGTTCATAACTAGACACAAGAAATTGCGAAGAGTTTTGTGAAAGTTACAAAGTTTCGAGGCAAAGTTGATATAAACAGAACGATCAGAGTTGCACGACACTTTTGGCTATGCAAAAAGTTTGATTATTGCAGTTTTATAGCAGGAACTAGAGTCGACACTAGTTCTCGTTCATTTAAACTAGACTGAATTGCCTGAGCATTTCAAGCCAAATTTATAATTGATTTAAAAACGTATTAAGTGATGAAATTGAACAATGACTCAATGATTCAAGGTTAACATGGCTTTATATAATTTCTACAAAGTCACACTTGGTAGCTGCCAATGAAATTTTAGAACACCCAATGATTTGAATTTGTAAAGATATATTTTTAACCATAAATGCACGATGAACTGTTACTACAATCTTAGTCAACATATTTATATATGGCTGAAATTAAAGAAATATATTTAAATATCCCTAAAATGTGTGCAAATCTGTCCGCCTGTACCGGTTATGTGGCAGCCAACGGAATGATTTTCTGGCATATGGCTATCAGGAAGCTAAGTAAATTATATAACTGAGGCGGTTTGGTTATACTTGGTAACTACGTTATAAAATATAGTTCATGTACCTGTTTTCATAGACAAACTCATATTTGCTAACCAGAAATTACCATGGTGAACTCATTGTCAGTTCACATCCAACTAATTGTTAAATAATATCAAGGACGAATTAAGAACATTTTGATATGTTTCTGTCTTTTTCTAACAGGAAAAATGAAAATATAGGAGCAAAATTCAATATCCTCATACAACTAACACATTTTTGCGATTTTTGTGAAGCGCGCAACTGCTGACCTAAACGAAAATCTGCGATATTCTACAGAAAAGCAGCGCATAAATCAATGTTCAGTTGATGCTGATTTGGGTAAAGAATTTCAAAAAATTAAGAGCGGTATCGATTATTGCTATTGATAAAACCCAAGGGCGCAACTGAACAGCAATGTGTTTATTGATAATGACTACAACAGGCTTTGTTTAAAAATATTTTTTATTCACTGTTGGTTTGACTGATTTAATTTGAACGTACCCAATAAATTATACATAAAAAGTAAACAAGTGAAATAAACATAAGTCTTGCCAGGATGCACCCAATAAATTAGACATAAAAATTAAATAAGTAAAACAAAACATTGAGTCTTCCTAGAATTCAGCAAACGGCAATTTCTTCAAAATTCCGAAATTCTGAATACAGATAGACGAGACTCCGCACTTTCTTCAATTAAAATAACGAAATATACAAGGCCTGAAAAACGTCGAATGCAACTTAAGGTAAAAAAATAAATTTCTATAAAGTGGAAATAATGAATGTGATTTATATATATATATATATATATATATATATATATATATATATATATATATATATATATATATATATATATATATATATATATATATATATATATATATATTCATTCAAACCATTATTTATCAAAAATCAAAGATTGAAGAATCAGAGTTATATATTTTGGATACAAATATAAAGTCGAAATCAATTTGCTTACTTGAGAAGCAATCAACGTAAGATTACTGTTAAGTAGCTCCTACCTCCATGCATACTTCCACAAATCTTGCATGCAGGTAATTTCCGGTTCCAAAACACTATAGTGCCCCCATCGCACATCGGTCGATTTTGAACTGAGAAAAACGTTACCGAAACATGATGCTATTCCTGTCATCGCATCTCTAACTTCTTTAGACGATTTTGTATCCACATGAATGCAATAGTAATTCTGGGGCCTATATATCGCTCGCAAGAGCCGTTCCGATTGTTCAACGTCTTTATACATTAAAAGACTAAAGGCAATAGGAAAATTGGCTTCTTCTTGTGTTAATGTATCCAATATGTAACCCCTCTCGGTGCGAAATTGGCTGCAGTCTTTACTAGCATTTATGTAAAATATAGCAGTTTTTGGCTCATATTTATGTATTTTAGACAACATGGAGGCTTTATTCTGTTCTTTTTTGTCCCCGTTGAAAAGATTTTTACAATCAATGCCTTTCACATTTACAATGGGTAAAACAACAGGTTTATGAAGCTCACTAGTTTGTTGTTCATCGGTCAGCCATGTCTTTTTCCTAGTATCGTTAAATTCTAATCTGACAGCATCTTCATGTGGCAATCTGAAAAAAGGGAATATAAGAATGAAAATATGGCTTTCATAACATATTTTATTTTATACATTATTTTACATGATGAAACACGGGCAAAATTTGATGTAAAATGTAACGAATATATTTTTACCAACTGATTTTAGAATGTAATAAGTCCATTTCTCATTTTGACCAAAGTGCCCACTTACTCTTTTATGATATGCTGACTTTGTGCGGTTCTGTTCATTAATCTATATAAAACAGATAATAACGCGAAAAAAATCATTGCTTTTAAAATAAAACGTTTTCGAGAGAATGGTTTGTTGTTGATGACATTGAAAAATGCCATTCTCACTGATACTTTCGAAAATCTTTGCTCTTTGCTCATAAATTATCTGACACTAATAAACCATTTCCACACAGTGCCTAAGCTTTATTGCTCGGTTAGAATGTGGTTTTACACTTAATTAACTTTGAAGCTGCTTTCAATAGGAGTGTTAATCTAGTCAATACAAATTTACTGATCTAAAGCAGCAGCACATTCAGTTCCACTTGGTTAAGATGGTGACAATATTTCTTTATAAATTGGGAGATTAATCTTCAAAACCATGTCGAAACATAACTTGACAATCAAATTCAAAAGCAATCCGTTCAAAACTTTATGAAGAGAAGTACTCCGATTTCTTATATAAAAGTTAAAAAAATATGCTGCCCCTTTGCCCAAACAGTAAAAGCTGTGCCAGGACAAGCCGGGTTACCACATCTTAGTAAACGAAATGTTTTCGGATGAAATATCGCTGAATGAAATTTTGGAATACCTAAGAAATACGAAGGAATTAAAAATAAAAGTTTGAAGTCCATCCGACTTTTCGTTCTCGAGATATTCCGAACACAATATTTTGTTCACACATACATACATACACACACACAAACACACATACAAATGTACACACACAGAACGTACAAACACTGCATGTCTCCTCTTGGTACGTTTTGTTGCATGATTGTAAACAAAAAGTATAAAGAAGAATTTAAGGAGAACAGGTATGATTTTGGGAGTGAAAAAAGCATCATACTTTTTAAAAAGTAAATGTGGCAATACTGCAACTTTGCTAAACTGAAGAAAATCAAATAATACATCTGTTGTTAAAACAGAATTTGTGAATTGAGGTCCAAATCGCAGGAAAAATGTGAAAAGTTCATGCAGTTTCCGAAAATTTTACCTCTGAATTAAGCTAGATTGGTCAAAATAAAAATACTATAATAAAATAATCTGCTAGCTGAGAATTAATACAACCTTATGGTATGTAACGTTGAAACAATCCAAACAAAATTAGAGAAGTTGTAGCATTTTGAAAGGTTGCCAGCACACAATTGTGATATGTTGACACGGTCGGCTGGTCTAAACAGAACATTTTCCGTTGAAGACCTCCTGTGAAACATTCACAGAAACCCGTTATAAGACTGAGCAGGAAAATTATTTCCAGGGTTCAATAAAATTAGGGAATGTTCTCCAACAACAAAATGTCAATCTCCCAAATTTCTTAACGGATCTCCCAAAAGGCGATTGCCCACACAAAGTCATTTGCAGAACATTTCCCCAAAAGTAAAATCAATTCGATCCAAGTTATATTAAGAAAAGTAGTTTTCAAACAAATCTCAGAACAACTAACCAAGATGCCAGTTTTATGCCGATGGGTAAAAAGAACATATTCCTATTTAGGGTAGATAAGATCAGATATAAATTTTTAGCAAACAGGTATAGCGTTAAATTCTAACATAATGCAAAAATATAGAAGAACCTCAAAATCATATACAATATTTCATATTTGTGTACACAATTGGAACGTTACAATTTTATAAGTTTACAATAAAAATGCCTCATTTTGCCATTTTTGTTGATTTTAAAAAGAACCAACTTTTCCAAACCACCACCCGTAAAACATATAAAAAATTTGAAAGTAATGTCATGAAACCTGCAGGAGACGATGTGCATACTTTCAACCTATTCATGCAGAAACAATTTCTGTATGTGAAACAGACGTGCAACAAGCCCGTTGCACGGGAACATGCATGGTGGCATCTTGTTTCCAAAGGGCCGTGCTTTCAGCCTTTCCATGCAGAAACAATTCCCTCACAGTTTCACGTTGTTATAAAACAGCTGACATCTATCTGTTATGCATGAACACAGAGCATATGAATATTTTAAAATGTATTTCTGCTCTTTTATGAGTATTATTTTCCCGGAATCCCCAGTGGGTCTGCGGAGTAAAGAGGTATTATTAACAACAGACCGAACCCTCGTAGAGGTTGGTTGCTGAACATATTTCAACAAGTCGTTCCTCTTTTTTATGACTACTACTTTCGCAGGTGCAGTTGCATACTTTTGCAAACACGGCAGTTGCGTACATTTATCTGTCCATGCAAAAGATTAACCAATTAATCAATCAGGCCAAAACGGGCGGACATATCGGACCAAGATGGGCGGACATATCTGGTCGACTCTACTGGGTGGACATATCGCGCCAAAATGGGCGGACATATCGGGCCGACTCTACTGGACGGACATATCGGGCCGGCGCAGTCGTCTTTATTGCCATGTTGATTAGACGTCGAAAGCACAACGTTGTTCCAACGTTGCCTTACGAACTTTATACAAACGTTGCAAATTCAACGTTTTTCCAACCTATCAACATTATCGCTCACCGGCAAAAAAGCCATTTTAAAAATAAAAAGAAATTTCAAAATAAGACAAGCTAAACCTTATAACTGAAGTGGCGAACAAATGAATTTTTCTGTTTTACAAAATTAACGATAAAAATTGCTTAGTGCATTTTTGGCAGTGGCTGGTTCACCCCGATGTGGGGTGCATCACTGGCGTAGGGGTGCCATGATGTGGAAGCGTGGCAGTTTATAAGACATTCGCTGTACTTCTTTCTTTTGAAACTGATGCAACGTCATTCTCTCGACGTCTATATAATATCGTTGTCTCGAGGATTATACAACAAAAATCTTTGCTGGATTATGTTTGGGTTGTCCGTGTGTTATAACCATTGTCAATTATATGAATAACATACTTGGGCATGACGTCGTGGCAACGTTGCTTCAACGTCGCAAAAACGTCTTGATAATCCGACCTAAAACCGACTCGACGTCAATGCAATAATATCAACCATAACCGACTTACTAAATAGATGTTAAAACAATGTGGTACATTTCATCTAAGTTTTAGTTACACTATTTTTACTTTTTATCAGGTTTAAAACAGTTTTCATATTTTTGAAAAAATACGATGTTATCTAACAATGATTTCGTTTTACATTAAAACTAACAAAACTGATAACTGTCTTTTTTGTTATAGGTTACTGATCATAACCATGAAGAAGAAGTAGAGCTTATAAATACAGCAAAACTGAAACGATCTATGGAAGATCAAATTGGAAACGACCCAACAGCACCAGTTCATAGTTTATACAATAAAGACATCGCGATAAACGCGAACCAAGATCCAGCAAATCTGCCACAGTTCCGAAGTGTATCAAGTTTGCTTCACAGGCGAAGGCGAAGCTTGATTCCACCAATACTTGCGAGTGTTGAAGACGTCGTCATTGCAAATGAATGGGCACTGACATTTCATTCCTGTCACAGCAAGACAATAATTGGGGAATCGTAATTTTTACAACTGCAAATGTACGAATCCTAGGTAGATGTGAAGCCGTCTTGGTAGATGAAACATTTAAATCATGTTATGCCCCTTATCAGCAGGTAGTGTCCATACACGATCAGAGAGATACTACGACATCTGCCCCTTATCAGCAGGCAGTATCCATACACGACCAGAGAGATACTACGACATCTGCCCCTTATCAGCAGGTAGTGTCCATACACGATCAGAGAGATACTACGACATCTGCCCCTTATCAGCAGGTAGTGTCCATACACGATCAGAGAGATACTACGACATCTGCCCCTTATCAGCAGGTAGTGTCCATACACGATCAGAGATACTACGACATCTGCCCCTTATCAGCAGGTAGTATCCATACACGATCAGAGAGATACTACGACATCTGCCCCTTATCAGCAGGTAGTGTCCATACACGATCAGAGAGATACTACGACATCTGCCCCTTATCAGCAGGTAGTGTCCATACACGATCAGAGATACTACGACATCTGCCCCTTATCAGCAGGTAGTGTCCATACACGATCAGAGAGATACTACGACATCTGCCCCTTATCAGCAGGTAGTATCCATACACGATCAGAGAGATACTACGACATTAGAAGCAAAGGATCCGAGAATTGGCGGCACATGGATTCATACCAGCGTCGGTTGTTTGTGATTTCGAGCAAGCAATTACAACAACGGTTCAGAGCGAGATGCAGCATTGTCGTGCATCCGGATGTTACTTTCATTTCACACAGAATTAGTGGCGAAAGGTACAAGAACTAGGTCTTTTAGGTAAAATGAATAATAATAATAATAATAATAATAATAATAATAATAATAATAATAATAATAATAATAATAATAATAAATTATACGTAAATATATATATTGGTTATTTGTTGCCATACCAGCTATTTTAAAATTTTGCTAACTTTCCAACCTTTCAGCCAATAATATCTAATTATTATTGTTATTGTATCAACAGGACCGTGCAGAAGGAACCGTGGATTGGTGAGATGGATTAGAAAAGTAATGGCTTTGGGTTATTTGCCTTTGGCCTTGGCTAGACAAAACCTTCGACTGCACAGCCAATCAAGGGTGACACAAATATATGTGCAAAGATATCCTGCTCTGGGAGATTTCTTTACATATTTTCTGAGAAATTACTTGGATGGAGTGTTCGAACCAGCAATTTGGAATGTTTACAACAGGAATATAGACACGCGCACAAACAATCACGTTGAAGGTATACATGTACTTTTTAAATTTTTTAAAGTAAAAAAAAAATACAGTGATAGCTTGTAAATTTTATTTTTTGGCTTTTATTGCAAAAAATGCATAAAATTAAAACTAAAACTTTGTGCATGCTATATAAGTATTAGCTAATGATTTGGGGTGGGTGACGCATGCGTGTTTCTGATATATCACAACCTCTATAACCCCACAACCTCCCCCCCCCCTCCCCCCCCCAAAAAAAAAAGAAAGAAAAAGGAACAAAACCTGCAAAAAGATAAGAAACAACTACCTTAAAACAAAACAAATGAGGTGAATTTAAATATGAAGGACCATGAATCCCATCTATTTAATTATTTTTATAGTAGGGTCTTTTTCACAGGATTTCACAGCAGCTTGAATGTCGGTGTTGGACGTCACCATCCAAATATATAGTATTTTATTCGCGACCTCAAAAGCATCCAACAAGAGAGTGAGGTAAAATTAGAAGCCATACGGAATGGATCACCCACTCCCCACAGACGCGCGAAATGACGCAGGATGGAGCGCCATATTCGACGCCTGAAACATGAATATGAAACAGGTGGAAGAAATCTTTTAGAATACTGGTCAGCCATTGCCCACATTATAAAGATGTATGTTTAGTTATATGCGCTAAACATGAGGATTATGCCTCCATAACACCACTCACTTTGCTGTGAATTTGTTACCATTTGTTTAAAATACAGTACATGATGTAAAATAAAGAAGTGGGTACATGTGACTGTGGTAAGTACAGATGACTTAAAAACACATTATACATCAGGGTTTACAATTTGATTCAGCAAGAATTTTATATAACTTTAGCTCGTTTTCTGCCATGCAAATCAATAAGGAAAGCTTAAAAATAACTTTAAAATTGCTAAAACAAAGAAATTATTACTTTTTTGCATGGAGAATTTGTCGCTGATATTTCGTTCAATGTCTTTATATATTTTTTACCTAAGTATGTTAAATTGCAGTTGCAAACATGTATAATGCGCAGACCGCTCAAGAACGGGAGAGGACAAGAGATTTCCTATGCCGACCGTTCCATGGAAAATTGCTGATAGATTTTAGAGGGCTTCAGTTTTAAATAGTAATTCCTTCCTAAATAACAACGCTGTATGCAAGACTAATAATAATAGTAAGTAAGTGTTTTTGTTGCTGTTGTAAATAAAATTAGTTACCATATTCGTTTGTTTTTTCTTTTGCATAAATTAAAGTAGCTATTCAAAATAATTCGTTTCAGCTATAGGCGAGAATGATATATTGGGCCACATAGCGCCTAGACCAGCAGACTAGTGGTCGCTAAACGACGTCGTTCCGACTGATATCCTTCGAAGCGACGACGGAGCAACTGCTTAGCGGCCAAATGTTTGCTGGGTAAGAGTGGTGTACACCGCAAAAAAGAAAGTGCAATGTCGGTACTGTGGTCAAACTATTTAATCAATGTTACAGCCTCTTTCCTGGTTCACAAATGTTTGGCACGATGTTTGCACGCAGTTTGTCATTCGAAGCGTCTTAATTTGCCTTTCAGAAAATAATCAGGATTTTTTTCATAATGCCCAGTTTGTAGGCTGCTTTTTTGCATGCTGAATGCCGTGCCAAGACACTCTCGGCCTATTTAGTTTTATAGCCTTTTTCTTTCTCGCAATTTTTTTGCACGGTGAATGCCGTGTCAATAACCTGTCCGACTATTTAATTAGTTTTACAACATCTTTCCTGTTCTCAAAATTTTTGGCAGGGTGCTTTCGTTTTCACTAACAATGACTTAATCTGGCATTCAAAACGATAAAAAAATCGGGTCCTCAGTGACGCCAGTGGGTCCTCAGCGCCCTTTTTTAGAAATATATTCTTACTTTTATTGCTATGGCGGTTAATTTTGACGAAAAAAGAACTTAATCTAACATTTAAACTGAAATAAATCGAGCCCTCGTTTTTGGTCGAAAAATATGCTTATGTTGTATATAATTAGTGTTATAACTGTTTATTTTCAAAGATGGCTTAATCTAATACACGTATTACATATCAATCGCCGTTTTCGTATTCATAAATATATGTCACACTTTTCTTCACATATTGCTTAATATGCCACATTTTACTCCCCAGTGCTCTTGATTAAATGTTTTAACTGTCAAGGCGGAAATTGTGCTTTGAAGTGAATGAGTAATCAACAGCAATATTCCTGTTGTTCCATTTTTAAGGAGAGAAGTATGGCGGGGTATCCAGACAGAAAGGCCTTGGACACAAGGGCCTTGGACATAAGGGCCTTTCCCAAAACGGCCCTAAATGAAAAGTTGGACAAAAGGGCCTTGAATTATTTTCTAGGATTTTGAGTTTTAATTATTTAATAAAATATGTAATAAAATAACAAATAAAAAAAACAAACTTCATTATGTTTTTAAAGATAACTGCCTTGATGTTTTGTTTTAACGACTCCCCATCACTCTCTTGAGATTTCCAAAGCACTGTGCCACAGGTTAATCTATCGTTTTATTTCGTAAAACGAGCTTTTACGAGTAAAAGCGCAATTCGCGTTCTCCACTTTTAATGGGTTCCCTTCCAGTAATATTTACCACGCAATATAAAAAAAGAACTTTTTGAGGTACTGTTCAAGATACTCTAACCCTTCCATCCATCCTATGGCCAATCAGAATGCCCGAGACGTCGTCTGCTAGTCTCGTATAAACGACATTCCCTTTTTAGCCCCAAAAGGCGGTAAAACACGCCCAGGCTAGTTGGGGATGGATGGGACGGGTTAAAATCAAAGTTAAAAGTGGAGAACGCGAATTGCGCTTTTACTCGTAAAAGCTCGTTTTACGAAATAAAACGATAGTTTTACTTCGCAAAAGCTTTGAATTCGCTTATCTCCACTTTTAATGGGACTTGAGTCCGGAGCAGGGGAGCCTGCCATTCTTGAACTGCCCAAAAAGGTCGCGAATTACACTATGGCTTGTAAAAGCTCATTGCATATAGGCGAGGAGTGCTGTGCACTCGACGCAAAGAAGAAATAAAACTTGTCAGCTAAGTTTCAATTCTTTTAATGATTTCCTAATTAAAGTCCGGAGGCGTACCATTACGGTCTTTCAACATAAGGTAAATCGTAACAAAGTAAAAAATATCACAGCAACTGTCAGTTGAGATGAGAAGGCTTCCAACCATGCCATCATCTTTTTTTTTTTTTTGAGAACTATCACCATCCCCCTCCAACCGCCCACCGGATGGATCCCTTCCTCAAGTTCTCACTATTCACTTGCTATGTATTGATGAACAATTAGGTTTATTTAGAAGTACTACAAAACGATCGTAAATCCATAGGAATTACGCAAATAAACTCTTTGACACTTCTAGTAAAGTGACTGAAGTGTCTTACAAGACATGCAATTCAAACTTGAAAAAGAAAGCGAGTCCGCTGTCTAACTTTTCTTCTTCTCATTTGATAAATTACCACGTTTATTTGAAATAAACTCATAGCGATTGACTAGATAGTACTAAAACTACTGTAAATCGTCATAAAATGAAAAACAGAAAAAATTTTGCTTATTTATGACTGTTTTCCTATATGGGGCCGTTATGGTCCCATAAGCCCATAATGACACTATGGTACCTCATACCATGAACCATAAACCGGCTTTCGGCCTTCCGGCTACAACGGGTGTACGGTCACTGGGTACGTCTGGGACCGACATGGTCCCCCCCCCCCCCCTTTCTTTCTGAAAAACATGAAGAAAGGAGATCAAAACTTAAGCATCCGAGTAGCCGTAAGACCGAAGACTGGGCTGTACTCATTACACATGCGATCCTGAACACTTCGGAGTAAATAAATGCTTAATTAAACATAACCGTCCAGCGTTCGTCCGTAACTTAATATAAGCACGAACCGAAATGGTCCAAAGGACCTGAGCGAAAGGCGAAATGTTCAGAGTAAGAAGGAAAGACCTTCTTGTAGGTTGTTACTTTCGTGGCTTGTTGTTGTTGTTACTGTTCCCATTACGTCCCTTGGAGAAGTTACTCTTGTGCTTGCCCTTGTTCTTAAACTTGGGAGAAGCATTCCTACAACAGAAACACTCAGCCTGTAATGGTCGTTTCTGAAGCCACGAACGGTCCTAATGAATATAAGCCAGACAATTCATCTTGAGAAAAATCTTTCAGATAGTATTTAACAAACGAGTTGGGGGAAACCCAACAACCTGTTTTTAATATATCCGAAAGGGACACGTTGCGTACCGCCCTGAGGGAATTGGCTACTTGCCTTACCTGATGGGCTTTGATGTTTGATTCCCCTAACGGGTTAGGGTCGATTTGTGCATCGTCATAGGCTGCCAAAATGATCCTTTTAATATAATTTGAGATCGACTGTTTCGAAAGATCTTTGTTAAATTTCGGCATAAACGAAATGATGAGAGCCTTCTGATTTTCTGATCGGTAGGCCTCTGACATTTCCAAATACTGTTGCAGCGCTTTGACGGGACACAAAGAGACCAGACCGTCTGAGTCGGGGTCATCTGGTAGGGATGGGAGAGTAATGTGATCGAACGTTCCCATCCCTTGGGTCATGATGTGGGTTTTTCCCATGAATCCTGCTCTAGGGACTAGGGTGACCTTCTCCCATGTACCCTTATCTTTATTTACCTTTCTGTCTAGGGCATGGATTTCGCCTCTTCTTTTGACCGAAGCTAAGGCCAATAAAAACGTGAATCTTAATGTTGCGTTTTTTGCTGAAATCACGTCCTTACTAAATATATCTGGGCGCTGAAGATACTGTAAGACTAAAGATAAATCCCACTGCGCTATGTTGGATGGGCAGGGTGGGGAGTTTACTTTAAAATGTCTTACTAGCTGTGATAGGGAAGTATCTTCGCCCGGGTCGTAGCCTGTAGACGCTTTGAGTCTTGACCCTATAGCGGCCCTATAGCCCTCGATGGAACTTACCTTTAATTTCACCTCCGTGAAAAGGTGATCGAGAAAATCCGCTACCACTGTTGGGCTAGCCTGAAACGGATCTAGCTTAGAAGTGCTACACCAAGCGGCAAATTTATTCCACTGCGACCTGTAAACTTTGGCCGTTGAACCCTTGTGACTGTTTACTATTTTCTCTCTCACCTGCTTAGAAAAACCCTTGTTTTTCAGAAAGGACTGGTCAGACACCATAGGTGGAGGTTCAGTAAGCGAGGGGAGGGGTGGAAGTGATGCCAATGGGGTTGTGATAGCAACTCGTTGTGGCATGGGATCGGTATCGACCTTACTACCTTGCAATGGAGTAGGAGGGCGAACCATGGGGCTTCCGGTGTCCATGGGGCAATGAGTAATAGGAACGGTGGTTTCAACTCGACTACTCTCTGCAGGACTTGCCCTAAGATTGCTTGTGGGGGAAAGGCATACAGTACCTCGTCCCGTGGCCACTGACAATTGAGAGCGTCTACTGCCCAAGCTGCTGGGTCCGGGCAAGGAGACACGTACCGGGGAAGTTGGGTGGTCATCGCGTTTGCAAACAGATCCAGAGTCGGGGCACCCCATGGGGATTGGTGTGTCACCCACTGAAAGGACCGAGGGGATAGGCACCACTCGGTGTTGATAACTTGACCCTGTCTGGAGGCTAAGTCCGCTAGGACGTTTAATTTCCCGGCCAGGTGACGGGCGGAAACGGTCACCTGTTCCTCCCTGGCCTTTGAAAGAATTTGGAATGCAAGATTGGACAGGGATCGTGATTTGGTGCCCCCCTGCTTGTTGAGGTAAGCTATGGCTGTGGAGTTGTCTAACCGAAAAAGGACTGCCTTGTTTCTGAGTTGGTTGGTCAGCTTGATTAGGGCAATCCAGACCACCCGAAGCTCCAGCCAGTTTATGTGGTAGGACTGAAGCGAGGGTGGCCATTTGCCCTTCCATACCTGACCATTCCAATAAATTCCCCACCCCGCATGGGACGCATCGGTCTGAATCTCTATCTCCGGGGTGGGGGGCTGAAATGGCATTCCTTCGGACATAATTAGAACATCGCACCACCACTGTAGGGCTTGTAGGGTTACCTGTGAAACTTGCATCCTCGCTGCGGGTGAACGACCCTGATGCAACGCCCATCTTACCTGGCTTTGAAATGGCCTGTAATGGAGACGGCCCAGGGGGACTGTCTTCTCTGTTGCCACTAACAGGCCGAGGAGCGATTCCATGGCCTGTAATCTCACCTTCTTTCCTGGGGAAATACCTTTTATGGCATCTGCAATTCTCTGGCGGCGTTCTGGCGTAGGGAACGCCTTTGCTATTGCCAGATCCCAAAACTCCCCTAGAAAGGTAATGGACTGTTTGGGGGTTAGTTCGGACTTGGCTAGGTTTACTACTAGACCTACCTCTAGTGCCTTGCGAACTAAAGACATTGTATGATTCTCGGTTACCTGCCTGTCTTGGTTCGCCAGAAACCAGTCGTCCAGATACTGAAAAACTAACATCCCTTCTAGCCGTGCCCATGTTTTCAGTACTTTCATGACCTTGGAGAAAACGTTCGGGGCCGTAGCCAGACCGAAGGGAAGTGCCAGAAACCAAAATCGTCTTTTCCCTACTTGAAAGGCTAGAAATTTTCTTGCCGAGCGATGGAGAGGAATATGGAGGTAAGCATCGGAGAGATCTATGGAGGTACCCCACATCCCTTCCCGTAATGACCCTTTTATCACCTGGGCCGTGTCCATCTGAAAGGTGATCACTCGGAGAAAACCGTTTATGGGGGAAAGGTCGATTACCAGCCTCCACCCTCCGGATTTCTTGGGAACCAGAAAAACTCTGCTGAAAAAACCCATTTGATTTTCTGGCATTTCCTCTATCGCCTGTTTTTGAGACAAGCTCAGTAGCATTTCTTGGAGAGCTCGGTCTTTTTCTGACCCCTTGGCATAAGAGGTAACTAGTTGTCTTGGCGCATGGGCGGTTAGGGGAATAGGGCACCTGAGCCCGTTCCGGTCTCGTTTGAAAGGTAGAGAGTAACCTCTCTTTAACCAACGTACTACCCTTCGAGACGCCCCCATTTCTGCCCATTGCTGCCAAAACTTTCCTAGTCTTCCTCCTACGGGCAAGGAGGCGTTTAAGGAAAGTAAATTTTCCAAGTCTCTTAAGTTTGCTAAAGTATCGCCAGGAGATAAGGGAATCTCGTGACGGTACTTTGATTGGCTGCTACCTGAACGACTGTGGGGCCGGACCCTGTGTCTTGCTGCCGGGGCTGGGTTTCGGTTGCTTGACAGGGGGCTGTTGTGGCTGCGCACTCGGCTTAGACTGCGCTGGAGAGGACTGTTGTGGTCTCTTCCTCTTCAGTGGACGTTTGAAGGAGGAGCGAGACATCCTGGACATCAGGGCATAATCTTGCGAAAGCGAACGACTTTCCTGGTTCACCCTCTCTATCTCGGCGGGAGGAAATAGCTCTCGTTCCTCCAGGATAGGGGCATGACGCAGATCCCGCAAACCTTTGACACTAGACCAGCAGTGCTGGAGAAAGGCATCTCGACGCAAGTAGACCATTGAAGTCATCAAAAAAGTGGAAAGTTTGACCACGTCTCGGGTAGCTAAGGCCAGGCATTCCATTAATTTAGCAGACACGGGATCACTAAGGCGAAGTTCTTCCCAACGCGACTTTAGTGCTTTAAGTGCATGATCTTGAAAAGACATAATGTTCAGGATATGGCGAGAAGACGCCTCGATGGTCTTTGCGTCTTTCTCCACTAATGGAATGTCTGAGTCACTACGCACTGTGGGCATCCAGACTGTACGCTTCACGGGCTGTTCCAGTGCTCTAGGGGAATTTTTTCATCCGATGACCGATATGGTCCTGGTCGTACTAAGCAATGTTTAGATAAATGGAAACGCGACAACGTGCGACCCTCACCGGCGTCCATCCTCTTGAACTCTTTCGCGCGGACCGTGACGGCATGAGCAATGCCCTCACTGGTGGCTAGTGCGATAAACGAGTCTTGTTGTAGTGGAGCGGCCTGAGATGTCATCCGAATGGGCGGATCCTCCTTATCTAAATTTGGGGAGCCACAGGAGACCTCTGCTAAGCGGGCTATCTCTTGAATGGCATCCCTGAACGGCACGTCTTCTGGTGCAATCGTGGAAGCAGAACTCGAGGGGGCCGCGTCTTCGACCGATGGGGCCAGATCTGGAGGAGAGGGAGTACGGATGGGCCGTCTGCCCGCTGCCGCTGGATCTCTCCAAAGTCGATGCCCTTGGCCGGGAGAACGCACCTGCTCCACTGCCCGTAACGGCAAATGACAACGGGAATGTATTGACGCACCCTCGGATTCTTCTTCCCCGTCTTCCACCTCCGACTCCTGTTCATCAGATGCTGCTTCTGGGAGTTGGGATTGTGAAAAATGTGACATGTGAGATTCCCCTACTGGGGTGTAAATTTCTTTCTCCCTGTTGCTTGGAACAGCTGCTAGGGGAGAATTTTCCATCGGCCCGATTTCCTCATCATCTTCCAGCAATGCGGAGACTTGGCCCGAAAGGGGCACGCCCACGGAATCCTCCTCGCTGATAGTGACCGTTTCGGGAATATCCACGTTAGAGTCCAGCGGGAGGTGAGGTACAGGCGAGCCCGACATCGCTGCCACTGACTGAATCTCCGGAGGAGGACGAGAAACCGTAGCTGATGGTTTAGGCTTTTGCCTTTGACTAAGCAGACTATCCTGCTTCTGAACTTGACTCTGTAACTCCAAAAGTTGTTTTTGCAGTTGCGATTGCATAGACAAAAACGCTGAAAATTCACTCGGGAGACGCTGCAGCTGAGGAGGGGGGGATAAGTCCTCTCGCGGGGGAATGCCTAACTGGCCTGTAACCGCCGAAAGTACTGTTCCCGTATCCCTATGCGTTAAAGTCACTTGTTCCTCAGACGGGGACTTAAACGCCCCTCCTGGACTGCCACTGGGTTTCACTCTAGGAGGTGATGCCCATGCCTCGCGAAGACGATCCCGTTCTTGCCCTTCCGGGATGTCCAATTCTGCTACAGTCTCAGAAAATGCACGTCCTTTACTCTTGGACTTTTTATGTCTCTTAGCTGGCGTAGCGGATTCCGATTCTGCACCAGTGTCTACGTGTACGGGGGTGGAGACCTGGCCCAGAATAACGGAGCTAGCCTTCTTCATGGTATCACGAATAAATTCACGAGTAACAAACGAAGCTGACGAAAGGAATTTGCGCTTATCTCTCCTGCGCTCGTTCTTGGTCCTATTCCGTAATAGGACTTTCCAATCCTCTGGAGAAAGATGAAGACACTCGCCGCACGGGCTGTCTGGCTCACACAGAGGTATTCCACTATTCCGTCTACAGCGGTCGCAGATGGAGTGGGGGTTACACGCGGTTGGAGGATGGATACACTGAGGCAGTAACGGTGGAGAATGTAGACTGGCCTCTGTCATATCTGAAATGCAAGCAGAGAAAAACAACGGTGAGAATATGTAGTATAAAACAACGCACAAAACTACATTTCTCAGTGCTTTGCTTCAACTGCAAGCTTTAACCTTCCAAGCTGTGTTTACAATTGCTTAAACACCGCAATAACTCGCTGGGTCTAAGGAAAGACGAAAAGAGATGCTTCCCGGAACGATAACGTTCCCGGGCCGTAACGGGCTGGACCGTAATGGCACCACCCGTGTCGGATATGGATCTCTCTTGCCTCAGATGCACCTGGGACCATCGGACCGTAACGGGTTTTGTGAATCCCGTTGGACCAGAATGGTCTTCTCGCACCCGTGACCGTAAGACCACAAAGGGAAAACGGTCCTGGTAAAGAAAATGACCCTCAGACGTCACAGAAAACGTCTCTTTTCGTCGGAGAACGCTGTCAGACTTGCAGAACCTGCTCTACAAAGACTGAGAAGCGACCCATGGAGTAAAGCTTAAGCAAAAACTGGCCATTTCCGCGATGACACAGCTGGCTGGTAAAGCTTGGAGTCTGATCAGGTCCAGCAGCCTGAAAAGATCCTACTCCTAGACGAACTGAGGTGGAACTGGTAAGTTCCTCGATCTGAATGAAAGTGGAGAAAGAGGCGCACTTCTCGGGACTAGGAAAGTGTCTCCGTGATCGTGCAAACTAATCAGACCGAAGAGTAAGATGGCGAATAAACACACTTCGGCTCCATAAATTTATCCCAACGCACAATAATAGATAAAACAATCCATTAGGCAGTGAATTAAGTAAAAAATGAAGCAATTCGCACCTTAAACCAGTTCCCTTGCTGCAAAAAACCGGCAGCACACAGAATGGCGTGTTGTATCGACGCCACGCAAAAAGGGAATGTCGTTTATACGAGACTAGCAGACGACGTCTCGGGCATTCTGATTGGCCATAGGATGGATGGAAGGGTTAGAGTATCTTGAACAGTACCTCAAAAAGTTCTTTTTTTATATTGCGTGGTAAATATTACTGGAAGGGAACCCATTAAAAGTGGAGATAAGCGAATTCAAAGCTTTTGCGAAGTAAAACCCTGTTTGTACCAATCACTGCCTTGATGCTTTACTCATTGTAAAGACTCTTTCAATTACTTCCCATCATTGTCTTCAGATGCCAGATTTCGGAGTCATTGTGCCACAAAAGATAATCTTTGTCCTTTGTTTCGTTCTTCTGCACTGTGCTGTGCAAAATTTCACGTCGATCAGACTCTCCGATATCGAGATATTTTTACCCAATGACGTCAAGTGCCGTTTTCGTTCGTTCTGCTGTGGACAAAATTTGACAGAATCTTTCGGACCTATCAAGCATTCCCACCAAGTTTCAACAATCTCCGATGGTCAATGGCTGAAACATCTTACACACAAGATTTTAACGTAACGATATTTTTACTCAATGACGTCATGTGCCACTTTCGTTCGTTCAACTGGAGACAAATTTGACAGGATATTTCGGACCTATCAAAGATTCCCATGTAGTTTCAATTTTCTCCGATGGTCAACGGCTGAGAAACCTTACATACAAGATTTTAGCTTAAACCACTCCGGATTATGTAATCTTTTGTTTGTGGTGTGTATTAATTTTCACTAATACGCTGTGTTATACACCGCCTAATTAAAATAACGACAGCTCCTCATCCGATTTTTCTTCTAATTGTTTTTGAAGAGTTTGAGTATTTTGAAGCAATTCCTCGTCAGCACGAAATTTCGCACACAAGATTTGCACGTAATTATAATACGGCTGCCCTTAAAATGTAGCATACGTCAAAAGTTGACAGAACCGTCCACCCTAACCAAGGCTAAACAGAGCAGGTTTAAAATTGATCCGACTTTCGTTCTCGAGAAACAACATTTTGTTCACAACAGACTAACACACACACACATATATACATACTCTCGTTATGAATCCCGGTCATCTGCCCCCCCGGTCAACTGCCCCCCCCTGTCATCTGCCCCCCCTTTTTTGTAACCCGGTCGACTGCCCCCCCCCTTCAAAGTGGAGGGGGGGTCGCTTGCCCCCTCCATATACTATTTTTTCTTGGTTTCTTGGCTTACAAAGTCACAATAAATAAAATTATATTTATTTTATTGAATGTATTGCACCTCCGTAAATTGCAATTCACCAATTGGAAACTAATTGCAATTAGAATTGCAATTAGTTTACTCATCAGTCTCTCCTAAGATCAATATTGGTGAATAGATCAATGAAGATCAATCGTTTCAGAGACGAAGTAGACGGGGACATCACAATTGCCTAATTTTTTTTAAAAAATCTTTTCTACTAAAAAAAGGAGGGGGGCAAATTACGACCACGTCAAATTGCAGGAGGGGGGGCAGTCGACCGGGTTGCAAAAAAGGGGGGCAGTTGACTGGGGGGGGCAGTTGACCGGGGGGGCAGATGACCGTTTACCTCTCGTTATACCGCCATTCGTTATGCCGCTATTCTCGCTATAACGCCATTAAACCCTGGGTCCCGTTTTTTCTTTTTTAATTCCCTCGTTATACCGCCAAATTCGTTTAACGCCAGCCGCAACGCATTCTGAGGTTCCAAAAGGCGATTTACAGTGCAATTTACCATCGTTATAACACCCTCAGTTTTACCTGGAGATTTTTTTCACAAGAAGTTCTAGTCAAAGGCTCTACTACTTTTGTCTTTTTTATTTTATTACTATGGCAAAACCATGGTAATATTTTTATTACCATGGCAAAACACTTGAGCAGCATGAATAGGCGCATGGTGTGAGCAGGAATGCTAGAACAAAGCCATTGTGGCCATCCTGTTATCACATTGGATTAGGAAGCATCCCATTTGGAGTGTCACTGTGCAAATCAGGTAAAAGTTCAAATTTTAGGTAAATGCTAAATTAAGCTTAGCATTTCAAGTCGTTTCAAAATAGAAAACAAAAGAAAGCGTTTTCAGTTTGACTATGCGAAAAATCTCGAAATCTTGAATTATGCAGAAAAGATTCATCTAAAACTCACCAAGAAATAGCAAATCATTTTTCTCTGCTTTGGGGTAGTGATATAAAACGAAGAACAGTTGGGGATATTGTACATAAAGGGCAAATTGGTATGTGGAGGGAAAAGATGGCCGTCCAGAAAAAAACTGAGAATGCCAAAACATGGAGATTGAGAAGAAAGTCTGTCTCTTTGGTTCTCAAACACGCGTGCTAAAAACTTGCCTATATCAGACGAAATCTTGACTGATGTTGTGTCTTTGCATGCACTTTAAATAACGACTTAAAACAGCATGTGATGTGTCGGATTATTAAAAAGAAAAACACCAATAAATATTTCCTTAATTAAGGCTTTTTCGTTATAACGCCATTTCGTTATAACGCCATAACTTCACTGGAACAAATGATGGCGGTATAACGAGGGTGGACTGTACATGCGTACACACACACAGAACGTACAAACACTATATGCCTCCCCTTGATCCTAAAGACATAATGATCAGCACGAACTGATATTTAATTAGTGACTTCGTGTTTCGAACATTTTAAATATTAAAACACAGTTTCCAAATTTCACATTCTTTACTTCTTTGACTTGAAGCTTGAAGCTAAAAAAAGTCCCGCATAAGCTTCATTTTTCTTAACAAAAGTAAGAGAGATCGCAATTTTTTAATTCTCGGTGAAAAAACTGTGTGTGTTTTTTTTTTTTTTTGTTTGTTTGCTTTTTTTTTTTTTTTTTTTTTGCATTTAGGCCAAGAAGTAAAGTAGTCTTGTTTCTAATTATTTAACTTGACCCAGCCGGCTGGCAATCCGAAACTTACAACACACATCAGCAAGCATTGCTCTGTTCTTTTGACAGTAATGACATGGTAGTAGTAGGAAAATAAGAGTTCTACCACAGTCAATCATCGTGACGTCATTATGAACCCCCAGAACATACTATGTCAGCTCCCTGGGACATAGTGTGTCAGAACCCCCTAGGACATAGTCGGTCAGACCCCCCTCCCCCCTCCCAGGACATAGTCGTCAGACCCCCCACCAGGACATAGTGGTCAGAATCCCCCCCGTGGGAAAATTTTGTGATTTTTGCATATTTACACGTTTAAGACGATTCTGAACATTTTTGTTTGTTTTTTTTTTTGACCTCCCGAAACCCCCTCCCCCCTTCCCGTGGGAAAATTTTGTGAAAAATGTTAAGAATCATCTGAAACGTGTAAATATACAGAAATCACAAAATTTCCAAGGGGGCCTGACCACTATGTCCTGGGGGGGGGGGGGGTCTGATGACTATGTCCTGGGAGGGGGGAGGGGAGTCTGACCGACTTTGTCCTAGGTGGTTCTGACACACTGTCCTAGGGGGTCTGACCGACTGTGTCCCAGGGGGTTCTGACATAGTATGTCCTGGGGGGTTCATAATGACGTCACGTTGATTGACTGTGGTAGAACTCTTGTTTTCCTACTACTCATGGTCAAGAGGAAAAATAGTCTTGCTTCTCGTCGCCTTTTTAAAATGACCCGGCCGGAGATTCATTAAAAACTTCACTAGAAGAAGTTAAATCGACAGGGGCTGGACCTTTTTTTTTTTTTTTTTTTTTTTTTTTTTTACTATTTTTTTTATATTTCGGTGATCCGGCACCGATCAAAATTACTGTTTGTTTTTTTTTCTCGCAAAATTTGGTTAAATGATTTTATGAAACGTCAGTATCACATAAAACTTATATTTTCAATTTATAACTTGCTATTTTGAACAGTTTCAAGTTTTTCTTTTATAAAAAAAAGACGAACGTCCAAGGCGCGAGTGCAAAAACTGTGGGATATATTTCTATTTCCACTAGCTATTGTGAGTACTTTTTCGCATTTTTCGTTTGTTTGTTTGTTTGTCTGTTTGTTTGTTTTTGTTTGTTCGTTTGTTCGTTTTCACATACCTGGCCGGGCGGTCGATTTTTAGGCCCTCTCGGGTCATTTCTTTTTTACTTGCAATTTTAATGACCCGGCCTGGGGATTAGAAACAAGATTCTTTTTCTGGCGCTACATTTTAAATCAGAGGTCAGACTTTAGTTGGCTTCACCACTGCAGGTCTGTTTATCCATAAAGTATTTCGCAACTTTGCAATGTTGTTTCTTATGTCTACCCAATTCGTCTTTTCTTCTAAACCCTTTACCACAAAATTCACAGGCACATTCCAGCAATTTCAGGTGTGTACTCCGGACATGTCTGGCTAGCTTGTGCTTGTTTTGAAAAACGCGCGCGCATATCGTGCATTGCCATTGGTTATCGTCCGTTTTAATTATAAATTCCGCAACGTCAGGTCCGCCTCTCTTCTTTGTTTCAAAATTGTAACCATCCTGAAAATAAAACGCTCACTTTTAGAATCAGGTATATAATAAATCCTCTTCTTAAAGAGAATTTCCTCCTTACGGGTTACATTTCTTGCACTTGTTCTTGCCTTAAAGAAAACACATAATGCTCACATATCAAAAAATAAATCAAAGTCATGAAACCAATTTCGAACCAATTTCGCTCGAGCCCGGTTTGACATTTGGTCAAGGGACAATATCATACCCTGACCTTCCAAAATCGTTGCTACCATTTTCGTCCTGTGAAAAGGGAAAGAAAATAAAAACAAACATGTTCAGGGACAAAGCGGACAACCGAATCTTCAGTAAAAGAAACAGTTTGAAAATAAAAGTGTCGCTTTTTCGCTGCTTTTTGTACGATTTCAAAAGAAGGACCAGCGACTTGTGCACAAGGACAGTCTAGAGTCTAACAAGCTTAAGCCAGACTGCGGACCTCCTGGGTCAACTTCCCATCAACTTTGGAAACGTCTTGTCATAAAATGAATCTAGAAATACATTTTGAAAATTTTAGAATACCAAATATTTCCAATTTCGATATTGAAGAGTTTGGAAATAAAACCCAACCAACAGTCTTGTGTACACAAGTAGGATATCTGTGAAGTTTCAACGCGATTCAGTTACCGTGTTATTTAAGAGCAGATATATGTCGAATCTTGTCTTGCATATATAAACATTCGGATGACAGAAAAGCCCCCCCCCCCCCCCCCATCACCACCTTCTATCACATTAAATGAGCCCGGCATAGTCGGCTAGTCTAGAGAAATGAAGTCTCACAAAAAAAGCCGTTCAAAGAAAAATGACGTGGAATGTACAGATATGTCATTTTTTTCGAAACTGTCGCCAAATCTGAGAAAGGGGTGACAATTTTGAAGCTGAAGAACTTCTCCATTGTGTTCCTAGTATCCGAAATACCGTTTCCAAAATAAGCAGTTTAAAAGAAAGTAAACAAATTTGGTCTAATTTCCCAAAACCTAACAACAAATAAATTTTGCATCTTACAGTAAAAAATATGTTTGGGGGACAGAACAAAGAACTATCGCTTGCAGTTTCCGAGAAAGGTATTTCTTTTAAATGGGCCAAATTAACCAAATTTGCCAAATTGGTGAGCTTGATCAAGATCATCAATTTTTTCCTCATCAAATCGCAGAATCGCTGTTTCTGAAATGAGCCTTATTTTCCGAAATTGGCCTTGTGCTGCCTGATATTACTAACTCTTCGTTGGAGAGTACGAAAATGAGGCTCAAATCCCTGCCTCCCTTATCGTTTACAATTTTTCGGCAATTTTGACCTCATAGCATTGGTCCAGTAATCCCAAGGTTCTTCGTTCGATTCCAGCGAGGGGTGGTAAGCAGGGGATTCCACCTTCACTCCAATTACCTCAGCTAGGCGAACTCAATTGGTTAGATCGCCTAACACGGAATTCAAAATTACCGCCCATTGAGTCTTTCGGCCATCTTTTTTAATAGTAAAACATGGCGCCATTTTGAAATTTGAGTTGGATAAAAAAATCTGAATAAGGGCTTGGTGAAGAACCGCCTAGGGAACATACCTGCGTGATGGATACGCAGGGTAATCAGCTTGTACGCGAGAAACCCCCCCCCCCCATCTCCCCACCCCAGGGTCCCCCCTCTTGTATGAAAAACTGCTTGAATAGATCAATATTGCAAAATAAAATACCCTAGATAATATAATGGCCTCCCTTCACAAAAATGAAAGAATTATAAAAGCGACAATTACCAACCCCTTGAACTTTGCTTAAATGTGGTGCCCCCCCCCCCCCCCCCCTCCATATGATTCTTTAGCCTCTGTGGCAGTGACAGTTAAACGACAACCTCCTAACTCCCCCTCTAAATCAGGTAACTGCTGTGGCAGTCATAGTTAAACGACAACCTCCCCCCTCCCCCCTCCCCCGTCTAAATCTGTAGTTGCTGCGGCAGTGATATTTACAAGACAACCAAAATAACCTGTTTCGAAATATACTTTTTATATCAGTGAAAAAGGAAGGCAGTCAACTACATGTTACTGAGTATATAAAAGTATATAAAAACCAGGGCAACTTTCAAACATTTATTGCTCCACACACAAAAATATACATATCTCTCTTCATGGATTCTTAAATAAGCCAGGGATTTTTTCTTTTTTTAAATATCAAGAAAAATGTTCTCTTATTTAATTGCTAAACACGTCAGAGTAGGAAGATTGTTCAAAGATAATATGCAGATCACAACAAATCACCCACTGCGGGTTTTCCAAAAATTAGAGGACAATCGGTGAAAACCTAAATTTTACCATGACACTTTTCCGTATCCTCAAGTTTAGTTACGTTCTTGTCGTATTCTTTCTTATTCTAATTCGTATTCATTAGCAAATTGACATCGTAGCTAGTTAATATGCAAAGGTGTCTTTAAGTTATTGTCAAGTTTTTGTGCATTACAGTCTTGATGTGAAGACATACCATGTATGCTATAATTTTGTTATAGCCCTCATGCAACAGTGTACCGGACACTTCACGGCATGGCACATACAAACGAATAACCGAACTTGGAAAATATTTGATCTAAATCTTACCAGAACATCAAACTAGTGGAATGCCTACAAAATTGCTTACAATCTTGTTCTGAACATTTTTGCTTCACTTGTGACTGTGTGTTTTACCAAAAGAAGTAAGAACTCGGTCTAGTTTCTAAACAAACCGAACACAATAAGCAAAGGAATCCAACAATGTATTTACGTAGTTTTTCAAGAGTCATTGCCACACACTTTGTTCGAAGAGTTTTGCTTCACTTATGAATGTGTATTTGAATCTATACTCCTCTATTCGTGCTGTCCTCAGCAATGTATCACGTGATCGCTTTAAGCCAATCCTATTGCTTCTACCATCCTAGTTTGCACATTCCTGTAGCAGCCGCTAAAACTCGATAACTATCAAAACTGCAAAAGTGACCAAAATGTAACAAATCGCCAGAATTTGCCACAGCACCAAAATTTGCCGATCCGCAGGGATGCAAAATTGTAAAGTAAAAAATATTGGTGAAAAAAAAATTCGATGAAGAACTTTTCGATGTTGCTAAATTGCAACAGTTTCAAAGATAAAAAAAGAACTGCGCTGTTTTGGCTAACGTATACGTATATGAAATCTGAACCGAATTCAACAAACCTTAAGGGACTACATAACTTTTTATCGTAAACATTTCTTCAGCTCCAACAAATCGCCAAAGAATTAGTGAATGGCGAAAGAAATATTGACACTTTGATGATGAAAACTTTAAAGGACCAAGGATTTGACTTTATTTTCGAACAAGTTTAAAAACCGCGGGGGGGGGGGGGGGGGCATGACAGATGGGCAAACAGCAGCTTATCCAAATTTTAACTAGTGGGCTAAATATTCCTGCAAATCTTGTAATCTACACTAAAATTAGTGTTACTGTTTTTTAACAATGTTTCTTGATTATGCTTTAATTGACAGTCGCAATTAAAACTTCAAAATAAAGCGACTCATACAATACACTTCTCTTCAAGGAGTCACTAATTTTTTACAAGTCTTCATGTGTTGGTCTAATTCTCCCTTATGGTAGAAAAATTTCTGCCCACATCCACTACACGTGAATTTCGCCACGCCCAGATGGGCAGCAATCACGTGACGCTTAAGGCTCGTTTTCCATTTCGATGTCTTAAAGCACAAGCCACAGGTCCAGTCTCCGCTGGGGTTCTGTGACAGCAGGGAGTCGGCTTCCGTAGCAGGAGTGACCGTCTGTGGGGGAAAAGAAAGAAGCAAGGAGTTTTCAAACATGTATGGCAATACACATATCTTCGTCTGTAGCCGTATTCGCGAATGTCACTGTAGTGGATATTAGCTGATCTCACGAAATCATTAGCTCAAATCTAAAGTAAACTTCTTTTTTTTAGTGTATGTCGATGGACATTTTACCCACTTAAAAAAAGTTTAATAGATTTTTTCAGGTAACTTTAAAACTGAAAGTCTTCTGATATTGATATGGTTCTGCTCTATGGTAGAAAAATTCGAGAAACAACCGATAAAAAGAGATAGACCTGGCAAAGTTGTGCCTCTTTCTCATTTCCACGCCCGAAACAACACATACATTTTACGGCACTCTGGGTGCGGCGCCGTCGGACTCGGTGACCGTCTGATTGTGTTCTAGCTTTGACCAACATTCGCAAGCTCCACGGCATTTCATTTTTCGTTCAATGAATGGTTTTTGGTAAACGTGTGCATACCATTTATTGATCTAATTGTTGGAGACCACAAAATGCACAAAAAGATGAGTATCCCCCCCCCAAAAAAAAAAAAGATTATCAACGTTTTGTACTCAGTCGTTGTTCAAGACCACTCCCCGATGCAGAAAAACACTTCAGATTGTAGTTAACATCTTTACGCTTTCCTTTTTCAGAAAATGAGCTTGTTCGCTCGAGCAGTTCTTTCACATCAATGATATTATTCTAGTACTTTGTTTTTGTTTTGTCTGAAATATTAATTTTACATTAAAAATTTTTACTTTTTTATATCACTTTAAGTTAAGGGAAATAAGAGCATCTTCTCATGGAGCACCGGTCGATCTTATTTCTCAATCAAAACACAGTAATACAAATAAAACATTTCTCGTGTGCACACAATCTAGGCAATGTAGGTGCGGCTGCACGGCTGCTTAGGCAAGTATTCAACAGTAAATAGAAATCCGTAGATTATCAACAGCACAAAAAGGAAAAATTAGAGTCAGAGACACCCCCCCCCCCCCACACACACACACACGGCGGATGGGTTATGCGCAATTCTAACAGTTTTACACTTCTAAATTTAAAATTATTTTGGCAATTTTCCATATCTGTTTTAATCGCGTGCAATTTTTTTTAAATAGCTTTTGAGACAGAGCTACGATAGCAGCGTTGCATTATGGGCATAAAATTGTATAAACGCCAAGTTTTACCAAATTTCAAAATACTGTCTTTTTCATAATTTTCATGTATCCGGACAAAAATATGACGTTGCACACATTTAATATGTGCTCTACCCGTACGTGAAATTTAAAAGCAATTCTATTAATAGCTTTCCAATAATCGGATATTCCAACGAGCACACACCTTCAGTATGTGCTCTGTCCGTGTGTAACATTTCACAACAATCCGAACTATAGTTCCAGAGATAAAGCCCGGAGTGCAAGCTCATAATTATATACCCCAGGGCATCCCTTCACAGACGCGTTGTGAAATGCCCACACCACGCTCTGGTATTCTCGCATTAATGCCACCAACGACACACCATATTTAACTAATTTCGTACCGCGTTATCTTTAATGACAATACATTAGCAAAGATAGGACGACGAAGAAAAAATTGTTTTCTAATTTTGTTTTTATTTTTTTAAAAAAGCTGACGCCGATGGCGTTTAAAAAAAATGTTTTATAATTTTGGCGTTTTTTTTTTTTTAATGTTTAATATGTTTTTTTATTTAAAAAATTGACATCGATGGTGTTTTTTTTTCTTTTTGGCCTGGTATCAGTTACAACAATGGCTTTGATTATTTTAAACTGTGTTTGTTTTAACGGCTTATATCATATAACATATGACATCAACTATTCATGGGTTAAATATTAAATACGTTTGGTTAAAAAAAAAAAAGAAAAAAGAACGACGAAGACAGGAGCGTGAATTTTTCTGACAATATTTAAAGAAACGATTTTTGAATGTCGAGGGAGTTATCGCTGAATTTCTTTAATGTTTCGTGAACTTATTACACGGTCACAACAAACATGTGCATTCGGCCTCAGTTCTTGGTCACATGCTATAGGTCTTCGTTGACTGTGGCATTCGGAAAAACCATGACTGGTTCAGACGTGTGCAATGTCCCTACTATCTCTTGTTTTGACACGGCCCTTGCTCTCTCACTAGCACCTATAGGGCAGGTTTTCTTGTGTCTAGACAGCTGAACGCGCCACTTGAAGGCTCGCCCACATAAACAAAAACAACTCAACGCCGGTATGACCAAATGCTGGGCGCGGATATGGTCCTTGATCACTTGGATTTTCGACGAGTTGGACTCGTGGGAACAGAACGCGCACTTGAAGCCGACTAGTGGCTCCCTGCTGATACAGTATTGTTCTACGTTTTTGGCCATCGCTTCTCTGGTCTCCGCGTCTGCGGGAACGGGCAGTGCCTCCACCGATTCAAGCTTATTCTGTAATGAGACAAAGAACTGCCTTAACTAAAAAAAAGTCTGCAGCATGACGTCACGCACCAGATAGCAGCACTCCCATTCGCGCTATTTTACGAAATACCCTTTTATCACACAGGACATGCTTATAAATCCGTACTGCTTGGCTCCGGACAAAATGACAACGATTTTTCCAACCAAAGCAAAAAAAAAAAAACTAGAGCAGTGTGCATAGCCCACATATTCCCTACAGGCCCCCCTCCCCCATCAGTTAAACAAAGCCATCAATAGTCAATCAACAGCTGAAATGTTCAAAGTCAATTGGGTGCATTTTCCTTGGACGAATCTGGCCCATTTACAATACCGATCTGTGTTTGTTCCCAAAGAAGCTACATACCAAGTTTCATTCAAATCCCGGCAGTTGTTCTTGAGATATCGTGTTAGCAAACTCATTCCGATGTTGAATAATTTACAGGATTTGGTAAATTTCAAAGTCCATTTGGTTGATTTTCCTTGAGCCAACCTAACTCATTTACAATTCGATCCTTGTTAGTGCCCACAGAAGCTACACACCAAGTTTCATTAAAATCCTTGCAGTTGTTCTTGAGATATCGTGTTAACAATAGTCAATCAAGAGCTGAAATTTTCCAAGTCCAGCTGGTCCATTTTCCTTGGATGAACCTGGTCCATTTAAAATACCGATCTGTGTTTGTTCCCATAGAAGCTACATACCAAGTTTCATTTCACATAAAAAAAAAAAAGAAAAAAAAAAACAGTGAAGATGGTTGGAGACACCCGCCAGTTTGGTCACAGAATACTGATTATTTCAACTGAAAACGCAGTGTTAAGCTGCACACAAAGTTATCTATGTTTTGTAAATTTAAAACAAGAATCAAAGCCATAAAAGCCATTACAAAAGACATTACAAAGGTCAAAGGGGAAACTGACCAAATCTGACAAAATTTAGATTTTGTAGAAGGTCTTATGGTTAGCATTGCTATTAAAGGTAATCGGACACGACGAATAGCATTTTTTGTGTGTGTTTCTCTTAAAACTATCCGTTTACCTGTTCGAAAAAAGCAAAGCCCAGGTGGAGAAGCACCTAAGAAACTTTCGATTAAAAAATGAAAGGTTTGACAATTCAGTTATTTACTACCATTTATTTCAGGTTTTGTCAAACGTCAAAATTCCGCCATTTTGGCAGTTTTTGGCGAACCGAGAAAAAAATAATGGCCTCGTAGGCGAACCCCTGGGGAACATCCTGGCGTAACATCTAAACGATTGGAGTAAAACTGTAGGAGCCGTAGTATTTTAAAAATGGACAAAAAACGGGCACCTTTTGTCAATTTTTCGTCAATCGTCAAAAAAAGTAATAGCCAGGTGGGGGACCACCCAGTGAACATTCCTGCGTAATATCAAAACGATTGGAGCAAAACTGTAGGAGGAGTAGAATTTTAAAGAAAAAGTTTAACACACGCACATACATTCAAGCCCCCTACAGTGATACGACTAACCCAGTCCAACAAAGTCGGCTGGGTTAAAAAGCGCCTACAAAACGGACAATGAAAAAGTTCAGCCTTTAGCGGAGCTTGAATCCACGACCTCGTGATTACCTGTCCAACGCCTTACGATTGAGCTATCGAGTTAAGTGGTCATTTTTTTTCAAATCGCCAAACAATATATAACATTGATACAGGGGCTTGCGGGTAACATTCCTGTCAATTTTCACCGCAATCGCCGCAAATTTGTATTTTTTGTGCCTTCAAAAATTTGGCCACATCGTCAAAAACATACAAGTTGTGTGGAAGATTACCCAAGAAACATTCCTGCCGAATATCAAAGCAATCGGACAAGAAATGTTGGTACAGTATCATTTGTAAAATTGTTTACACATATAATATACGACAGAGGTCCCACAAGTGAGGAGTTTTGTCCACCAATGAGATTGGGCTGGGCTAAAAAGTGCACCTCGCACAGATCCTACATACGGTCTTTCTTTTTGGGAGAAATAACCTGAAGTTGAACCTAAATATTTACTGATATTTGGCAAGCACAAACTTACTATTTTTAGAAGGGGACAATCGGACAGACGGGCGCAAAGCGCGGAAAATGACAAAACATGCAGCCAAAGTATCGACATCATGCCCACATGAGCTCTTTAAAGTATACAACAGATGCTCTTAACGCTTCCACGAAAAAAATCGTTTCATCGCTCTATTGATTTATTACACACTTCCGTCATTGGTACTAAGAATCTACCGGGCATCGATCTCTAAAATCGTTGCAAATTTAATGCCCAATGATTGATTCGCGATTTTTGTCATTTTATAACCGCAACAAAGACAATGGGCACAATTTTTCGTTGTATTTTTTTTTGTCATTGAAGAATTTATTGTTTTTTGAGTTTTCAGTGCTCCAGCGGACTTCAATTACATTCTCTTTGCTTGGTGAATTCTTTTGGAATTAATGATTTGAAGTATTGATACTTTTACAACGCAGCTTCAACTCGATTGCACCTCCAGTACACACTGGCGTGTCTCACACACACGACTCCATTCACACAGACGTCGATTTACTATACAGTCAAATCGGTCAACTACACACTGATTAACCATTGACTTGTTCGTGCGATTACAAGGGATAGTTTCAAAGCAAAAACAAAAAAAACAAACGGCGAGGACTTCTCCAATAATATGCACTTGGTCTGTTTGTGCGATTAGCCGCTAAGTGATCAACTGGGTTTATCTGTATAATTCTTTGTGATGAACCGCGAGGTTTCTACAGCAAACGGTGCAAATCCTCAGAGAAAAAAAAATGTAAGAGACTGCGAAAACTCCCACATTGGTATTAAATCCTGGGACTATGGGGGTAAATCACTACCACTAGTAGACTATATTTTTACATCCAATGAAAATTTTAAGAATTTAAAGTTGACAAAAATTTCACAGCCGTCATTTTTTCCTATTATTTTTAGATACTACGTCTTTATTACCATAAAACATAAAACAACTTTTAACTGACATAAATTGACATTTATCGCACACAAAACAAGTGACCATGTCTTAGGCTTAACAGCACTGAAAAAAGACCAAAACTGTGACCAGAACGTTATGTACATTAACACGAATCTCCGAAGGGATTCCTTCTGATTAACCACGAAAATGACTCATATTTAATGGTATTATATAGTACAGTAATTCACGAATACCATGATGGTTAAAACTCTATTTCAGAAACTGAATTATGGTAGAATTTAGCAGGATTAAGGTAGAATCCAAACATTTTGGATCTGTCCAAGTTTGGATCCGTGCTGGCACTTTGAACCTGCCAATTTATCCCGGAGTTTAGCAGCTGATTTCTATGATATATTGAGGTAAATAACGACAAGCGATAATCTCTACAAAGCCACTGTGTTTTGGCAACTAGTTTACTTAAATGCAGCAAATTTTCAACAGGGTCTCAATTCTTCTTAGAATTCAAATAAACGTCGCACGTTTTCCGATGTTTGCTCAGCTGCATGCGCCACTTAAATACCTGGCCGCAAACACAGGCAGGGCTCTGTGTGGCGATTTTCAGGTGCTGCACAAGGACATGTTCACGTATGTTCGCAATGTTCAGAGAATACGACAGGTGCGAGCAAAACATGCACTTATAGCCAACGTTACGCAGCTGGATGACGCAATGTTTCGTCACATCCCGTGCCATCATTTCCCTCGTTTTGGCATCCGAGGGAACCGCTATTGGAAGCGGCAACGCCGAGTTACTCTGTAATGAGAAAAACATCTCGTTACTCCTACGCATTCTCTCTCCTCTCTCTCTCTCTATCTCTCTCTTGCTTACTCTCCCTCCTTACCCTCTATTCTCCCCCTCCCTCCTCTCTCGTTCACTCCCCCGGTCTCTCAATCTACCTATCTCAATCCATCGCTCAATCGCTCAATCAATCCATCAGTCTATCAGTCTATCTATCTATCTATCTATCTATCTATCTATCTATCTATCTATTTATCTACCTATCTATCTATCTATCTATCCATCCATCCATCTATCTATCTATCTTCGATTCATCCATCCACACATCGCTATCCGTGTGTCACGTGCCGACTTAACATCCGGCGCAGACTTGTTCCGATTATCCTCCACGCTATCATTTCCAATGTTACGCCCAATAGAGACTGATTCATATAGAAGGAATTTAAGATTACCAGCGCATGCACACTATAAATGCAACAGCCCGTATGAAAAGCATTTACAAGCAAAGCATGACTGTTCGTGCACCAAAACCAACCCGCGAATTCACCTCATTCGTGCTTCTTAATTTAACTCTTTGTTTGAGGGTCCGCATTTTCGGTTGTACACGGAAAAATGGTACGCCCACTTTGAGTAGATCAGCCATTCTATTGTAATGAACTTTTCAATACAACTTCCAACAATGCGTGGTCATAAATTCTACGACTTCCTCCCAAGAAATCTTTTAAATTGTTCGTAAATCTTGGATAAGAATGCTGCGTTTGATTTCGTTTACTGAATATTAGAAGATGCATTTAAAACCCAAAGCGCATTCGAAGCTTCGCATTTGTCCACATTGTGCAAACACCTTTCAGTGGAAAATAATGTTGCGTTATATAACAAAAATTGTCACGAACAAACAGCGAGTTCTTTTATACAGAGTTTTCAAACAAACATATCGTTGGGTTCGATCAAGATTGCAGAGTCTGCAAGTAAACGTCGCATGACTTCCTGTGCCTGCTCAGCTGCACCTGCCATTTGAATACTTGTCCACAGACGCACGCCCGATTCCGCGACATGGGCCTCAAATGCTGAGTCAGCACGTGATCTTTGATTGGATGAGACTGCTGAGAGCTGGACACGTGGTGGCAGAACACACACTTGTAGCCCACACCCGGTAATTTGATAATGCATTCTCTGTGTACGTTGCGAGCAAGCCTCTCTCTCGCCTCAACATCGGTAGGCACTGGTATTTTTTCTTGTAATTTAGTCTGCAACGAAATAAATCCCTTTTCTGTATTTATTTTGAGACTTGATTTTGCCGGAGAAAGCATTCCACTGACCACACAAACAAAATACATTTGGTAGATTTTAACTGGCTCTACAATATAATCCAACGTCCCTCCTGATCTGTCCAGTAAAGGTCGAATGGTTGCAAAGAAGAAAATTCACAATCATTGCAAAAACATCTTTATTTCAGGCTCTTAAATATGCGAGGTTTAGACGAATAAATCGACTACACTCGTGCTTAAGCTAGCACATCAGCCAAGTAGACAAACAGTTGATTTTTTTAAACCTTCGTCGTTTAGAACCGAGTAATTAAGATATTATTTGCTAAACATTTATATTTTTAGTAGCCGGAACATGTGGTTTCAACCACGTTCTTATTGAAATGCAATTGGTGCAGCTGGAAGTATAATTGTTCTAAGTAATTACAGTCAATTTTCAAACTAACAGATTTCTGAGCGTGCCTTTATTTTCATTTCTTCCAATTACCTATGGGGTGACTTTGTTAAGATTTAAAAAAAATGACCATGCAGAAATAAAAACAATATAATTTAATTTCTCACAAATACTCCAATGACGTTTACAGTCTAGTGCAATTTTTTTCAGTAAAAACGTAACTTGTTAACATACATAAAAGAACACAGATTAAATTCTTTTACAAACCGTTACAGTAATAGAAATTTGCGATACTCTTAACTGAAATATTCTGTAACACTCACGTATTCTAACCAGCAGTTTTATACTACATACAGAAATTGCACGTTTTATACTGCAAATATATTTTCACGAATTAAAAAGTTTTACTTGAAGGTGAGGTTATTTACTTAGCCATACATCCGGCGATTTTTGTTTGTTTGTTTTTTTTTGTTTTTTTTTGTTTTTTTTTTTTGGAGTGGGAGAGTGGGGCGGCGATTAGCAGGGAACTACTTTTTTCAGAATCTGATCAAGTGGTGGAAGCACTCTGTAAGTAACACGGGCAACTCTTCCTGTGTTTACTCAATTGCCATTGCCATTTGAAAGACTGTCCACACAAGCAGACTCGGCTTCGAGAGGGCAGCTTCAAATGTTGAGTCAGCACGTGGTCTTTGATTGGATGAGACTGCTGCGAGCTGGACACGTGGTGGCAGAACACACACTTGTAGCCCACACCCGGTAATTTGATGACGCAATGTTTATTGATCTGCTCGGCCAGCCTTTCCCTTGTTTCAATGTCACTGGGGACAGGTACATTGTCGTGAAGGACAGCACTAGTCTGGAAGTAAATTTAAATCCCGTTACAATTTGTACTAAATTGTCAACTGTATGATTTCGTGAAGATAAGCAGGTTCCGGTCGCTGAAGGAAAAAAAAAAAACACCCAAAAAGAACTTCAGTCTGTTTTTGGCAGGACCTTGTCGCTATTGAAATTAATTTCAACAAGCACAGGATTAAAACAAACTGCTTCACCTCGACAACTTTATCTACACCTAACCACATCATTTGTGTGACACTATTTTACACTTAGTTGTGAACAAGAAAACATAAAATTGGCAGTGAGTGGACTTGATTTCAACAATTACCGGACCAGAAATCGGTTTTTCTTCTCCTTTTCTTCTCCTGTCACTGCCTCGCACATCTTCAACTTATTGTGATGTTCCTTCAATAAGTGACGTCATTCAGCCATACACTTACACCCTTTACAAAGCCTTTCAACTCATTACCCACAACATAATTACAACAATCCTTTATCAAGTCTATTGCAGAGAAAACCTTGATACCGTGGAGTCACAGTTCCACAATGGACTCTCCCAATATGGCACAGTTCTACAATGGACTCTTCCAATATGGAACATTCTTTCGTATCCGTTCAGATAACCATTCAGCACAAAGACTGTGACTGACTATTCATGCTCGTTTTAATTATCGACATCAGTTGTCTGTCATACTGCTGATGTACTCCACACATGTTTTTCTATGTTTAAAAAATTGTGTCTGCCATTTAAATTCCTGTCCGCATACACAAAAACGTTGCTGTGACGACGGTTTCAGGTGCTGTGACAAGACGTGGTGTTTAATTGACTTGAAGTATTGCGAATTCGACACGTGCGTGCAGAAGACACATTTATATCCGACGCCTGGGAGCTTAATGACGCAGTGTCTTTCGACATCCCTTGCCATCTCGTCTCTTGTTTCGATATCAGAGGGCACTGGTTTAGTGTCATGTAAACTAGAGCCACGCTGCAACGAGAGAAAAATCCTCTTTATGCATTGGGAACCACTTTGTGCAACTTTCACTGTTACAAAATAAACAGTAATTTTCAGCAAGCCTAGCTCAAGCGTAACCATCCGTTTATTTCTTGTTCTACAAAACATTGAAGTAGTTTCTGGTTTTCAATTTCGAGAAGTTTCGACGTTCACATGAACAATTTACCTGATTATTTCCCCTCCATGATATCGCTTAAAGACGCGCGATCCCACTGCAGAGTGAGAAAACCACCACCAAACCACCACCTAATTTCACTCTTAAAAATCAGAAAAAAGGTTGAGGTGGCAACAATATACACTGTATTAAAAAAATTGAGCAGCCGTTGATTAAAAGGTGAGTGAAGATGAGGCCTGTTCAGGCAGAGGCCAGTTTTCGAGACTGCAACCAGTGTCTAAACAACATGGACGGATACAGGATGCTTTCGGAGGCGGTGAGAGGGGAGGGGGTCAACAGGATTTTAGCTTTTATAGGGGAAAGTTACTCGTTTTTGCATATTCCTCCCCCACTCCTAAAAAAATCTATTGTTTTCGCGTCATTTTAAAAGAAATTACAGAATTCGAAAACAACCACTCATCCTGCACCCCTCCGAATCTACCAAACAGCAACAATCACACCAAATCTCACCAGTACATATCATTAATCGAATCGTTTATTTTAGAAATGCAGCCGGATTTGGACTCGATAAGTACCTAAAAGACCTATTTGTACGATTCAAAGATCCACTAAATGCAGCATTTTGTAACATCCTTCCTATATTTGACAAACTTAATAAGTTATCCCAGCGGTAAAATTATTATTTTTCGGTGGATCGTAACAACCTTTTAATAACACACCATTATTACTAATTGTTTGTTTGTTTGTTTTTTCTTCAAATAAACAAATACAGTCTGAAAGCGGGTGGAAAACCAATACCTGGCTTTATGCTTGTTTCGTGCTGTTTGCGTTAACAATGCGCGTTTTTTTCTATGTTTACAAAGTTGGTATTGTGCACAGAACACGCATTTTTATAAAATGACCGGCAGCTTCATGACGCAGTATTTTTTATATCCCTCGATATATCGTCTGTTGTTTCGATATCAGAAAGGTGCCGGTGTACTGACACACAAAATCCCAAATCTGATTCTCGCTTCTTTTCATGTCACGCCAATTATGGCCATCACTGATGTGCCATAGTTTTCATGTGTTCCACACAAATTTTTCGATGATTACAGAGCTGTGCCTGCCATTTGAATTCCTGCCCGCACACACATACACGCTTCTGTGACGACGGTTTCAGATGCTGCGACAGCACGTGGTTCTTTATCGATCTGAAGTGCTGGGAATTCGACACGTGAGTGCAGAAGACACATTTATATCCGACGCCTGGGAGCTTAATGACGCAGTGTCTTTCGACATCCCTCGCCATCTCGTCTCTTGTTTCGATATCAGAGGGCACTGGTTTAGTGTCATGTAAAATAGAACCACGCTGCAACGAGAGAAAAATCCTCTTAATGCATCAGGAACAAACAATATTCACTGAATTCTAAAACAGCAAATTAAACCATTTTAAGCGTACAGTTTTCTTAGATTAACTATTGGCCCATGCCTATATTTTCTTTGTTTCCCATTCAGAAATAGTTCACATTTGGGAAGAGCAGACCACACGGCGGTCTATTCACCACAGATACCTTGAGACCGAGTAATGACGTCCATCGCCACAGCGAACTGACGACAGCAACAAGAGCGAATCTGATATTTGTGACAGGCATTTACCGAAATGTTTTTTTTTGTGGGGGGGGGGGGGGCGGGGAGGGATAGCTGCGGCAGACTATATGCCGAACAATCACGAATGTCCACTTCAGTTTAAGGAAGGGTAGCACCCCTCTCTCCCGAATCTGCCACATGGAAAAAATATTTCACCAAAATTAGTGCTGTTAGTGAATCGCTTCTAAACAGTAATAGAATTTGCAGGGCACCATTAGACGAACAACATCATAATTTATCTAAGGACCTTATAGAGCTAACAGTTTGTGATAGCTTTCCTTTATTTCCATTACAATACAAGTCAGCAAATCAGTCAATCTTGACAGCTTTTGGTGGGTCGCTTTAATCCCTTTTTTGAAACCTTTCATCCGTTGCACTTAGGGAAAAAAATACACAGTTTGAGAGTAGGTGGAAAACTTATATTCTAAGCTTCATGCTTGTTTGAGGCTGTTCATGTTAACAACGCAAGTCTTTCTGTGTTTACAAAGCTGCCACTGCCATTTGAACTCTTGCCCACAAACACACACACGTTTCTTTGACGACGGTTTCAAATGGAGCGTTAACACGTGGTTCTTTATCGACTGGAAATGCTTCGAATTCGACACATGTGTACAAAAGACACATTTATATCCGACGCCTGGGAGCTTAATGACGCAGTGTCTTTCGACATCCTTCGCCATCTCGTCTCTTGTTTCGATATCAGGCGGTACCGGTATATTGTCACGTGCAACTGAGCCAAACTGCAACCAAAGAAAATTCCCCGAGTTTGATCTTTCGCCTCCCAGCTTATTGTACCACAACTTGTTTGTATCACAGATTTCTATTCGTCTTCAATAATCATGCTCAGCAAAAATAAACAAAAACAAAAAAATAAAAATAAAAAAAGGTGCGGAAAAAACATGCATGGGAAAAACTTGTATTTAGCTGGATTACCCACTGACAAGCAGTGGTTTTTGGAGCTGGCGATCTAGCGATGCTGCCTGAGCTTTTACCCTTTTTTTACCACCTGTGGTTTATTCACTGGGCTTCGTTCACCGTACAGAGCCTGTAAACCATCTAAGGTCTTACACTCATCTGACTGTTTGGTAACATATTAAGTAGGGCTGTTCTGGAAGCTGTAGCCTCCCCCCCCCCCCCCCTCCATTCTCCTCCCCCAACCGTTATTTAATCGCAAAATAAATATTGAGCTTCGGTAGCCTCAATACAAACAAGAAACGCATTTATGCCGTGGGGCGTTTTGTCCTTTGTTCGCTGCAAGCAAACACACGCATCGTATCACTGAACTGTTGATTAACAAAACAGGCGACGTGTGCATAAGCATGAACCTAATAAATGTGCATTCTTACTCACTGACTCATCACGGTTCTTTTCTCAATATTCTGGCCTAAACTCTGACGCAAATAGCAAGTTATGCTTTTTCAGTTCCTAGTTTATTCCTTGCCACTACTGAAACTACGGTTTGGTACAGAGAGACCTTTCTTCGCTATAGAAGTGCCTGGGATGAATCCAGGATAAAACGTCCCCGGCCATAAGGTCTCGAAATGAATTCAAGACCAAAACGTCCCCAAAGCAAAAAAAAAAGTCTGATAACATAAATTGACGCTTTATTGACCTTTATAATATTTCTTTACATGCTTTAAGGTAATATTCAACTAGACATACTAAAGAGCGCGGTAACAATACACAAAAGATACTGTCACACAATCCCAAATTCCCCAACTATATTGTCAAATCTCATCGTCACAACATGACACACAACAACAGTCACACAACAGTCTCGCCCTTCAGATTCATTCTCGGCCACCTTCTTGATTCTTGTGATTTGCCGGGGGCCAGCGAATGCTGAGCGTCATTTCACAGAGACAACAACACAACAGTCACACCTCGCCTTTCAGCTTCATTCGCCGCCACCTTCTTGATTCTCGAGTTTTGCGGACGACCCATCGAATGTTGTGCCGGATTCCGGAGAGAAACTCTCCAAGGTCTTCACGTCTTGTAACAAAATCGACGCCTTTTTGGCCCGTCGGCGACGAATCATTCTCCTCAAGCTGTTGTCACTTCCAAGCAGAGTGCGCGCTTCTTCGCCCGTAGCCGCGCGAGTTGTGCTGATGAGCGCCGCTGTTGCTTGATGATCATCCGCTGCTCGTCGCTTAAGCTCTTGCTTTGCCTTTACAGCTTCCACCTGAAATCCAGATAATTTCTATTTAGAATTTTAATCCTGAATAATCCCTTTTTCTACGTTTTACCTCTAAATTTGTAATCAACTGGATACTTCTGTTCAGTCATTTCAGTGCTATTATTTCGATATTACTCGTCTTTTCAATTTAGTATCTGAATTTATGAATTATTAACTCCTTTTTTACCTCGTTTTGGTTTGGATCATGATTATGGTCTTGGTCAATCTGAGCATCCGCCATCTCAGGACCTGTTGTTAAGGCTCCGGGACAATGCAACGTCCTCCGAACACATCTCCAAGAAATTCTACCGGATTTCAGGACTTTCCTTTTCGTATACATATAGCCACCGACGGCAATTTTTGGACCGCCTTTATTGCTTTCAAGGACATCTATGTTACTCAGTGGCACCTGGTCGCTGATAGCAAATGGGCACCCTTTTCTGTGATCTGCCAGAGTTTTGTGCCATTTAAATTCCTGTCCACAGACACAAGTTTTCTTGAATTCCATGTGCATAGCTAGGACATGTGCCTTCACGGAAGTTTTCCACCTGGAGGAGAAAGTGCATGCCGTGCATTTCCAGCCCCCGCCGGGAACCTGACACATGTACTGAGCTTCTTCACTACCGCCGCGGGCCGTACTGCCGGCGGCCAGCCGGGCAGCCTACAACGAAACAAGAACCGCTTATCAACGCAAACTGCTCGTGCCGTAGGCTCCCGCAAGACTGCCTGTCCTGGCGAGGGGAGGGGAGGGCTGGGGAGGGGAGGGGACGGGACAGGAGGGGACGGCAGGAGAGAGGGCAGAGCAGGACAGGGGAGGGGAGGGCAGAGCAGAACAGAGGAGGGGAGGGCAGAGCAGGACAGGGGAGGGCAGGGCAGGGGAGGGGAGGGGAGGGGACGGGACGGGAGTTTTTAGCACGGTTTCATGAAAAATATGTCCTGAACGACTATCACAGCTAAGATGTGTTGAGATAATGGAAATAATGCTAACATATTCTGTGCAATATACGGAAACACAACCGCAACACTACACAGACCAAATAACGCCAAACAAATTGAGTTACCACTCAGAATTGCGTAGTCGACCCAGTTTCTAGATACTCCTGTTGGTTCCAAAAGTTTTAATGTTTTAATCAATGAATACATTGCCGAATCTCGTAAGTCCAGTTCTGTCTATAAAGAACACCAAAAAACACAAATAACATTGACCGTCTCAAGTATGGTTTGGCTGGCTTCCCGATCAGCTGGCTTTTAATACTTGAAAGATCCAATGGGACCGCAACAACATGCCCGAGCCCACTGCACAGTCTCTCACAACACTGTCATGACCCAGACCCCCAACATACTCCACAGATATCACCGAGTGTCCATAGACAAGGTTATACCAGATTCACATTCACACTCCATCCACTTCCACCGCTAATGCCGCACTTCGCAGACTACAGGTATGCATCTTAATAATGCTCATAGCAAATCTGAATCTATTAAAAGTCATTCGCATTCACAACTTTTTTTTCAAAATTGACTCACGGATTTCTTTACATCCACAACACTCATACTTCTCTTCGCCTTTCTGAACTTCCTGACTGAGAATTCCGTTCCGTAAACTGTATCGCATTTTTTTTATGTTTATTAAGAAATAACAAATAATCTACAGCTACAGCTAGGACTAGTTTCATGAATAAAGCAACAACGCAAATTTAAATTTAACGCGCACTGAGTCTTTCTGCCATCCCTTAAAAAATTTATCGACGATGGTTTACACCACTTGCCATGGTTTTGTTTATACACTACCCCATATTGTTCCTGAGAAATAACCAAAACAACTGTTACAGCGACAATGAAATGAAGATGAAACATTGTATGATTTAAAATGAGAATTCTGAAGCAAATAAGAAACCAAAGATTTTTTGGTAGGCTATTCCATTCGATTTGACATTCGATCTTATCGGTAGTCTATTTCGGAATAGCCTACCAGAAAATATCTGGTTTCTTATTTGCTTCAAAATTCTAATTTTAAACAATACCGTGTTGTGACTTCTTGCTCAGACACTTGTTCTTTTGATCAGGAGCAGAGTTCCAAGTGTTCAGAACCGTTCTTTTTTAAGCTGCTTATTCTGGTTTATCTCTGTTGATTTGTACACTGAACAACATTCTTCCCATTATTTTCATTTTGTTCAGAGTTTTTAAACGCCCACAGAGAACGAGGGGTTCCCGGTGAACCAACGCAATGTTACCCGCACCAAAGGAAAGTCATACACTCGGCAATGAAACAACAGAGCAAGAGATACTTTGAAAAAAAAAAACACGTCACTCTGATTCAATGTTCATATATGTGACAAATAGCAAAACTGGACAAGAAGGATGTGATTTCATAACATCATGACACATGTTATCTCTTGGTATTAAAATCTGAATTGCGCTCAGAAGTAACCTGGAGGATATTTCGCACATGAGTCAATCGATCTCGTGCTAAATCATCTTGTTTGAATATGAATCCTTCCACTGCCATGCTGACTGCACATCATCAGACCACCATGACTTGTTCACAAACTCAGCAAACATCGTACCTATGCTCTGGTTTCGCTTTCGTTTTCTCTACAGCAAAGACAGGACACACTTTCCGGTGATCTAACAGATTTTTATGCCACTTGAATAGCTGGCCACAGGCGCACGCCCTCCTGACTTGCATGTGCATAGCCTGAACATGGGCTTTCATACAGTGTTTCCACTTTGAGAAATGGGTGCACGCTGTGCATTTCCAGCCCGCTTCGGCCACTCGAACCATGTACAGAGACTCCTCGTTGCTTCCTCGGCCCGTTGGCTTGGCAACACGAGATACACCCTACAACAGATTTAGTAAGGTTATTCTCTGCCTTTGCAACAATCTCCGACTCCTAACAATTTCTACCTTTCAATGCTTAAATCAATTTTCGATCATGATGTATATTTTTCAGTGCTGGTGTGTTGTATGCCAAAGTAGATGCCCAATTTGTAATCTCTCCATAAAATAGTCTTCTTTCCAACCAAGAAGTAATATACAATCTCTGAAACGGTTGCCATGGATGCAGGCCAAACTGCACAGCTTTTAACACACTGTATTGTCTACAGAATCCATCTTCATGCACTGATGCCTAACAATTGACAGGTCTTGAAAGCGATGTCATACCCAGGAATATCTGACAGCAAGGCAGCACCAGCTCAGCACATCGACTAGCACACCAACTACATTCACCCAGCATGGAAACCACCTTACTTCTACATACATAGCACGGAATAAATTCTCCTTATTTAAGAAGTCGTAAAGTATTAACTGTATAAATGACATGAAGTACAAAGTTGAACTCGAAATGATCTGTGGTCTATAAAATGGTTTCAGGGTTGATTTCACTTTTGCTGCTTTTGAAAACTGTGGATTATCCAGTTGAACAACATCGTTCTAAAAGTACATCGATACCTGAGAAAGTGTTTGATAATAACCTAACTTCCCACATCAACCTCGTCTCCGTTCTTGGGGCATTGGAAAACACGCCCTTTATCGCTCAAAAACTGGAGGGTAGAAGTCCCTGCGCAGAACCCAGTAATGCGTTTCACTCACCTTTCTCTGTCTTATTCCATTATTTTTTTTTTCACTTCTTTGACTACATAAAATGCCATATCCGTAAATTATTCTGTTTTAGGTGGTGATCAAGAACTGGCCAGTCAGAAGCTCATATAGACACAGCAGCGATATATACCTGCAGCTTTCTATAACAGGGATAAAATGACAGCCGTGTTCAAACACTGCAAACACTGATGAAACCGCTCTAAAATGCAGACTAGGGCAAAACTCCCCCTAGGATGACCCCCTTCCCCCAGCGAAACCCCTTTGATTCATGTTATTGTGTTAATGTTAAGTGCAATAATAAAAACGCAATTACAAAAAGAAAGCAATTTTGTTTATCTGTGGATTTACCCAGCACAGGGATGAAAGGTTCGAGTCATCTCATTGTGAGCTTGTCACGTGGATTTTCACAAGGGCAGTGTTGCCACTCACTTTGCCATGAAAAAAAGTATAAAAAAAGTATTTTTAAAAGTATTTCAAAAAATAAAAAGTATAAAAAAAAGTATTTTTTAGGGCAAAATTTTTCGGCTCGCGCCTTCGGCGCTCGCATTTATTCCTGAACATTACATTGCGGTATGTAATCTGAAATCATATAGCAGGTTAATACATTCAAATATCGTGACTAGAAAACGATAACAGTATAGAAATAAACAACAGATTATAATTTGATACGCAAAAAATATGTTTCGTGCGAATAAGCAAAAAGGATAAAAAATAAAGTTAAAAAAATAAAAAAGTTTTTTTTTTCTTTGGCAAATAAACATATTATTGTTAACAAGTGAGCATCTGCTCGTGATCTAAAGGTCACCTTTTGATATTACTTTTAATAACCAATACCAATACATAAGTAAAAAAGTATATACTTTAATAAGGAAACAAAAATGGAAACAAGGAAAATGGTAAAACGCAGTTAGTGTCGGAGAGGGAAATATTTTTCAGAAATTGAAAAAAAAGTACAGTAAAGTATAAAAAAATAATAAAGGCAAAAAAGTATAAAAATACATAAGCAAACAGCAAATACTTTTATAAGCAAAAAAAAAATTAAACAAGGAAAATAGTAAAACGTATTTATTTTCGGAGAGAGAAACATTTTTCCTGAAAGGAATTAAGAAATAAAAAAAATTTTTTTTTCGTGATTCCAAAAAAAAAGTATAAAAAAGTATGAAGGCAAAAAAAAGTATAATAAAAAGTATAAAAGTATAAAAAAAAGTATTTAAGGCGTTTTTTCAAAAAAAAGTATATACTTTTAAAAAGTATAGTGTGGCAACACTGCAAGGGTAATCGATCACAGGGATGAAAGGTTTGGACAGCGTTGTGAAAACTGTTCCTTATAGACAAGACTGTGTTTTCTTAGCATTTATCATAACATGATATTTTACTACATTTTAATTGTATATTTTATAATTTTATAAGGTTTAGAAAGTTAAAGTACAAACTGAAAACAAGCCATCATCGAAAGCACAGCTTCGAACCGGAAACGGTGATAAGTCGTTTTAAAATTAATGTACGATCCGACTCTAGCACTGTGAATAGTATAAAACGATATGTTACAGCTCAACCTGACGGGGGACTCCGGTCGGGGCGGAAACTTAAACCAAAGATTTAACTATTGCCTAAAACACGTCCAAAGCCCATCGTCAAGCTTTTTCATTCTTTTGAGTAGCAAAGAACAAAATACGTGTTTGTGAGCAACATCAACAGGTACGTAATACTCAACCGCAGTTACTACGCTTCGGTAGCATTCGGAATTCAGTATGTATCATCGTGACGTTGACCTTTAACTCAAGGTCACCCCAAACTAATCAGGTTATGACACCTTTTACATACAAGTTCGGACAATTTTTCCAGCCGACCTTGAGATATGGTATCCCAAAGCAACAGATTTGACCCAAGGTCACTCAAAGGTAATAAGGTCACGACCCTTCTCCACACAAGCCACACACCAACTTTGGTTGAAATCCGTGCAACTGAATTTGAGATATCGAGTCCACAAAAAAAAGGTTTACACCTTTTACAATAAAGCTAAAAAATTTAAAAATTCGCCAAAAATCCAATTTTTAACGATCCGCCAAAAAAAAAAAAAAAAAAACTGGCTTGCATCAAGCTACGACCATAGGGGTGAGTCCTATAAAGTATCAGACCAAATGGCCTACACATCTAAGAGGTATGAGTGGTAGCGGACGGACGGACAGACGGAGACAGCCCAATCCATAAGCCCCCTCCGGGGCATAAAGCCCCGGTTGGGGGTTAACAAGACTAAAATAATATCTGATAAATAAAAATAATTAACACTATTTGGGAGGGGGGGGTTTACGCACTGGGGGGAGGGATCCTACGGGGGTTTGCCCTAGTTTCCGGGGGTTTCAACCGGGGGGGGGGGAGGTCACCATACGTCCCACTACAACACTTGCGCACTCAAACAGCAAAGAGCTCCCTCACAAAATATTGTTTTCGGGTTAACATGCTTTTTCCGGAACCTCGAAAATGGTTCATCCTGTGTCACCTTTGTGCCAAGGACAACAAAACTACCGCACTCCAATGAATGTGCATTATCTCTGGAATGTTCCTCACACACTGAAGAAACCAAGGAAAGGAAAATTTCGAAAGGCGAACGTAAGCAATTACGTTCGTGGACTTCCAAGCAGGGGTTTATCGGCAAGGAGAGGGAGGGGAGAACCAGCTAAACCCCTTACGTAAGATCAAACAAGACAGGGAAAACACATCCTGTTTATTTTGAGGCTGACTGGTGTATGCGGCAAGTGCGCAAGATCAAAACAATGCAAGAAGTTAAATAATGAGTTTGATTTATGAGCGATATTTTTCAGGAAGCAGGATGGCAGCTTGTGACCGATCTCCTCCTGTGCAACTATTTACAGCCCCATGGGCAACGCATAGCCGTTTTCTCTTTAATTCACTTGGTTCTTTACAGTTTCTCTCCTCATTTGAAGGCATTATAATGGATACTTTGTTTCCTTCGTTATATATAAAACCCTCCATGTCTTTACGTTTACCTTGTTAATCAACGAAAAACTCCTGATTTCACTAATTCTCTGTAATTTATAGAGGCACACAACTCTATAATGAAATAGTCTGCGGCACATCAATATAACAAAACACTACCCCGTTAATAAAAGAAACATTGCTTGTGAGTAATATGCATAATGATCACGCATAACTGTAATTAAGTTCCCGCTATTTAGAGCCCAGTAAGTGTAGCGTTTGGCATATTTTTATGCAGACACAAAAATTACTAATGTTTAAAATAGTGATTAATGGTTAGCGGAGAAGCTGCGAGATAAAGAAGGCTTACCTCTACTGGAGTCCTCTCCCAGTCTATAAGTACCAATACAGATAAAAACAAAGGCATCGGAGATGCAGAGCCCTCAGCCAATAGCGGTTACATCACTGTGGTCCAGTTAATCTTTTGAAAAACCGCCCGGACAAAAACAATATACAAGGTGCAACGGATTGAGCGACGGACGGGTCCTTGCACATCTACACTATATATACTTTCTTTGTGTGAGGTTTGGTTAAGATCCGAAGAATAGTTTTTGAGATATCACCGGGCCAAGAAAAAAGTTTAAAATGTGACGGGCGGACAGACGAACGGACGTGGAACAAATTGAACCTCCCGTTGCACATCTGCACTAAATATACTTCCTTCCTGCAAGGTTTGGTGAAGATCCGATGAATAGCTTTTGTGATATCACCTGGACAAGAAAAAATTTTTAAGTGCGACGGACGGACAGACGAATGGACACGGAACAAATTGAACCCACCGTTGCACATCTGCACTGTATATACTTTCTTCCTGTAAGGTTTTGTGAAGTTCCGATAAATAGTTTTTGAGATATCGTCCGGAAAAAAAAGTTTTACGGACGGACAGAGGGACAGACCGATAACAATAGCCTTCAGCCAATATTGGCTGAGGGCTAAAAAAGCAACATATATTTAAACTTCCACAATGGCGCTTCCACTTTATGGTCTGCAAGAAGATGTCAGCAGTTTGCGAAAAAGCCAGATAATTAGTTATCACTGGCGAGTAGCAGCAGAAAAGGTGTCCACCTGTTGAATTTTCACTTCCGCCCTCCCCAATGTATATGATAAAGTGCCCACTCGCAAGATACTGCAAGAATTTTCAACCATGTATTGAACATATCGTTTTTGCAGCTCAAGCGATGAATGTCGGACCGCACAAAACCACTTTTGTTTTCAAACAGAAATATCCTACAACAGCATGATGTATTGTTCCTTTCTTTAAATATGTTGTCATTGGTGGTGACTTTAGAACTACCGTATCAGCGAAACTGTTTTTTTCCTCGCCAACATTTTCATCCTAAAAAGCGGGAAATCAAGTCAAGTCTTTGCTTTTTGTGTGCTGTTTTTGCGCTCTGTGTTTTATCTGCTTTTCTCTTAAACGTGAAGAATGCCGAAGTCACACCCCAAAACCCTTTTTCATGCTGCCATCACCCATCCGGAGAACGCCATTGTGAGAAGAAGAAACAGCATTCTTACCTGTTTACATCAGAGTTGTTTTAGTACAAGGTCATCGCATCACGTGAATGATCCACGATGCTTACTGTAGAGAGTGTTTCCAGTGCTAAAAACTATGTCATATTTTAACACCCCCCCACCCACCCACCCACCCCAGTCTTTTCCACAACTAATACAGTCTTAACGGCGATTTCCATGTGTCCTGTTTAAACCATAAATGTGGGCTCAAACAATGAAGACTGATGCAAAGAAATTATCTGTTCATCCCCACCCCCACCCTCCAGAAAAAAGCACAACATATTTTTTAGCGCAGAAACAACTCGGGGTTAATAATTGGAGGCGAGGGCAAAAGTTTTGATACAAGTGATATAGCTGTTGACAATTCTCCAAAATCAAACCAAAAATTCACTCTTTCTCCATCATATAAACTTTTTTGTTTTTAAAGTAACTTTCAAAACGTTTTCCCTCGTTAGTTTTACTTACTCATAAAAGAAATGAATGAAGAACAATGGTGTAGAATTGCAACTCAAAACATGTGATTTTTCTTTCGTAAAATTACTAAATGAATGAGATTATATTATGAGCATTTCATAGCCTGATACGAAATAACGACATTCCCATTGCTTTTTATCCTCTACAACAGCGGATTCGTAAAGGAGCCAAAGCTATTCTAAAACATTGTTCTTCTTTACTGCGAAAGTATTCTAAGCAAATATGTAACTCTTAAAAAAGCTATGGATGCACAGATAAAAAGATATTGAGACACCCACCATTGAACCTTGGGCTCCTGGGGACTGCACTCCTGCGTCGCCTAACACCTGTTGTGCGTAAGATGTGCCGGGAAAAGCCTGATTTTGTGTTGGATGACCGATGGCGCTTGCTCCCATTGGAAACGATAGAGCAGTCCCTTGTGAGTAGCCGGAAATGCCGTAACCATGCGAAGTGTTTAAATCACTGTAATCAGATGACATGTCCGCTTGCCCTGGTTCTTCTTTTATAACGATCGCCTCGTTTGAATCATGAAAGCCCGCTATGGTGGAATTATCGTCGCCGAGTGTATCAGTCTTGTTTGGTTCTTCTGCCATAGACCCAGTCCAGTCCAATTTCACGCGTTTGATTTCAGAATCTGGTCATGACAAAATAAAAGTAATTTAATTATAAGAAATATCAAATTTTCAAATTATAAGAAATATTAAATTTTCAAATCTCATCTAAAACGTAACTTGGGGAATATTTAACATATCTGTAATTTAAGCCGTAAAGCCAGAACGTGCCATATTCGCACGTCACTTAATTTTTGCCACTGACCTTCATATTCGTCAGTCGTGCCCGCGTTTCCGCCGCCTTCACCATCGTCCGAGTCCGATGGCGCCTCGGTGGTGGGCGTGGCCTTCGAGCGACCTCGCTTCCGGTGCTGCCTGCGCCGCTGTGCCGGCGACGACTCCTGTGACTCCGCTTTCGTGATGCTCACCTCCACCGACTTCTCCCCTTCGTCCTCGCTTCCTGCAGCCTCCGACTTCACGGTCTCCTTGATAGAGACCAAGAACACGTCGCTCTTGTTAACGGTGATGCCAATCAGTGCCTCGACACAGAATTCGGCGGCGTCTGTCAGTCCGGATCGACACAGCATCGGTAACGCTTCTTTCAGCAAAAGCCCCACGCGATCTTGAGTTTCAACTTGAACCACCATGGCGAATCACGCGTCGAGTTACACCTGTTAAACATAAAGTTATTCTAGATTAGCTGCTGGGAATAAAACGAAATGCTTTCTTTCATAGGCATTGAAATATGGTCGATCGTTTATTAGGGAGTTCTTGGCGATTTATTCCATAACAAAGTCTGTTTCACCTCATGAAGGAGCAGACTGGAGTTGTATCAGCAAAACAGATCTCACTTACAGATATAACTAGATGCTGTCAGAGAGCAGCAGGATCTCCCGTGAAACTCATTGTGATAATAAATTAACAACTATACGCCATTTTATTAAGTTTCCTTGACAGATTCGAAACCACCCTCTATAAAGAAGTTTTATTGCTGTAATTTTGACAATTTTTGATCGATCAAACTCAAACATTGACGTTGCACATGTACATACACTAAAGATTCCATATTTGAAAGAATAATACCTCTTACATGATTCTTTAATAGAGAAGTGGACTCAACAAGGTATTTACCATTAAGTTGGACAGACGGACAAGCTCAAACCTATATCCCTCCGTTTCACGGGGGATAATAACCAACGATTCAGTCAGTTTTTAATATACGAATATACTTTGTAAAACAACGTTCACAACTTCTTATTATTCCCAGGATAAACTTAAGGACTTGCCTACCGGGTCCCAGCGGACCCGCTCCATATTTCTGGTAACATAAAAGGAAGACCGTAAAAACCATGTAGGATTATTGCCTACCCTGTTTGGCAGACTACAGAGTCATCTGGTACTAACCTCAAATGACTGTCCTTATTGACTGTTGTGAACATATGCATTACAGGCCAGACGGGACTATTTTTTCTGCTCACTATAAAATCCTTCAAATCACATAAGCGGACCAAATTTCCTAATTTTGACAAAATTTAGATTTGACAGAAGACCTCATGGACAAAGTCGCTGTCAAATGTAATCGGACAGGATCCGTTCCAGTTTTGTTTTTGTTTTTTTTTTAATGGCATCCGTGATAGGTGATCTAACCCGCTGCGTGCGCTTAGCTAAGGCAACCGGAGTGAATGTCAATCCCCTGCTCACCACCCCGAGCTGGAATCGAACTCGAGACCTTGGGATTACGAGAAAAACGCTTTAACCAACTGAGCTAACCGCCAACCCGGTACACGGTTAGTTACCATTGAAGAAACGGAGTTAGTTAGTTATTTGATTGGTTTAACGACACCGCCAACCTGTTGCAGGTCATATTGTGTCATTCCTGGTAACGGAAGAAACGGAAGAAACTATTATCCAATTGAAAGAGTGGGATGTTATGAATCAGTTGATTTTGGGACTTGCCCATCAATATTACGGCAAAGGCAAGCATTGTCTTCTCAGTTAGAAACAGGTAAACGAGTAGATAAAGACTGAGATGAACGCTTGACGCAGTGACACCCTTTGGTCCACAGTTATTAAGCCACAACTGGAAGTTTATATTTTGAGTTTGGTGACGATCTTGCAAGGATCGATATTTACATATCACAGGCTTCGAAAATTAGCGGTGACACGATGACGATTTGCTACCAGGTTTTGACATTTCGCCACCAGAAAAAAAATTTGGTGGTGAAATTTTGCCACCAAGAAAATCTGAGGAAAACATAGTTCACAAATTTAAACAATTTTAATTTCATAAATAACATTATTAATTGGTAAATAGGCGGTCTGTCAAGCTGGTTGGATTAATACCGGTTTATTGATAATAAACAGTGGAGCGTTTATTTGACTTGTTGTTTTCATGTTGTTGCCAGTTGCACACTTTCTCCACGGGTCAACTCAATTTCGCCACCAGAACAAAAAGTTGGTGGCAAAAATCGCCACCATGTCAAAAGACTTAAGTTCGAACCCTGTCATAAAAGTAACTGCAATTAAAGAAAGCAAACCTGGCATTCAATGGTCCTCAATAATCTGCGGGGCTAGTACTATCAAAGTAAGCTTTTGAAGGATGTTCAATCTGCGCTCTCAGGCCTTCAACTGTACAATCCAGTTTTTTCCAAAGGGGTTTCAACAGTGTTTATTTTGAGTGAAAAGCAACTACGAAAGGGATTTTTTCCTCGCTTGTTTTAAATTACGAGGTTTATAACCATGGGGATTCTCGCCATGAATTTTTTTCAACGGTATAAACTAATATATTTGCTAAATTATTTTATTTAGCACCCACAATAGTTTATTCCATCATTCCCTATTCGCAAAGGAATAAGTATTTCTTCTATGTCGGAAAAAGGGTAAAAACCATGTTTTTTTAACCAGCAGAACAACTTTCCAGACTAAAATTTTGTGCACGCCCTTTGTAAGCATACGACACTAATATGGATGAACCGCCTGAGACTTTTTCGAGAATCTAAATTCAAACTGTGCTGACTGTATCAATGCAGACAGCACAACACGTAAAAGTAATTTGATGTGGACCCTTTCTTCCAAAGACAGACACCGAGACATTTAAAGCACGAGAACTAATCTTTTTCTTCTCTAAGTATAAAGCGTTTCAACACTTTAAGCAATAAAGCATTTCATCAAACTAGAAATGTGATCGTTGGAACACGAATGCTCCGACCGAACTGCCATATGGTTTGGGGAAATAGGGATCCCTAGAAGAGCAATTGTCTATTTTTAAACTACAAAATGATAACGTATTAGAGGCGAACAGCATGGTCTGTGTTCCCCTTAAAGCTATCCGTTTATTTGGCCAGTTTTTGTCGAACCGATAACAGAAATAAAATTCCACTGCAGATCTACCTGAGATCAGGGAAGGGAGGGCAAGAAAGAAGAAAAGAACTTAATATAGTATGGGCCTTTACATACTGTAAAAGGCATAACTATATTATGGCCTTTAAAACATGCGAAAGGAGTACAATGAGTGCAAAGTACGCTTAGGACTCACAACCTCTTGCTTTGTAGGCGACAACGCAAGCCATTGCTTCTATAGGCGGCAGAACTATAAAAATTTGCCTTGAGTGGTGCTTGAACCCACGACAACGACCAGCACCTTTGATCAAATCGCCAAACAAATTACAAGCCGGATGCAGACATTTGATGTGAACATTCCTGTAAAAATTTCACAGGTCGAGTAGTATTGTTTGTGTTTTCTTAATTTGGTATATACCTTGGCCACAGCGCATACAAAGGAAAAAAACAAGACAGCTAAGTGACGGCGTCAGAGTACTGGCACTGTGATTCTATCAAAATACAGCGGACAGTTGTTGAGAAATTTGATTCTGTTATGAAATAATTTACATATCCTCAACATTAATTTCGTTCTGGACTGCAAATTCTAGCTTGTGCTCATTTCGCCAACGAAATCATAGCTGAAGGAGATTAAAAGGTGCCTTAGGCATCTTATTTGGAGTTTATTATGACTTCAACACGGCAGAATCAGTACAACTGTTTTGAAACATTCCCTGATACCTTTTCAAGCCATATAGCAAGTATTTCTCTGGACCAAAATCCCAAGTTCAGATAGAAAATGGATGACTTTTTATTAATAACTGGCAACAGTTTTGGGCGATTTCAAAAATAATAAACAAAAGAACGCTGCATATCTGCAATATATACACACTCAAGTTCTAAAATCCTTGGGCCTACGGTTTCTGAGATGTGAAAATGTGAAAAATTATATCCACTTTTGACAACTACCGATCCGTCAAATTAATTAGTGTTATTACATTTACTTTTAATTTTAAATACTGGGGCTGTAGGGAATAAATTTACACCTTATTTTGCATCTATAAATTATCTGATTATATATTTTATAGGTAATCCATAATCCCTTCATTTGCATTTTTGGTCAGTTGACTTTGGTCACATGACGTTTAAAGCCCAAAATGTAAGCAAACATTTGACAGGTGAATGCGGAAGCTAAATATTCTTTACTTTAACGAAGGAAAATAAGACATGCAGTCCACTGTGCCTGTTTTGCGAAATGGGTACATTATGCATGAACTTTCAGCATATGTTTGAATATTAGGGATAGGTATGCAGGATTCGTGCTTCAGAGCATACAAACTGGACTCCTATTAGTAGAACAATGGACAGCTTCGTAGCTCTGTCAAAAAGATGTACAAAATAATTTAAGAGCCGACTAGGAGCCACAGGTTTATGTACAAAAAGAGAAACATAAAATTGAGCAGCACATCATAATAAGCCGAATCCACTTTGAATGTTTCGAGTAAAATATACAAGAATTTTGACTACAAGGGAAGAGGGGAGAAGCCGTGCAATTCACCATATCATTCTTGTTCAAGTCAAGATAATCTCCATATCATTCTTGTTCAAGTCAAGATAAACTTCTGCAACTAAGAGACCACTTTGTAATTTAACCGAACTCCCAGTCAGCTCTGATTTTTATCTTTTATCTCTCTGTCAGATTTACGCAGCCTTACATTCTCCCGGTAAACTAGAATTGTGTGCTTTGTACATAGTAACTGCAATTTTCATTTTTACTAAATCACTGAATTGTATAAGATTTAATTTGCTGAACAGTGGATTAGTGTGTTCTGTTTTACCAGCCTTACATATACTTTTCAATACTTTTTTCTGGCTTTTAATTACACAGTAAATTGTTGTCTTACACGCCGTGCCCCATATTTCTGCACAGTAAGAGATATAAGGTAAATATAAACTACAATAAACAATACGTAATGGATCTGTATCAAGAACACGTGCAGCTTTACAAACAATTGAGGTATATTTGAAAAGTTTTTGTTTGACATTCACAACATGATCCTTCCAATTTATTTTGCTATCTATAAGTATCCCTAAGAATTTAGTAACAAAAACGCGGTCAATTACACAGTCATTCATTTTTAGCTTTACATTATCAGTAATTTCTTATGCGAGAAAACCATGCAATTAGTTTTTTTTAATATTTAAAGATAATTTGTTTAGTTTAAACCATTTAACTAGCTTTTCTAGCTCTTGATTAATAGTATTGCACAATATTTCTAGATCTGAACCCGATGAAAATAAGTTCGTATCATCGGAAACAATACATACTTTAAAAATTCAGAAACATTACAAATATCGTTAATATACAAAATGAATAACAACGGACCTGAAATAGACCCTTGTGGTACACAACATTTCACAGAGAACATATTCGAGTCGACATCATTACACTTTACATTTTGTTTCCTATTAACTAGATAACTAAACAGCCAATCATGAGCTATTCCTCTTATCCCATACTGAGCTAACTTTCTTAACAACAGTTTATGATCAATCGTATTGAGCGCCTTCTTTAAATCTGTAAAAATGCCTATTGTATATTTGTTATTATCCAAAGCATCAGTGATCTCCTCGATTAAGTCAATTATTGCTAAGGATGTAGACCGGTTATGCCTGAATCCACACTGGCTATTTGACAACAAACCACTATTTTCAACGAACCCGTTTAAACGTTTAACAAGTAAGTATTTGTGAAACACAAGCAGGCCCCAACCGCCCCCCAAATTCATAGGGGTATAAAGCGATGACGGACAGACGGACGGACGGACACCCCAAACCTATAGGTCCCAATCCGAAGGGTTGGGGCCTAAAAAAAACATTTCTTCCAAACCCTTAGATAATTGTGGCAACAACGAAACTGGGTGATAATTTGTAAAAGATTACTTTTCACCTGCCTTATATAGAGGAATAACTTTAGCTATTTTCATTCTGTCCGGAAATATATCATTAGAGAAAGATAAATTACAAACATGAACGAAAGGTTTTACAATACATGGCCTTATTTCTTTAACAATTTTCATATCTATATTTTCACAATCAAGAGATTTTTTACTTTACAAATTGTTAACAATACCCAATAATTCTACTTCATCTACAGGAGAAAGAAACATTGTGTTGACATTTCTTGGATTCATAGTATCAAATACTTGAATTCTCTACTGATGAAATACTATCAGCAAGATTTGGCCCAATTTTACAAAAAAAAACTTATCGAATCCATTTGAAATTGCCTTTTGGTTTTTTACCACATCAACCTCTGAACTTACGAAATAATCTTGAACTGGGCTCTTACTAGATTGTTTCTTAATGATTTCATTAAGTACTTTCAAATTTCCTTTATGTTAGACTTATATTTTACTAGCAGATCGTTGTAATATTTTTTCTCACAGTAACGGTTGATTCTTGTAAACATATTTTTATATGATTTATACTTGCTTTCGTTGCTAATAGTTCGATTTACAATAATTTTTTTATACAATCTATTTTTTTTTCTACTACAGTTTAACAAAGTTTTTGACATCCAAGGCTTAACCTCAGTTTTTTTATCGCAAACGTACTTTTTTTAATGGACAATGTTTATTATATAAGGATTTAATAATAGACACTAGAGTCTGATATGAAATATTTACGCCATGACAATCTGTAACGGTAGACCAATTTTGTGAGATGATATCACTCTTGAAACTCTCTAGGTTTTTCTCGTTGCACTGACGAACATATTTGTAAACATTCACTTTTTGTGTTTAATGTTACTATATTCAACCACTGAACAAATAGGTAAATGATCTCTTACACTGTCATCAATTAAAATGAAGCTTACATTATGTGTCATTGCATTTATGAGTATATTATCAATTGTAGTAGCGCTACCAAAGCTGAACAACGTGTCTACAAAGTGTTTGGTTGCAACATATCCCTGTTATTCAAACATTTACTGTGGGATCATGCACAAAAACTCTTTTTTTTTTTGTTCCGAGTACTCGTATGAGCTGTTTTTGCTATATTTCAATCAATTGATCAATCAAAAACGTTTCTTTTCCAAGAAATACATACAAAATTAAAAAGAATTTATGTAATATAAAACTTAATACTAAAACTTCAATTGTCAACTTACACGTTTATACCATTTAGTAATTAATGAGGTATTTCGGAAAAAGGTAGATCGAAAAAAGTTAAAAAATTGTAGTAAACAATCTACCTAAGTGCAATTTAATGATACAATAACCTTACTACTGCATACTGTACTTACAAAAAAAATACTCATCAAAATAAAACCACATGCTGTGCTTAATACACTATGTATATGTATGAAAACTATACTACGACAAATCAGTTGTATACATTTATATATTTCTTCCATATTTTTGTAACTTTCCGAAATTTTACTTGAATGGTCGTGAACTGAAAGAAGTCACTGAATATAAATATCTTGGGTGTATTATAACAAATGAAGCAAGACATGATAAGGATATTGAAAGACAAATTCGTACATTCTATGCTCAAGGAAATAAACTTATACGAAACTTTGGCATATGTACCATTGATGTTAAAATAACATTGTTTAAAAGTTATTGCACAAATATGTATGCGTCGCATCTCTGGCATTCATATAAGAAAGTGACTATAAGAAAACTACAAACAGCATATCATAATATATTGAAACAATTTATGGGTTTAACAAAATATGACAGTACAAGTATGACTTGTAGCTTCTTCAATGTCAAATCGTGCATGGCTGTGATGAGAAATTTTATATATAAATTTATGCAACGTCTGAGTAATTCACCAAATGTAATAATAAAGAATATTCTTCAGACCAGTGTGCAACACACATCTAACATTTGGAAACATATGTATAAAGAATTATATGTCAATTATATGTAAATATATATGTATGTATTAGTTAATAATTCTTGTTTATTTATGTACAAATATGGAACTGTATGTACAGAGTCTGTAAATAAAAATCATCTATCTATCCATCTATCTATCTATCATTTCTTTCATTTTTACTCGGTTCTCTCACAGTCGAAATTCAAAATTCTTGCGCATTTTATTTTAAACACCCATAGTTTTATTTGGCTTATGAGCGCCTGCAGCTCTTTACTGAATGTAACTGGTACGTGACTCACCCGGTGGTCGTACTCGTATAAGCCAAATCACACTTTGGGCGTTCCCAATAAATATGTGCAAAAAGCCTGAGTTTCGAATAAAAATAACCGGGTAAAAAAGAAAGAAATGATAGAGAGATTTCGCCTAAATATCCATTTTTTCTTGCACCAAAGGGCAATCGGGTTTTTAACAAGCCGTATGCTATTTCAAAAATTAATTGAAAGTTTTAACAAATAGTTTAGAGTTTCAATTTCTTTTATGTTCAATATATGAGCTGTTTTTGCGATATTTCTTCTAGAGTTTCCCATCATTTCTTTAATTTTTTACCCGGTTCCCTCGCAGTCGGAATTCAAAATTCTTAGGCATTTTATTCAAAACACCCAAAGTGTGATTTGGCTTATAAAGCTGGGCGAAAATAGAGGACACACCAATTCGATGAGATATTATAATTAAATTACCACTAGAAAATAAACTTACCTATCTGAACAGAAACTGCACAAGTGCTGGTTGACTTCGAAGTGGTGTTTACATAAAGCTTCCAAAAAGTACAAAAATCCAAACTCGGACGCAAACAAGTACGTTTTGCACACGCACTCCAATAAAATAAATTATCGATTATCAACGAAAAAGGGCTCGATCTATAACTAATTGGCCACATTCTCTTGGATCGTCTCGAAAAATCAAGAGGCTCTCGGAAAATCGATAGGTGTTCTCTTGGAAAAGTTCTCGTTATCTAGAGACAGTTTTTGTCTCGGAAAACTTCTCTCGAGAAGGTCAGATACAAGATGGCGGAAATGTAAACAAAGGCATTTCTACAACTTATTTGCCAAAATGCATATGAATTATAATCATTTAAGGGTGGAAATTTAGTTCAAGGAAGATTTTAGACGTGATTGTACTAGGTATAGTGAAATACAAGAGGACCCAAAGGTTTAACCTCAATTACTATAGGTTGAGGTCGAATCTGTAACACCGTTAGTACTGCTGAAGCGGTAGGGATGTTATTAGGTAAAACAGATCACATTTAAAACAATGCCCCAACAAACGGTTGTCACAGAATATATTTCTGGGCATATGAATTACATATTTATCTGAAATAAGCACAAAATAACTGGATTTGTGTTTTTTATTTCTCGATTTTTTGAGACGCGTTCTTTTGGACGGTGTATCTGGAGCTTCTCTGGTCTGTTTGGAGAGTGGATTCTCAGTTTCCTGAGAGGTCCAAAAGAATGTGGCCATTTACTCTAGACCGGCAAGCGTCGTTAATAAACGACCGGTTTCGAGTAATCCATGCGTCCTTCACCTTTCGACCATACCCCCCAAAAACTGTGTGTTCCGTAAATTATCGGTTTCAGTGCCGACTGTCAACAGTTGAAAAGTTAACATAAAAATATTTATTTATTTAAAAATCAAAAATAATTTTATTGTAATCTTATCAGTTTATTGAAAAAGTGTATCAAGACCCGTTTCAAGAAGGCGAGGTCTTTGTTTTTTTATGCAGGCGTTACAGGCTACAATATCGTTGTTATAAACAGATGACCTCTCAGAGATGTCGGCGATATTACAGTATTTGTGCAATATTACAGTATTTCCAAAATGTCAGTGCTTTTACTAAACAAGGTTTTACAAACATAACGCATTCTTTTTATCTCTTTAAATTTTTTATCCAGTTCTTTGTGTTTTATTCCATTATCTGCAACTGAAATCCTCCACCTGATTTACTTCGGACATGTCGTAAAAATTACCCGATACCAAAGCTACTCTAGAGTGGCTTGGGGAACCAATTTACATTTACTCATGAATTTCTTTATACTGTAGAAGAAGAAATTTTCGCCCTGGTACATTTTCGCGAGAATTTATTTTCGTGGATGGACTAACTCGCGAAAATAAATTCCTCGAACAAATTTGAAAGAGCCCTTCATTAAAACATGCAAATATAAACATCATCCAACATCGTCATCCCTTTCAGATCCCATTCCCACATCCCCTTTGAAACGGTAACTGATCAACTGGGCGCCAGGTCAACTGGGCGACAGTCAACTGGGCGACAAAAAAGTCAACTGGGCGACAACTCTGGGGTCAACTGGGCGACAAAAAATGTCCAACTGGGCGACAAAAAAAAGTCAACTGGGCGACAGTAGAAGTCAACTGGGCGACAAAAAATAAATTACTTGAAACATTTTAGTAGTTAACCATTTACCATAATGTAGAGAAATATTGATTGCAATACCAATACTAATCAATTGGACATTAGTGGAAACGTTTGAAAACATCACAGATGGCAGTCCGACACCCCGATTACTCTCGTTAATTGCAATTTATGTGAACTCCTTTTAATTGCAATGTATGTGAACTCCTTTTAATCGCAATGGAAATGAGGTCGATTCACCGTGGTTAAGCACCCTTTTTTCTTTTATAGATAGATGTATTGATTGCAATATTAAATCAATAAATTGCACATAATGACTACACTTGAAAACATCAGAGACCGCACTCCGTCACACCGCTTGCTCTTGCTAATTGCAATTCACGTGAACTCCTTTACTCAGAGCGACAGCAGTTATTGGGTGTGCTTTTAATTGGAACTAAGAAATGAACCAATAAAAATGATTGGGGCAGACAATTGGTTTTACCAATATACTCTGGTAGGTGATTTTTGGCGATTTTTTCGTTAGTTTTCGAGTTACAGAGCTTTAAAACGTAAGTGACGTCATAACTCGTAAATGATGACGTCATAGGTGCAAATTTGGCGTGCCAAAAAATTCCTTGCTTAAAAGTAGTCTCACAATGTATTTTTGCTGAAGCGCTAGGTTGATTAGTTTTCGAGTTATCGAGCTTTAAAATATAAATGACGTCACAACTCATAAATGATGACGTCATAAATACAACTTTGGCGTGCCAAAAAATGTTTTGCTTAAAAGCAGGGCTGGTATGAAATATTTCGAACGAAATATTTCTTGAAATATTTCATGAAATATTTCATTGTAAAAATTTCAAAAATTTCAAATTTTTGAAATTTTTAAACAGTTGGACGTCAAGAATACCAAATACTGACGGATACCTATCCACGGACATTCATCTTAAGTTGTCAGTTTACACACTGCTTTGGCATAACTCTACCAGTAAACAATGCAGCCACAGAAATCCTGCGTAGTCTATGACTTTTGAGTAACAAAGATAGCAGTTGCTGGCCTGTAGCACCGTTGACACATCTACTCCGCGTATCTGAGCGGGTGTTTCTAAGGGGTGGGGACAGACGCGGGAGGGTTTATTGTAACTGCTGAAAGGGTGCTCACTGTTAACGGGAAGAGGTCGGATATGTACACAATAGGTCAAAATATAGCAGACAATGTGTTAGCTAAACAAACAGGAGCAACTCACTACCGGGTTTACCTCAAGTTTAGCACTGTTTGAATAGCCACCCTTAATTCTGCAATTAAGCAGTGTTTCCCCATTTAAAAGACAAAAAGCTTCGCCTTTATCCGGTTTTACGATAAAGCGGTATGCAATTATCCGGTTAAAAATACATAATTTCATGCAATCAACCGATTTATGCGTTTAACCGGTATGCGATTCTGTCATTTTATCTGTCTATGCATTTTTGACGGTGGTATTTGTTAAATTAAACAAACAGATATTACGCATAGCCTGGAAATGTATGTTTATTTTCTAATGTGCTTTGAAAGATTTCAAAAATTTCAATATTTCTGAAATATTTCAAAAATTTCAAATTTCATGAAATTTTTAAAAATTTCGAAATTTTTACCAGCCCTGCTTAAAAGTAGTCTCAAAATGTATTTTGTGCCGAAGCGCTAGGTTCATTAGTTTTATTGAGCGCTATCGCCTGCACAAAGCAAAAAATTGTTCAAAACCCCCCTTAAGTTAAAAAATTCTCCAAAAATAGAATTTTTGGAAGAACGAAAAAAATAACATGGGCATCATCTGGACATGTGCCCCAAAACATGCATACAAGTTTTGAGAGAGTTAGCTCGTAAGTTTCTGAGAACTCGCTGCGGGCAGACGGACGCACCAAAAGCTATATATGTCTCCCCTTTGGGGGAGACATATAATTTAGTTAATAGCAGAGACAGAATTTTTTTGTAATTGAAATTTTATAATTTGCTAATATCTACAAATAACCAAGTCCAAAATGTAAAAAGTAAGATTTTTTCTTGTCGCCCAGTTGACTTCTACTGTCGCCCAGTTGACTTTTTTTGTCGCCCAGTTGACTTTTTTTATCGCCCAGTTGACACCAGAGTTGTCGCCCAGTTGACTTCGCTGTCGCCCAGTTGACTTGGCGCCCAGTTGACCTGGCGCCCAGTTGACTAGGAACCTTTGAAACAGTGCATCGACGAATTTGTTCCCGTTCTTACCGCACTTGTCAACATATCCCTCTCTAACACTGAAGTCCCCGTGAATCTAAAACAAGCTTTTATCTCCACCTCTTCAAAAAGGCAAATCTAGATCCCAATACCTTGAAAATTTTTCTGCCCATATCTAATTTGAGCTTTATGTCCAAGCTGGTTGAGCACGTCATTGCTAAACAGTTAAACGTCCATCTAAAAACCCACTCGCTATTGGATCAATATCAAAGTGCTTATAGGATGTTTTATTCGATAGAAACTGCACTGTTGCATAGGACATCATGATAGCGCTAGCACTCCTAATATGCGTACAGCTTTCGACACTATCGACCACTCAGGGCTTTTCAACAGGCTGGAAGACCGGTTCCACATAACCGCAGAAGCTATACTTTGGATAAAATCATATCTGGATAATACATCTCAGAAAGTTATTATAAATGGAAAGTTTTCCGAACCCACACCAGTGTCTTTCGGTGTGCCACGAAGGTCGGTCCTTGGACCCATTCTCTTCTCAATGTACTGTGATTCAACGAATAGAATTTAAAGTTTAGTTTTTGCTTTTAATATTTTTTATATGGAACAGCCCCAGAATATCTTAGAGAATTAGTTGTACCATATGAGCCTTCAAGATCATTGAGATCCAGCGATGCTTCACTATTGAATCTCCCAGATGGAATAATGAGTTTGGTTTAAGATCATTTGAATGTGCAATGCCTCGGTTATGGAACTGTTTGTCACTTGATATCCTTACTTCTAATAATTTGAGTTTTTTTCAAAAATGGCCTAAAAACTTTTTTTTCATGAGAATTATGGTTAATGTTTATTATTAATATCTAGTCACATTTATTTTACCTGTTTTAAGTATGTCTAGTGAGTTATATATTGGTTTGATTGAATATTATACATTTATACATTGTTATGCGCATTGAGTTTGTCTAAAAAAGGCCCAATATAAGTTCAATAAATAATAATAAAATAAAGCGTGCTAGAAAATTGCAAACGGTTACAAGTGTACAGGTACTGATTAAACCAATACACGCGCTTGTTTGGGGCACTTTGCCCGGATGAAAAATTGTTTACCTACCTCGAAAGTGCTGTGTGTATTCAAGTAAAGTGTTCTCCCACACGCACAAAAGTATAACCAAAATATTTCAGTTCTCTCACTGTATGCTCATGGTCATGGTGGGCACTAAACGTTTTCTATGTGACAGTGTTCCGATGAAAACGTTACAAGAATAGGTATAGATATCTGTTTTACATTGGTTTTGTATATGTTATGCAAACACTGTTGTCACATACCTCATGACCTTTTGCTGGATAACTGATTTATTGTCGCACGAGTTTGTACCATGGGCGTCAAATGCTAAAATAATGGCACATTTCATTTGGAATTACGGACGACGGTTCCATTAAAGGTGAAAAATGAATGGTCAATACTTTAACACCTGACATGCAGCAGATATGGTGAGTAAAATAAAATAGTTGTGTTGATTTTATGCAAAACACAGTCGGTTAAATTTAATACACAATGTATGTATACAAATTATTAGCCACAAGTGATAAAAGTGTTCTAAGGTCGTACTTAAAAGAAAAGCTTGATACACAGAGCGAGAGAGTAAGGGTAGGGATGCGATGCTGTTTCATAAAATTAGTAGCACAGGTATGTTCTTTTTCCAGAAACCTAGAAATCTCGTAGAAAGGATTGTAGAAAGCTTCGAAATCTCTGTAAAACAACGCACACGGAAAAGATGTTAAAATTCTATTTCGTTTATCACTACTACTTTGATTCGACAACTATATCTAATTTATCTGATTCATTTATTCTTATCCTTCTGGATCTCTCTGCAGCATTTGACACTATTCATCACCAAATTCTCCACAAACGGATGAAAAGTCAACTCGGCATTCAGGATAAAGCTCTAAATTGGTTTGATAGCTACAATTAAAACATGACCCAACGTGCAGTCATTCACGGCGAAAAGTCAAAATAGCTGATCCTAAAGTTTGGAGGTCCACAAGGATCACTCATTGGAGCCGAAAACTATACGATCTACACGTTACACGTTGGTGACATTCTCCGACGACACGGTCTTTACTTCGAAATATACGCAGACGACACTCAACTCTATGTGTTCTCTTAATACAGGATATGAAAGATTTAAGGAATACACTGTCACGAATTGAAATATGTCTACGAAATTAAGGACTGGAATATAAAAGCCAATCTTTGCAGCCTTTAGATTAAACTTGGTTCGGCTAAGATTTAAATGAAAAAATGGACTTCATCATTATTTCCTAAAATTTTCGGCCGATCGCCAAGTTAGTAATAGCTATAAGATCGTGGAGCACTAAGGTCATTGGAGATATATATTGACGAAGAATGGTTTTCGGCAATTTTTCCACCAGCATTGTCAAACAAAGTACTAGCCACAGAGAACTAATGTCAATACAGTCTTGAAACAAAAGTTCAAGACAGTAAGATTATTTCCTAGGCGTCAATTCAGATTTTTTGCTAAAAACCTGTTTTTCACCAAATTTGTTGCGAATTATAAAAAACTAATAGATAGGTAGATGTTAATGTCCTCTTCCTTCAACTGAAATATCAAGATAGTAACAGTATAGATTCGCGATTTTAATAAGAAATTGGTTTCAACTTTTGTCTAAAGTCGAAAACCGGCACATGGTAAATATACTTCCAGCAAATAACATTGTTCTGCGTTTCACTAAAGTGATTTAATCCAACTCTTGATGACTCGTCTGCTTACCATTAAAATCTCTCACAAGATGTTGCAAGATTTGTTTCGAGCATTAAATGCATTTACTGTAACGTTCAAAATAAATCTAACGACATCCCAGCATACAAATAGTCGGCTTTCGACGTCACAACGACATAATTCGAATGTCGTGATAGCAGCATCAACGTTGTTCCGATGTGTGAAAACCGACCAATTCTCTGCTGGAAAAAACACAATTAGCTGTTTTTTAGAATAAACTTATCTTTAACTTCGTTAAGCCATTGTTCTTTGGTTTTGTTTGCAGACTTTGAACAGTAAACAAAGCCTTTATATTGGCTATGACCAGTCCAAGCCACTCTGTTCTCGCCGCACTTACTACATTTCACCGATGCCTCCCTGCGCGTGTACTTTGCATGTCGCCCCTCCCGTTCTCGTATCCGGTTACGATACATCGTTGTTCGAGATGGCCCAGCTGTGTTTGCTTTTATTCTTACAGGAAAATACTCTTGTGTCGCACTTGTAGAGACTGGTGATAGCACAAACGGAACAGACGAGGATTGTTGAATCTGAAATTATTCGCAAAAGTTTTGCGGATGCTAATCAATTTCGGTTTACTTTTTGTTTTGACCATAAAATGTATTTATAATCTGACAACATACTGTGCATTTCGTAAATCATCCAATTGCTTGTAACACAATCACCGGCAGCTGCATATTATGTAACCAAACATGAGAGTTAGAAGCAGCTAAGATTATTTAAAAGGTATTAAGAGTTAGAATTCTTTTCTACTGATTTCAACACATACGCTAGGTTTTGGAGTTGCCGAGACCGGCATTGTTAGGATTATAGCAGAGACTGGTTGACATGGCGCCTTCACAATCTTTTGAACTTGTTGCTGGACACACGCATCGGAGGCAGAAGTCGTGATAGAATAAGCAGGCTTGCTACATTCAGTGATCGGCTTGATCTCTATTATCTTGGGTTTCTCCTGGCTCGGTTCAGTTTGTTGCTTTGTGAACCGTTGCGTCTTGCTAAGGACCTAGAATTATGGTCATAATGTCACACTGTAGTCATAAAGCGACCCGTAATAATCCATTAGAAGGACATAAAATAATTATTCGAACATTGAGATTTATATCTTATAAATAATTATAAAGAGGTATTACAGCCATTACTCTTTTTTACGTGGCTAATCAATAATCAACGTTCATGTTCCAAAAATATTATAAAAGTAAATACAATACACAATCAGTTTGATTTTACATTACCCATCGAAACTTTTTGTTTATTTTTAATCGTGACCACATCCAAAAGTATGGCAAGAAAAGTGTCAATAATTATCGTATTATTCGATTCTATTTCCACCACTCTGCAATAGGTCTTTGGACAACTCGGTTCATTACCAAGTCGGCGAACACCAACTCGGCCCATTGTAAAAGACGACTTGGTCCAACTTTTGGACAACTCGGCCCATTTGCGAAAGACGACTCGGCTCAAATTATCACCTCGGCATAAAATAATTTTATCGAAAATTTCTCCAAACATATAACCTTTTGGAGTGCGTTTTATGGGAGAAGTGTTAGTACTTTGTCCATTGCAGATTATCCAATGTGTTAGAACAATTCACTTCTAATTGTGAAAGACTTTATGAGATTATTTCACAGAAAAAACTTTTTACCTAGGGTTTGGACAAGCCGGCACCTGACCGAGTCTGCATCAAACGCTGTGGGTACTTTTTGGCGCTACGTTATATATTTTTTACACATCATTTTAATTGTGAAAAAATTTTGGCACAACAAATCACAGGTTTTAATGCAACCAAGCAACTCTTGCTCATGGCATCAACAAAATTATTTAGAGACTTTTCGTAAAAAAAATTTACTGATGTACTCTCTGAATTTTAGATGAAAGCTGCTTTGTTCATAAGGTGACAAGTTGTTTTGACACAGTTTATGTGTTAATGATTTTTCCATACACCCTGTGAATGAGTAATGGAAAGGAATTGCAATGTGTACCAGGTATGCGAACACATGCGCAACATTATTGCAGTTTTTAAAAGCTAGTGTAAAGAGTCGAAAAATGTTAAAGAACCAAGTGTAAAAAGTGTTTTGTGTGTAAAATGACTATTATCACAATAATGCATAACGAGTCACATTTATATCCGCATCAAAATGGTGTATTAGATGGTTATTGTGACATTTGATATTTGTGAAATTCAGACTGCCTTCAATCATTCCTGTTATCATGAAAAACAATGCTGATCAGAAGAAATGCAACCGAAATTGCAATTGGGCTTAGTAACTCCGGAGTATTTATTGGTTGCAATCATCTCTGTTACCGTAGAAAAACAACGCATATCATAATAAAATCTCCCGCCTTTCATAATTTCATGCAACAAATATCTCTTTTACTGTGTGAATAGAGATTGAAAATCACAACATGTCATAAAACGGCTGCTAGTTATAATTAAAATAAGTAATAAAAACTCAAATAGTAAATAGTAAAATAGCAAAAATATGGGCCCAGTCGTCTTTCATAAATGGACCAAGTCGGTAAAAGTGGGCCGAGTAGTCCAAAACAGTGTGCGCCGAGCTGTCCAAAAAAAGGCCCGATTTGTTAGTGGGACGAATTGGTAATTGCTAAATTGCGAAGTTCCCAATTTTTGGAGTTACATTTGGACCGAACCAGAAGAATCAAAACATGCGGTTCTGTTTTTAGTTATGCTCATGGAAGAACAGGTTAACCCGACCATTAGCTGTGTTTCTGGAAAGGTAATGTGGAATTGCCTATTAAAAATTGTAATGTTCAGCGTTCAAACCACGATATAAACTTAAGCTTTGTATGTGCGCAGTTCCTTTACGTTTCTCCCTGTTGTTATACTTACATTAAAACAACTTTTTAAAGTTGTTAAGAAATATTTGTTTTCTTTTGTTTACAGGAATGCACGAATACAGTATTCCACAAAAGACATTACCAGCTACACAGCCCTAAGATTTAAAATAAACCCCGCAATACAAGCTACTACAACACAATCGATAACAAACAATAATCGAACAATCAAAGGGCTTCATTTTTCCTGTCTTGTTGTCAACACACACACAGAATAAATGGCTATATTCAGCGTGCAATATGTTTGTCTTAATTAACTTCAATTCTCAAATATAATGATTGTCAGATACCAAGAACAGCAGCAATATGCCATCGACATGTGAGATAAAATTCTACCCCATTTGCAAAGTATAATAAAGGCGGAAAAATTTTAATGTTTAAAGGACGCTACAAATGAAAACATTATTTGATGTAACAAAGTCTGTCTTGTCACAGAGAAGACATTATTTTTCTATAATCACACATGTAAATTTGAAAAGTCATTTAAATAATCTCTATTCCATGCTGTTTTTAATTTTAAAAATTACTGAATAGAACTATCCAAGCTATTTGAGTGTCTAAAAACTATACTCATATCAAACTTCATAAAATTTTCACCAACAATCTTGGATGCTAAAGCTTCACTTCAAAAGAGGCATGCAATATTAGCTTTCATGCAATAGGAAATCTACTAGCTATATGTTAGCTCACTACGCGTAAAATATAAAGTGTTCGATAAGAAACACTCTGCAAAGCAACACGAGAAGTTCTTTCTTCTAATATATTACACAGGTTTCGTTTTAATACCATCATTTTATTGGCCAAAATGATGGTTGTCTGAGGGATTTTATGCATAACAAATCACAAACATTTATGCAGAGAACTGAAAATTTAACAAATAAAATGCACTGATACAGCCAAAGAATGACAATGCTTAATACTCATTTGGTCTTAAAAAGAAAAACTACTGCCTTGTATTGATAAATAAATAACACATCCAATCAAGTTTATTGCAAATTTAAAACCTATCGAGATGAGCTTTATTTATTTCCAATACATCGCCCAACAATTTCAATGATTATTTAACTGTTAATTAAATTGAAGGGATCACGACAAACAGGTTTTACTTAAGGCCTCTATCCGGGTCTTCCAATCACCAATTTCTTACTTCACCAGCGATTTTTTTTGCTAGCCGTTATCCCCTTGGCCAGTGCAACCCTAACCCTTTTAACCATCGTTTCGGTAAGCGTACCGGGAGTTTCCGAAAAGAAGCTAACCCCATATAAAGCCCCGGGGCTCTTATTAGGAAACCGTTTCCCGGTAGATGCCCCGGGGCTTTTATACGGAGTTAAAATAAAGACCTGAAAAAATCGTTTCCAAATAAAAGCCTCCCTCCTCCCCTGCAAGTCTTTTTAGAACTCGTATTTACTCGCAATGACGTGTTTAATCCTTTAATATGAGGTAGCCCCCAGACATGTTCTGCATCGTTGCTTAATCCTATGCTTTGCACAAGGCGAACAGACATCCCCCTCCCTACACCCACCTTTACTCCGGAGTATTACTGGAAATATAGCGGGCGGCGTGAGGTTGCCCCTCTTTCCCTGCAAGTCTTTTTAGAACTCGTGTTTACTCGCAATGCAGACACGGTGCACTTAATCCTTTGATGTGAGGCATACCCCTAGACACATTCTGTGCTTCCCCACCCCCCAATTTACAATTTGTGTGTTTTGTATTTTGTGCGGATATCCGCAGCATGTAGCGCTATAATAAGAGATTAATGGTAAATTTTCTTTTTTTTAATAAAAACTTATCGACAACCCTCCATCTAAAAAAATAGAAGCCTCGGGGCTCTAATTAGGAAACTGTTTGCTAATAGAAGCCCCGGGGCTTCTATTTGGTTTCTAAATGAGCGCCTGAAATTGGCCAGCTTCCAAATAAGAAACCCTGGGGGGATTACCTTCAGTTCTTACATTTCTATCGTCCAAAAACCACTGGAAAGACATTCTTCATAGTTGTGCCATAGATGGCCCATCTCGGTGGGACAGAGGAGGTATGGAACTCGGTGCCAATATTGAGCTGCTTATCATTATACAAGAAAACTGACGACCCACTATGAAAGGTGCAAAATGCTTATGTACTGAAAACAAGGCAAACCGGTACATAATCACCCCATCTGTGAAACAGAGTGACAACCAAATGAAAAGAAATATTTACCGCAAAGAAGAACAAAATGGTTAGTTACAGGCAACATAAGAATTGCTAGCCATTAAGAAAAGACAGGAATCATGTTGCTATTGCTTTCAATTATTCTTAAAAATGCAGGACCACTCGAGAATCTTATGGAAAACGCTGGAATCTCCAGCGTAGTTAATAAATATACTTAGTCAACTATAGATATATATTGTTTTAAATTTCTATACCACCATACTGTTTAACATAAACTTTGCGACTTATCCAAGGAATAACTACACCAGGTTTGAAATCGATCCAGATTTCCGCTATCGATTATCTTTTAGCAACAGATAAATTTTAACGCAATGACCTCTTACTTAAATATACTACAAGAATCAAAAGTTGAAACATCCAACGAACTGATCCAATAAATGCCCATATAAAATTTCAAATCAATACGACTTTCCGTTAACAAGATATTCTGCATACAAGATCCTCTTCAAATTATAAACAAATTTTGCGTGATGGCATTCTTTCCATTCGCCACAAAATTTGACAGAATCTTTCGGACTTCCAAAACAAGAAACCCATCAAGATTTATCTTGCTCTGATGTTCAGTGGCTGAGAAATCTTACATACGAGATTTTATCGTAATGACGTCATACGCATTTCTTAATTTCGTTATGTCCGTCAAAATTGAAAGAACCGTCGGGCTGTGTCGAGAATCAACCACATAAAATTTGAAGTCGACACGGCTTTCCGTTATCGAGATATTTTACACAAAAGATCTTGTTCAAAATATATACTTTTTATGTTCAGTGGCTGAGAAATTTCGCACAGAAAATTTTTACGTAATGAAGTCATACGCCTGCCATAATGAAATTAATGCATCCAAAATGCTCAGACCAATTTTGAAGTTGATCCGACTTTTTGTTCTTGTGATATCTTCCTCATAAATTTTTTTCACAACAGACTGGCACAAACAAGCAATAATTGATCCCTGACTCAGGCTTGGACTCACAACCTCTTGCTTCGCAGGCGACAATGAAATCACTGGTATGGGAAGCAGAACTGTAAATACTGCCTATAAAACCGATAAAGGAAGACAATATAAAATTCGCCTTTTGAGGGGTTTTAACGTACGGCCTCGTGATTATCAGTCCAACATCATACATAGTGAGCTATCGAAGCAAGTGGTCCGGCCAGTGATGAAGGCCCATCAAGAACGAGTACATTGTGAGTTTTTTGCAATTTTACCGCTTCTAGCCAATATTTTGGCTAATTTTGGTCAAATCGCCAAACGAAATAGAGCTGTGATGCAGGAGCAAAAAAACAGAGGGGAAAGAAGCTGCATGGAGGAATTACTCAAGAAACGTTCCAGTCACATTAAAAACAATTGGACCAGAAATGTAGGAAGAGTGGTATTTAGAAATACGAATACAACTCAACTTTTTACACACACGCACGCACCCACAATCAAACAAGTAACAGAAGCGTTACAAAAGTCTAGCAAAAAAGTGGTGGCCCGCCGGACTCCGGACTTTAAAACGTTGGGAGGCCGAGGGAAATCTTCCAGCCCGGCATTTTTAAAAAGAATTTCTATGTTTTCATATATACGCAATGTATTGCATGGCACATAGGTTAATAAGCGCCTTGGTTATTCCAAGCAAATAAGTTTTCTGATGTTGTAATATACAACACTGAAAATAAATATGATAGTTTTGAAAACAACCAAAACTCATCCTTTCCATATTTCGAAAAGTTCACACCACTGGAAAACTAGACCGGCATGTGCACACAAAACATAAAGAGTACAGACTCATATCACAAACTTTCAATCGACACCTATTAATCTTTTTGTTTTTATTTTTCTTGTAAACAAAAACAAAGGTCTCCCCAAATAAACGAATAATTCACCAATAACCATTTTCCATCTTCCCCCCCCCCCCACGACAGCCCTTACAAACAGTTTTATTTGAATAAGTCTGTACTATTTTCGGAATACTAAGACCTAGTCGGGTTGTGTATCACCTTTATCCAATTTTTGAAGGGAGAGGGGGAATACGTAATTTGATTTGTGGCTATTTCAATCCTCTTTTTATACAGTTTTAGGCTCAGGTATTTTATCGGGGTCTGGAAGGCGGTCACTAAAGAGGTTTTACTATACGTCATTTTTGTACTGTATGTCAGGTAGTGATCGCTGAAACAGGTTTTACGGATTTTTCGTCCTTTTACCTCGATTTCGAAGTTGGTCATTACAGCAGTTTTATTGTACTTACTGTGTCAGATGGTGGTCGCTAAAACAGGTTTTATAGGTTTTACGTCCTTTTATCCCGGTTTCGAAGTTGGTCATTACAGCAGTTTTACTATACGTACTGTTTTATTCCGGTATGGAAGGTAGTCAAGAAAGGCGAGTTTTACCGTACGTCTTGTTTTCCCAAACTGGAAGATAGTCACTACAAACAGATTTTAGTTTACGTCTTTTTATCCGAATCTTGAAATTGGCAGTTACAAATAAGTTTACCGAAAGAGTCTTTTCTGCTTGCTTTAACTAAAACTCCCTTTCTCCCAGCTATCTAATGTAGGTACAATTCTAAAGGTAAACTCTAACCACTTTATCGAACGATAAGATAAGGATTTGTACAGCGTAGTTAAAGTAAATTTATAGCCATACCTTGTCATCAGACATTCCGATTTTTCGCTATCGAGATATTTTTACCCAATGACGTCATATGCCATTTTCGTTCGTTCTACTCCGGGTATATTTGACAGAATCTTTCGGACCTAATAAGCAATATTCCCACCAGGTTTGTTTCAATTTTCTCTGACGTTCAGCGGCTGAGAAATGTAGACATATAAGATTTTTCGCTACACCCGTCAAAAGTTGATAGAACCCATACATAATTTGAAGTAGACACGACTTTACGTTATCAAGATATTTTGTACACAAGATCTTGTCCAGATTACATGCATAGTTTACGTGACGTCATACGCCTCACTCCTTTGTTGTACTCGCCACAAAATTTGAAAGAATCTTTCGGACTTACCAAGCAAACAACCCACTACGTTCGAACTTTCTCCGATGTTCAGTGGCTGAGAAATCTTACATTCTAACATAATGACGCCATACGCCTTTCTTAATTTGGCTACACCCGTCAAAAGTTGAGAGAACCGTCCCATTCAAGTCCCATCCCGTCCAGTCCAAGGAATACCCAGATAAAATTGGAAGTCCATATGATTTTCCATTACCGAGATATTTTGCACACAAGATCTTGTTCACAATATATACATATTTTACGTGATGACGTCATACGCCGTACTCGTTTTTTTTATTATCACTTCATTCCAGTATATATTTTAAAACTCCTACAGAACAAGTTATAGCAACGCAAACATAGTGACAATTTTGCTATTAAGGAGAACAAGTGCTTTTTTATACTCTGGTCAAATACTTTCTAATCAACTGAACTCAAGTTTCAATTTAGCGCTTGACAATAAGAATGAACATTATACAAAAATAGTATATTAGCAGCGGTTGACGACAGAAAAAGAAAGGCGGAGAAGGAAGAAAATAAAATCAACTATAAAAACTGGTCAATTTTTTCTAAAGCTTGGCATATAGATATGTTTGTTTTGTTTAAAATTCGTTCAAAATATACTTTAGGTTTTAGAAATTTAAGGTATTCAATAAAGTACACTTCTCTACTGTTAAGTTTGCAACGATGAATAAATAATCTTGCTTGCAGAAAAATGAAATCAATCATATAACTCCTCTCCCGTATCGTTTCGAATAATTCCCAATAGTTTCATTCTGTTCGATAGAGCGATACTGGCTTCTATCATAATGTTATTATTTATAAAGTTTTCTAATAATTTCCAGAATAAAGTTAAATTTGAACAGAGGATAAACATATGCATGATATCATTCTTCACTTTACAATTCTGACAATTTGATGCGACCGTCGGGTCAAATTTTGCGACTATATAATTTGATGCATAGTTTTTATGCATAATTTTATAGTTTAACATACTGTCTCGAACATTTCTTGTCAAATATTTCGTCTTACCAAAGATTTCCTTAAATTCACAATCAGTCATATATATAATTTCATTTTTCCACCTTTCTATACAGCTTGGTGTAGCTTCCTGAAGTCAATATATTGATTTTGAGCATATTTTGGATATCACTGAGTTATAAAATTTAGGTGTAAACATAATGTCAACATCTTTTTTACTACTTACAATTGTTGAATCTAGTGCCAGTACACTTTTCCATTTTTGCGGAATTGCTGCCACCAGGCTGAATAGATTTAAGACATTTATTTTACAATCAAATCTCTTTTTTATTTCTAGCGGTAACATAATTGACCCACCCTTATTCATTATATCCGAAATATGCAATATTTTCTTGGTATATAGTTCTTTACGCCGTACTCGTTAGTTGTACTCGCGATGAAATTTGACAGAATCTTTCGGACTTACCAAGCAACAATCTAACCAGATTTGGACTTTCTGCGATGTTCAGCAGCTGAGAAATGTCGGAGACAAGGTTTTTACGTAATGACAACAAACGCCTTCTCTACTGACGTAACATGTATCAAAAGTTTATAAAACCGCCCAACCGATCCAAAGAATGAACAGATCAAGTTTGAAGTCGATCTGATTTTTCGTTCTCGACATTTTGTTCACAAAAGACTGACACACACGCACAGACACGTGCACGCATACACACACACACACAGAACGTACAAACACTATATGTCTCGCCTTGATGGGAGAGACATGACAATAGGGTGGCTTTCTGATGTCAAAAAACCATCAGCCCAAACCGTCTTTTGGGGCTGTGAAATGGTTGCTATTTGGTCATAACGTCAATACAACCAACTTTTAACTTTGAAGCGTCGTGTGATTTTTTCAATCATCCAATACTTTGCTGATGCGCATCATAATCTTACTCTCGGTGCCGCTCATGCGTTGTAACTATGCTTCGTGCTTGTAGGCCGGTTGCTTTTTATTTTAATTTATTACATTATTGGGAAATTCAAAGCGAATTTTAAGAATAGCTTTGGAATTCTTAACGATTCGCAAACATTCTAAAGCTGTTGAACAAAATCACACCTTTATAAGGTAAACAGAATGTCTATATTTATGGGTACTCGTATATTTTGCAATATCTCACATTTTCCAAATTTTTATTGACCTGTCACTTTCGACTCCATTTGTAATAAAAATACGGAATACTGTAAAAGTTAGTTTTGTTAACAATGTCACAGTCATATTTGTTAAACAGGGGACGTGTTTTTTTTAGTTAAGACATTACGAGAGAGGCTGTTGGGTGGTGCGAACAAGGTGATCAAAAGGATTAAAACAGTCGACAGGAATCTTGAGTCCAAATTTCCCTTTCAACCAAAACCCGATGTCAGATTGACGTCGGAACCCGATTTCATTCTGATATCGGTTCAATTTCACATACTACCAAAACCGGTATGTCGATCCGACTTCAAAAACGTCGACTCACGACATTAACCCGACGTCATTCTGACGTCAAAATGTTTGCTAAGGTGTGCTTCCATACTGACCAACAAAACAGTCTTCTTATCCAATGCAGAAATGGTAATGGGTATGAGTACATTACAGTAATAATCCACAAACGGACAAACCAATGAAAAAAACGAAAAAGTTGAGAACCAGTCGAGTTCTGCACTTCAAAAAACTCGGACTCGAACCGAAAATCAGGAGCCACGGGCTCCCTGGCTCCTGGGCTTTTCGAGCACTGCGTAATAGTCGGCAAATTCCACACAAGTGATAAGTATAGCCCCGTGACCATAGTCATAGCCAGGTAGGTAGAAATGTCTGCTGCCATTACTCAAAGCAGTATGATTGCTTCCCTGGCATTAGTTAAGATGTTACGAAAAATATTTTTTCACAAATATTTCCACCAATTGTTGAAAAAGTGCACAAAAAGCACAAGAGTGCAGGCTCATATCACAAAATTTCAATCTCAACATATTCCATTTCTTGTTTCTGTGAACATAAACAATTGTCTCCCCGACTAAACCCATAATTCACCAATAACCATTTTCCCTTTTTTTATTTTGCCCCGACAGCCCTTTCACATGGTTTTTCTTGGACAAGTTTATACTATTTTCAGAATAATAAGGACTTTTACCTTATATAAATGTATCCCATGTGCCCAGTGTCGGGTTGTGTATAACCTTTATCCAATTTTTGAAGGGGGTACGTAACTTTTGTGGGTATTTTAATCCTTTTTTATGCAATTTTAGGCTTAGGGGTTTTATTTGGTTCTGGAAAGTGATCTCTAAAGAGGTACGTTTTACTGTGCGTCTTTTTTGTCCAGTTCCAGATGGTGGTGGCTAAAACAGGTCTTGCTGTACGTCCTTTTTAGCCCCCGGTTTCGAAGTTGAGCATTACAGCACTTTACTGTACGCACATTTTTATCTGGGTCTCAAAGGTCTCAAACTGGAATGTGGTCGCTACAAACAGGTTTTACTTTACGGTTCTTGAAGATGGCAGTTACCAATAGGTTTACCGAACTTGTTTCTTCTGCTTACCTTAACTAACCCCCCTAACCGGCAAGCTACCTAATGTAGGTACGACTCTAAAGGTAAACTAACTATTTAACCAACGTTAGCCATAATATACTACTTGTCGTCGCACATTCCCATCAGCCAAAAAACACCAGAAAGGCATTCTTCATAAGAGTTGGAGGTGGGGGTGAGGAAGCATTTTAGTGTCAAAATACTGCGCTGCTTGTCACAACACAAGATGAAAGCTACTTCCAGGTACTGCACAAACATTACGGGCCGTTATGCAATTACTCCAATATATGGGACAGCTTGCAAGCCAAATGAAAACACGTTATTAGCTACAGGTGGATAACACAGAAAAAGGTCAACTACACAAAATGTAAAAAAATGATCGATAATTGTTCTGCTAATGTTTTCAAGTATGTCTAAAGAATGCTGGAGCATTGCAGAATGTTCTGGAAAACGCTGAAATCCCAGTAGTTAATATCTATCTTTAGTTAACAAAATAGCGGAGGAAACAGGGGAGGGGTTTGTGGTGGGCTGGTATTACATTCAGCGACTGTACAATATGTAACATAATACTTTTCAAGCGACTGAGCCTTTCTTAATTTTCTATGAGTTCCATGTTGAACAAAAACCGTGCGATTTATCAGCTATCGATTAATTTGTACCCAATGACGCCACATGCCGTTTTCGTTCGTTCTGCCCATGGCATATTTAACAGAGCCTTTCCGAACTACCAAACAAGTTTCCATTTTCTACGATGTTCAGCGGTTGAAATGTACAGATATAAGATTTTAACGTAATGGTGTTATACGCCTTCCCTAATTTCGCTACACCTGACAAAATTTGAAAGAATCATCCGACTGACCCAAGGAACACCCATACCTATTTTGAAGTCGATGTGACTTTCCGTTATCGAGATATTTTGTACACAAGATCATGCATATTTATGTGACGATGCAGCAAGTTCAACTTCCTTCGAAAGAGAAATCTTACTTACAAGATTTTCATGTAATGACGTCACACGCCTTTTATTATTTCGCCACATCCGTCAATAGTCAAAAGAACATTCCAACTGATCCAAGGAATACCTATATAAACTTGACTACGTCTCGAGGGGTACGTCTATCCCCCGTGGGCGATATGGTGTAAGGCTGTTTCGTGTTGACCACGCAAAATTTAAAAATGGAAGAATAGGTAGACATAGTGTCCAGCGCCGATTTTCAAAAATCCGCCATTTTGTCAATTTTTGCCCGATCTGGAAAATTTTTGGTCACTACACTGCGGAAGGGTCCAGAGAAGCCGTGTACAAAATTTGATAAGAATCCATCCATTAATGGGGCCTGTAGGCGCGTGAGACTGCCGTATATACACTTATTCCAGTCATGATTTTTAAAACTCCGCCATTTTGTCAATTTTTGCTCAATCCGGAAAATTCTTGGTCACTGCACTGCGGAAGGGTCCAGAGAAGCCGTGTACAAAATTTGAACTGAATCCATGCATTAATGTGGCCTGTAGGCGCGTGAGACTGCCGATTTTCAAAACTCCGCCATTTTGTCAATTTCTGCCGATCCGGAAAATTCTTGATCACTGCACTGTGAAATGTTCCAGAGAAGCCGAAGCCGTGTACAAAATTTGAAACGAATCTATCTATTAGTGTAGCCTGTAGGCGCGTGAGACTGCCGATTTTCAAAATCCGCCATTTTGTCAATTTCTGACGATCCGGAAAATTCTTGATCACTGCATTGCGAAATGTTCCAGAGAAGCCGAAGCCGTGTACAAAATTTGAAACGAATCTATCTATTAGTGTAGCCTGTAGACGCGTGAGACTGCCGTATATACGCTAAGTCCAGCGCCGATTTTCAAAAGTCCGCCATTTTGTCAATTTTTGCCCGATCCGGAAAATTCTTGGTCACTGCACTGCGGAAGGGTCCAGAGAAGCCGTGTACAAAATTTGAACCGAATCCATTTATTAATGTGGTCTGTAGGTGCGTGAGACTGAAGCGTGACCGACGGACAGACGGACAGACCGAAAAGTTCAAAACTATATCCCTCCGTTCCACGGGGGATAAATTTGAATTCGATATTCTGCACACAATATCTTGTTCACAATATATACATATTTTACGTGCTAACGTCATAGGTCGCACTAGTCATATGTACTGGCGACAAAATTTAATAGACTCTTTCGGACTTATCAAAAATAATACAAGAAAGTTTTAACTTTCTACGGTGCTCAGCGGATGAAAAATTTGCACACAAACGTTTTACGTTATGACGTCACACGCCTTCCCTTACTTTGTAACATGCGTCAAAAGTTGATAGAACCGCCGTCCCACCCAAGGAATTAACAGATGAAGTTTAAGTCCATCCGACTTTTCGTTCTCGAGATATCTAGCACACATTTTGTTCACAACAGACTGACACACACACATACACACACGCACGTACACACACAGAACGTACAGACGCTATATGTGTTTCCTCTTGGTCAGGGAGACATAATAAGGTGAGAATGTATATCCCCTACCTTCGACCAAAATTTTAGGACGCTTCCATTAAAATCCTAGGAGAGACGTTTGTAAGAAAATATTTTTTCGCGAATATTTTGAATAATTTTTTGTGAATTGCCAAAAAAGTAAAAGCCAGGGAGTAGTAAGGCCCGCTTCCTTCACCCACAGTTTTAAGACATCCAGACTAAAAACCATGTGTTTTTTTTTTTCAATTTGAACGCATACACACTTTTAACGATCTCGTTAGTCCCCACTTCTGCAAAAGCTGGGGCCCGAAAAAAAACCCAGTTATTATTTAAACATTTATTGAACCGATCAAACTATTATTTTTCGGTTATGCATGCACCGCATTGCACATGTGCCTTCTTTCCCAAAAGTAGCTGGCTGCTGATCATTGTAGCTAGAATCTGGAACACTTCGACATGAGCAGTAGCTCAACAAGATATGAAATGCAGGCTGAAATGCTCGCAAACGAACAAAGACATTGCAATCAGAATGCAGTTATCCAGCCAGGCCAGGAAAATAATGTCCCATCGACATCTTAACGGGTGCGGCCAGTTTTAAATGCTGTACATAAAGACTACGCAAATGTATACAATGATTCTTCATTTTTGTTTTTGTCGTGAATGATCAACAGTTCAATTTGAGTTAAAAATCAGCTTCAAAGTTTCTGCTTAGCTTCTATACCAACAGAGATGACGTGAAAACCTTCCAGTCGCAGCTTCTTAAACGTTATTTCGTGCTTTTGTTCGGACCACAATGATTTTCATGTATCGTAGCGTTATATCTTTGTGAGAACAATTTTCGGCAATATTTACACGCATATTTTTTCTCTCTGAAATGAACGTTGCGGATGTGCCGCAGTGTCACACTTTTCTGGCATAAAAGCAGCTGGCAAATGGTACACATCCACTGCTTGTCAACCTGGACCACGTATTCGCTGTGAGCTGCCCTGGTTCGCGTTGGTTTTCGGGTAAATCCACCAAGGTTTTGTTCGATGGATGGTTCGCATTCCAACCTACCAATGGATACCTGTAATTAAGCAAATTGTGGTCACACTTGTAAAATTGTACGGATTTACGGATGGCAAACTAAAAATGTGTTCATGAAAACATGGATGCCCCCGACAACCAAATAAATCCCGACAACCATATAAATCCCGACAACCGGATGAATACTGAAAACCGGATAGAATCCGACCACCGGATAAATCAGTTAAAGGGAAATGCGGGTATCTCACCTACAATTGACATCTCCTTCATACTTTCACATTTTAATGCTTTGAGCGTATACATTCAAAAATTGAAAAGAAAAAAGGGGGTCACCGATGTTATAAGAGAAATAAAGACACTGAAAGGTCGCGTACTTTTACTATAGAAACCATTGGGAAAACCCAAAAATTTTAATCAAAATGCAAAAATCACACCTAACCACAATTGACAATTGCCTTATTTTTTCCATGTTTGAAGAACATGTCATACGAAATGTTTTAAGCAAATAAAAAATATATGTCACCGTATCAATAAGAGAATTATAAAATCTTTTTGACAAAATCCCATTGACTCAATGGGTAAATGGTGAAAACAGTGTAATATGATTTAAATGGACAATACATCAACACAGGCCCTTCTAGGAACAAAATATCAATACAGACCATTTCTGGACGCGACCCTATTTGTCTTTGAAAAGAATTTTTCGATTTAGACGGATTTAGTAGTTATTTGTACTGTGTAAACATGGATTCAAACTCAGCGATATTCAATGTAATGCGCATTTCGGTCGCTAGATGGCGCAGAGAAACCCGCATTTCCCTTTAATGTCAAAATCAACTCTGGGAGATAATTAAAACACAATTAACGGTAAACGACAATGTTAGAATTTGAAGTTCTGGATCTAGTAGCGACCGTCAGTGGTCACTCACTTGGCTTTCATCAAAATATAATAATTCCAAGTAGCACACTCATGCCCAAAGAAAAAATGAAGGTTCCGTCGAAATTTAATTGAAATCGCGAGGCCTGACTTTCATGAAATCGATCAGGATGTTTTGGCGGAATGGTGTTGACAACGAACGGAGAGACAAACCAAATGAACAAATAAATATGAAGATTGGAATTTGAAAAGGAAAGGAACATAAAAAATGCGTTATGATATCGATATTTTTTCAAGACCACATGTATTTACTGATTTTGTCTTGCCGTTACGGGACAGGACAGATGTGAAAAGCAACACAGCAAAAGTGCTCATTCACATTCCAAACGTGCTTTTTTTATTGTATTTTTTACGCTACAATCTATTATAAATTCTCAGTCCCAATGCCCCTCCTCCCCTTCCCCTATCGTGGTCACTTTTGGTCTCTACACAAGAATGGATATTTTCAGACTTGGAATTTAAGAAATTTTGCATGCATGCGTGAAACTTCCGAGAGAAGATCAACAGTAGTTGAGAAACGAGAGTTCTGGCCCACTGACAAGTAGTTAAGAAAATGATAGTAGTTAAAAAAAGAGAGAGTTCCGAAACACCCTGAGTAGTATGAAAAGAAGAGTTCTACCGCACTTTGTGACGTCATACTGTCTGGAAGTGACGTCATGTCTGGAAGTGACGTCATACTGTCTGGACCGGAAGTGACGTCATAGGCGTGGTCATGGCAACGAAGTAAACATGCCGCCATTTTAACTTTGTAAAAAGTGAAAAATTGAGATAACTTCCGTTATACTTGGTCGATTTACATGAAAATTTCACTGTTTGATTCAGTTTTATATGTAGTTTTGTTATAAAGTGGTCACAGGCTATTTACACCGGTGGCTGTATGCATTTTTGTAACATGCAGTTAATTTTGTAAAAAGTGAAAAATTGAGATAACTTCCGTTATACTTGGTCGATTTACATGAAAATTTCATTGTTTGATTCATTTTTATGTAACGTTTTAACATTAAGTGGTTATAGGCTATTTACACCGATGGCTGTATGCATAATGTGACATGCCGCCATTTTAACTTTGTAAAAAGTGAAAAAATGAGATAACTTTCGTTATAGTTGACCGATTTGTATCAAAATTTCACTGTTTGATTCAGTTTTATGTAAACTTTTGTTATAAAGTAATCATGGGCTAGTTGCGCAGCTGGCTGTATACATATTTATAGCATGTAGCCATTTCAACTTAAAACTGGGATAACTTTTGTTATACTTGACCGAATTACCTGGAAATTTCGCTGTTTGATTCAGTTTTCTATCTTTTTTTGACATAGTCATGGGCTATTTGCACAGCTGGCTGTATGCATATTTAGTACATGCCGCCATTTTAACTTAAAAGTGAGATAACTTTCGTTATACTTGACCGATTTGAATAAAAATTTCACCATTTGATTCAGTTTACAGTGGTTCTGTGTTATTTGGCGGATGAATACCATTTGGCGTATGAATACCATCGTCAAGCTTCACCGCTAGATGCCTCTGCTCTGCATCAATTTTGAACGAGTTTTGGTAAGTGACACATCATATACCATCAAAGTGGTATAAATGAGCAATAAATTCTGCTGAGTCAGCAATTTTAACGAGTTTGAACAAGTTACACACCATATTTTGATTACATGTAAGTAGCATAAAAGCATGAGTGAAACATACATTTCAACCAGTGATAAATTCTGCTGAGTCAGCAATTTTAACAAGTTTGAACAAGTTACACATCATATTTTGATTGCATCGAAGTAGTATAAAAGCAGACCTTTTTGTTCTGCTTGGAAAAACTTGGACAAACTTTTTGTTTTTGTTTTTTATGACTCTGTGACATTATGTGACAACATGCGACTGTGACATTATGTGACTTTATGTAATCTATGACATTATGTGACTCTCTGTGACTTTTTTTTAACATAATAGCCATATTTCTATGTCTATTTTCACTATTATTATTATGCTAATATTTAATTAGTCATATTTCAATGGTTTTATTACAATAACCACACGCGCACACAGCATAGCAATAAGTACATGAAAGGTCTCAGAGTGTGGGGAAACCAATCAATAAATTTCAGAGTGCACTCGTTCAGAGCGTGGGAACGATCAATAATTTGAGAAGGAATGGGATTTTCCCTACGTTAAGTCCAATGTTATGTTTTATGTTATAGTAGTTGGAAAATGGTGCAAACTTTAGCAAATGTAGTTTTTGATAACATATGATATATAAAATAAGTTTTAGCATTTTACCATGGTACTTATTCAAATATTCTAAAGTTATAGTGGTGCAGAAATGGTGGTTCTAGACCAACTAAAACAAATTTAGTTTTTCACGTTTCAAACAATTCCACCACTTGGTTAGTTGGTTGATTGTTGGAAAAATGGGAATTGAAAATGTGGATAGTTATGTAGGAAAACTGCGCCCATTCAAAAGACGTGTTCGAATGGCAAGCCCATTTAAAAGACGTGTTCGAATGGCAGGCCCATTTAAAAGACGTGTTCGAATGGCAAGCCCATTCAAAACACGTGTTCGAATAATTTTTGGAAGATATTAGGTCGTGGTATTGTTCAACAAATTGTTCAACATGTTGTTGTTCAACAAGTTGTTCAACATGTTCAACATGTTGTTGTTCAACAAGTTGTTGTATATAAAGCTATGTTTAAAGACTTTCTCATCATTTGAATAGTGTAGGTTGAACCGAAAGGATGTATCAATGCAACATTTGTTCAAAATCTTACAACTGGCCACAAAGGCAAACGTGGTAAAGTTATTTCTAAACATATTAAGTCAACTCACTATAAAGTATAAAAGGCAGCCGCCCTCAGACCTAACACACATTCTGTATCAAGATACTGAAGTGTGAACATGTCTGGAGTGAGCGAGCAACAACTACCATCTATGACAATGCCTGTAGAAAAGTCTGAGACAATGCCTGCAGAAAACTTTATGGTAAAGCCTGAGACAATACCTACAGCAAAGTCTAAGGCAATGCCCATGGTAAAGTCTAAGGCGAAGTCATGTCAGCAGCGTCAAAAGCGACCACATCTTAGAAAGAGAAAAAGAGATGAGTTACCAGCTATGACGCCGCCGTGTAAAAAGCGAAAAATTAAGAAAGAGCCTAAAATGAAGCGAGAACCAGAGTGTAAAGCTGCTACCACCATGAAGAAGATGGGTGTAGACGATTTACCGGTTATGATACCTATTAATGGAGAAATATATATTAAATTGGGGAAATATCAACAGAAAGTGATGGTTAACATTCGTGAATATATTACGGATCATACATCTGGGAGGTTACATCCTACCAAGAAGGGAATTTTGTTGTCATTGAACGATTGGCACATGCTGAAGAAGCAAATGACGTCAGTGGATCTCATGCTTCAGCAAATGGATTTGTATAAATGCAGTGACTGTCAGAAGATTGTTGAGTAGACAGCGAGATGACTGTATACATTTTAACTGCATGACGAGCTTAGAGAATGCTATGATTTCATCACCCTCAGTGTAGAAGTTTGGACAAGAACTTGAAACTTAGCTTTGACTCATATGGACATATACATTTGATATGTAGTTCAAATAAAATTGTTTTCATATGTAGGCTATGAAATTAACATGATGTATGTTAATGTGAAGTTTTTGTGAATCTGCACATGTATTAACATAATATGTATTTGAAATAGTTTTGTTTGTATCATAATTGTACACATTTGCGATATTCAATAAAAACATATATGATGCTTTTCAACTTTTTATTTTTCTCATACAATACTTGAATATAATACATAATAATACAAAATTAACTATAATACCTAATATATGATATATGGTTTACGGGTCAATTAAAACCACGTCAGGAACCTTGCGACTTTATATGTTGCAAAGCAAGACATATATTAATACACAACGCTTAAGCGAATAAAATATTACAACATTTATAAAGTCTTTATCATAAAGTTTAGTCAAATAAGTCTATTTTTCTTCATCTGTTTCACTCTGCTCACTCTCCATGTCACTTTCTTCATCACTGCTGTCATACTCCTCTTCCTTATCTAGTAGCTCTTCAAAGAATGCATTGTTTTTCCTTATAGCCGCCTTTAGTGCCTTTGAATACTTGTAATGTTTTTCATCCACAAAGTAATTAAAGTCCTTTAAAATATTTTGATAATGTTGGCTTTCTTCTAGATTCTGGGTATATTTGAATAGTCTCATAAACAGTTGTTTAAGTCCATGTTTATAAATGGGTCGAAGGTCATAGCTTGCTATTTCACGCGAATCTTCAAGTCCTTGTTCTTCATATTCTGAAACCTTTTCTTGAAATTTGTCATCATAGGCATCGTAGACTTCTTGAACCATATCATACCAGACAGAGTCTATTTCTGACTCACTTTCAGAGTCTGTTTCTGACTCACTTTCAGAGTCTGTTTCTGACTCACTTTCAGAACTCCTGTCATCGGCATCCTCACCACACTGCTCCGTATGTTTGAGCAAAGCTTCTTCGCTGTTGTATAATGCACCACATTCTGCACAAGCATGTGCATTCTTTTCAGCCATGTTAACGCTTTCACTTTCCATAGAAGACTCATCGAAAGTTTCCGTGAAAGGTAGTTTTACAGGGTTCTCCATATCCGATTCTTCATCCACTTCTGACGTGTGAGCAACCTTTAAGTGTCTTTTAAGACTTTGTGGCCAGTTGTAAGATTTTGAACAAATGTTGCATTGATACATCCTTTCGGTTCAACCTACACTATTCAAATGATGAGAAAGTCTTTAAACATAGCTTTATATACAGCAACTTGTTGAACAACAACATGTTGAACATGTTGAACAACTTGTTGAACAACAACATGTTGAACATGTTGAACATGTTGAACAACAACATGTTGAACATGTTGAACAACTTGTTGAACAACAACATGTTGAACAAAATGTTGAACATTTTGAACATGTTGAACATGTTGAACAACATGTTGAACATGTTGAACAACATGTTGAACATGTTGAACATGTTGAACAACAACATGTTGAACATGTTGAACAATTTGTTGAACAATACCACGACCTAATATCTTCCAAAAATTATTCGAACACGTGTTTTGAATGGGCTTGCCATTCGAACACGTCTTTTAAATGGGCTTGCCATTCGAACACGTCTTTTAAATGGGCTTGCCATTCGAACACGTCTTTTGAATGGGCGCAGTTTTCCTACATAACTATCCACATTTTCAATTCCCATTTTTCCAACAATCAACCAACTAACCAAGTGGTGGAATTGTTTGAAACGTGAAAAACTAAATTTGTTTTAGTTGGTCTAGAACCACCATTTCTGCACCACTATAACTTTAGAATATTTGAATAAGTACCATGGTAAAATGCTAAAACTTATTTTATATATCATATGTTATCAAAAACTACATTTGCTAAAGTTTGCACCATTTTCCAACTACTACAACATAAAACATAACATTGGACTTAACGTAGGGAAAATCCCATTCCTTCTCAAATTATTGATCGTTCCCACGCTCTGAACGAGTGCACTCTGAAATTTATTGATTGGTTTCCCCACACTCTGAGACCTTTCATGTACTTATTGCTATGCTGTGTGTGCGTGTGGTTATTGTAATAAAACCATTGAAATATGACTAATTAAATATTAGCATAATAATAATAGTGAAAATAGACAGAAATATGGCTATTATGTTAAAAAAAAGTCACAGAGAGTCACATAATGTCATAGATTACATAAAGTCACATAATGTCACAGTCGCATGTTGTCACATAATGTCACAGAGTCATAAAAAACAAAAACAAAAAGTTTGTCCAAGTTTTTCCAAGCAGAACAAAAAGGTCTGCTTTTATACTACTTCGATGCAATCAAAATATGATGTGTAACTTGTTCAAACTTGTTAAAATTGCTGACTCAGCAGAATTTATCACTGGTTGAAATGTATGTTTCACTCATGCTTTTATGCTACTTACATGTAATCAAAATATGGTGTGTAACTTGTTCAAACTCGTTAAAATTGCTGACTCAGCAGAATTTATTGCTCATTTATACCACTTTGATGGTATATGATGTGTCACTTACCAAAACTCGTTCAAAATTGATGCACAGCAGAGGCATCTAGCGGTGAAGCTTGACGATGGTATTCATACGCCAAATGGTATTCATCCGCCAAATAACACAGAACCACTGTAAACTGAATCAAATGGTGAAATTTTTATTCAAATCGGTCAAGTATAACGAAAGTTATCTCACTTTTAAGTTAAAATGGCGGCATGTACTAAATATGCATACAGCCAGCTGTGCAAATAGCCCATGACTATGTCAAAAAAAGATAGAAAACTGAATCAAACAGCGAAATTTCCAGGTAATTCGGTCAAGTATAACAAAAGTTATCCCAGTTTTAATTTGAAATGGCTACATGCTATAAATATGTATACAGCCAGCTGCGCAACTAGCCCATGATTACTTTATAACAAAAGTTTACATAAAACTGAATCAAACAGTGAAATTTTGATACAAATCGGTCAACTATAACGAAAGTTATCTCATTTTTTCACTTTTTACAAAGTTAAAATGGCGGCATGTCACATTATGCATACAGCCATCGGTGTAAATAGCCTATAACCACTTAATGTTAAAACGTTACATAAAAATGAATCAAACAATGAAATTTTCATGTAAATCGACCAAGTATAACGGAAGTTATCTCAATTTTTCACTTTTTACAAAATTAACTGCATGTTACAAAAATGCATACAGCCACCGGTGTAAATAGCCTGTGACCACTTTATAACAAAACTAGATATAAAACTGAATCAAACAGTGAAATTTTCATGTAAATCGACCAAGTATAACGGAAGTTATCTCAATTTTTCACTTTTTACAAAGTTAAAATGGCGGCATGTTTACTTCGTTGCCATGACCACGCCTATGACGTCACTTCCGGTCCAGACAGTATGACGTCACTTCCAGACATGACGTCACTTCCAGACAGTATGACGTCACAAAGTGCGGTAGAACTCTTCTTTTCATACTACTCAGGGTGTTTCGGAACTCTCTTTTTTTAACTACTATCATTTTCTTAACTACTTGTCAGTGGGCCAGAACTCTCGTTTCTCAACTACTATCAACAGTTACCGTAGACACTGTTTTTGAAGTCCAGAAATAACAGCTACCCGGTTACAAGTGAAATTGGCTAAACTCTGCAGTAGGGGGAAAGTGGGGGTTCTAAAACAGGAAGTGACGTCATAATGACGTCAGGAGGTGTTTTAGAAGCCCCATGGGGTTTCTAAAACAGTGACGTCATAATGACGTCACTGTGGGGAAAACCCGATCGATAAATTTCAGAGTGCACTCGTACAGAGTGTGGGGGAAAACCCGATCGATAAATTTCAGAGTGCACTCGTACAGAGTGTGGGGGAAAACCCGATCGATAAATTTTAGAGTGCACTCGTTCAGAGCGTGGGAACGATCAATAAATTTGAGAAGGAATGGGATTTTCAGCAGGATAAAAGTGTGGCTCCGAAAACAGGAAGGGACGTCATAATGACGTCACGAGGTGTTTTCGGAGCCCCATGGGGCTCCGAAAACAGTGACGTGATTGTTTTCGAATTCGCATGGGTATTTTGAAACAGGTAATCGAAAGAGCGCGCGCCCGTTCAATGACGTCATGATGACGTCATGATGACGTTATAATGACGTCATCATGATGACGTTATAATGACGTCATCATGACGTTATAATGGCGTCATCATCATGACGTTATAATGACGTCATAATGACGTCATCATGACGTTATCATGACGTCATCATCATGACGTTATAATGACGTCATTATGACGTTATCATGACGTTATCATGATGTTATTGCATATTAAGACAGTTCTAAGCAGGATAACCCTAAGTGGCCTGTCAATCATCATGACGTCATTAGTCACATGACCTGTCAATCATCATTGGTCACATGACCTGTCAATCATGTGTGGTGTGATTCCAACCGCATATGAGGAATATTTTCCTGCTCATTAACCTTCTGGCCTGAATGGCTCAGTTGGTAGAGCAGAGGACCCGTAAGCGGACCCATGATCTGAAGGTCGGTGGATCGAACCCGCCCTCGGGCATCACTTTCACATCATGGGTCCTCAATCTTAGAAGACCCCCCCCCCCCCCCAGGATCAAGACATGACATGAATCGGACCCCCCCCCCCCAGGACCAGGACATGACATGAATTGACCCCCCCCCAGGACCAAGACATGACATGAATCGGACCCCCCCCCCCAGGACCAAGACATGACATGTATCGGACCCCCCCCCCCCCGGACCAAGACTGGCATGTATCGGACATAGTCATATAGCTATATGACTATGTAATTGCTATGTGAACATAATTAGTTTCAAGTATGTATGTCATTATCAGATCGTTTAACAGTCAAGCCGCGATAGCTCACTTGGCAGAGCAAACGGCTAGCAACCTGAGAGTCCCGGGATCGATACCACATCGGGGCAAACTTTTTTTTGGTTTTTTGTTCACTTTTATGACTCTGTAACATTATGTGACAACATGTGACTGTGACATCATGTGACTCTGTGACATTATGTGACTGTGACTGTTTTTTTTTTTTTTTTTTTTTTTTTTTTTTAACATAATGGCTATATTTCTATGTCTATTTTCACTATTATTATGATAATATTTAATTAGTCATATTTCAATGGTTCTAACCACACAGCATAGGAATAAGTACATGTGTACAGAGTGTGGGGAAACCGATCAATAAATTTTAGAGTGCACTCGTTCAGAGTGTGGAGGAAACCGATCGATAAAATTTCAGAGTGCACTCGTTCAGACCGTGGGAACGATCGATAAATTTGAAAACATCAAAGGCCTAGACCGTGGGAACGATCGATAAATTTGAAAACATCAAAGGCCTAGACCGTGGGAACGATCAATAAATTTCAGAGTGCACTAATTCAGAGCGTGGGAACGATCAATAAATTTGAGAAGGAATGGGATTTTCCACAACTCTATGTTTTATGTTATAGTAGTTGGAAAATGACACTTCTAAAGCACATTTAACAAATGTAGGTTTATATAACATATAATATATAAAATAAGTTTGAACATTTTAGCATGCTACTTATTTAAATGTTCTAAAGTTATAGTAGTGGAAAAATGGTGGTTCTAGACCAACTTTAACAAATTTAGTTTTTAACACCATATGATATATAAAATAAGTTTGAACATTTTAGCATGCTACTTATTTGAATATTCTAAAGTCATAGTAGTGGAAAAATGATGGTTCTAGACCAACTTTAACAAATTTTGTTTTTTGACAAAATATGATGTATAAAATAAGTTTGAACATTTTACCATGGTGAAGTAGGGTAAAAATAAGGGTTCTAGACCAACTTTAACAAATTTAGTTTTTAACACCATATGATATATAAAATAAGTTTGAACATTTTAGCATGCTAGTTATTTGAATATTCTAAAGTCATAGTAGTGGAAAAATGGTGGTTCTAGACCAATTTTAACAAATTTTGTTTTTTGACAAAATATGATGTATAAAATAAGTTTGAACATTTTACCATGGTGTAGTGGGGTAAAAATAAGGGTTCTAGACCAACTTGAACAAATTTTTGTTTTTTTTGACAACATATGATGTATAAAATAAGTTTAAACATTTTACCATGGTGTAGTAAGGTCAAAATCAGGGTTCTAGACCAACTTTAACAAATTTAGTTTTTTACGTTTCAGACGATTCTGCCACTTGGTTGGTTGGTTGATTGTTGGAAAATGGGAAGTGAAAATGTGGATAGTTATGTAGGAAAACTGCGCCCATTCAAAAGACGTGTTCGAATGGCAAGCCCATTTTAAAGACGTGTTCGAATGGCAAGCCCATTTTAAAGACGTGTTCGAATGGCAAGCCCATTTTAAAGACGTGTTCGAATGGCAAGCCCATTTTAAAGACGTGTTCGAATAATTTTTGAAAGATATTACGTCGTGGTATTGTTCAACAAATTGTTCAACATGTTCAACACGTTCAACATGTTCAACAAGTTCAACATGTTCAACATGTTCAACAAGTTGTTCAACATGTTCAACATGTTCAACATGTTGTATATAAAGCTATGTTTAAAGACTTTCTCATCATTTGAATAGTATAGGTTGAACAGAAAGGATGTATACATGCAACATTTGTTCGAAATCTTACAATTGGCCGCAAAGTCTTAAAAGACACTTAAAGGTTGCCCACGCTTCAGAAGTGGATGAAGAATCGGATATGGAAAACCCTGTAAAACTACCTTTCACGGAAACTTTAGATGAGTCTTCTATGGAAAGTCAAAGCGTCAACATAGCTGAAAAGAATGCACATGCTTGTACAGAATGTGGTGCATTGTACAACAGCGAAGAAGCTTTGCTCAAACATATGGAGCAGTGTGGTGCGGATGCTGATGACAGGAGTTCTGAAAGTGAGTCAGAAACAGACTCTGAAAGTGAGTCAGAAATAGACTCTGTTTGGCATGATATGGTTCAAGACGTCTACGATGACTATGATAACATATTTCAAGAAAAGGTTTCAGAATATGAAGAACAAGGACTTGAAGATGCGCGTGAAATAGCAAGTTATGACCTTCGACCCATTTATAAGCATGGACTAAAACAACTGTTTATGAGACTGTTCAACTATACCCAGCGTCTACAACAAAGCAAACATTATCAAAAGATTTTAGAGGACTTTAATTACTTTGTTGATGAAAAACATTATAAGTATTCAAAGGCATTAAAGGCGGCTATAAGGAAAAACAATGCATTCTTTGAAGAGCTACTAGATATGGAGGAGGAGGAGGATGGTAGCAGTGACAACAAAAGTGGCATGGACAGTGAACAGAGTGAAACAGATGCAGAAAAATAGATTTATTTGACTAAACTTTATAATAAAGACTTTATAAATGTTGTAATATTTTATTAACTTAAGCGTTGTGTAATATATGTCTTGCTTTACAACATATAAAGTCGTAAGGTTCCTGACACGGTTTTAATTGACCCGTAAACCATATATCATATATTGGGTATTATAGTTAATTTTGTATAATTATGTATTATATTCAAGAATTGTATTATTATGTATTATATTCAAGTATTGTTTTATTATGTACTATATCCAAGTATTGTTTTATTATGTATTATATCCAAGTATTATATGAGAAAAATAAAAAGTTGAAAAGCATCATATGTGTTTTTATTGAACATTACAAATACAATTATGATAAAAACAAAACTATTTCAAATACATATTATGTTAATACATGTGCAGAAGAACTAAACTTAAAATTTTATAACAACTGACTTCACATGAACATAGATAAAGTTAATTTCATAGTCTACATATGAAGACAATTTAATTTGAACTACATATCAAATGTACATGTCCATATGAGTCAAAGCTAAGTTCTTGTCAAGCTTCAAAACCGTCGGTCCAATCTTCTGCACTGTGATGAAATCACAGCATCCACTAAGCTCGTCATGCTGTTAAAACTGTATACAGTCATCTCGCTGTCTACTCAACCATCTTCTGACAGTCACTGCATTTATACAGATCCATTTTCTGAAGCATGAGATCCACTGACGTCATTTGCTTCTTCAACATGTGCCAGTCTTTCAATGACAACAAAATTCCCTTCTTGGTAGGATATAACCTCCCAGATGCATGATTCGTAATATATTTACGAATGTTAACCATCACTTTCTGTTGATAATTCACCAATTTAATATATATTTCTCCATTAATGGGTATCATAACCGGTGAATCGTCTACACGCATCTTCTTCATAGTGGTATCAGCTTTACGCTCCGGTTCTCGCTTCACATTAGGCTCTGTCGTATTTTTTCGCATTTTACACGGCGGCGTCATAGCTGGTAACTCATCTCTTTTTATCTTTCTAAGATGTGGTCGCTTTTGACGCTGCTGACGTGACTTCGCCTTAGACTTTACCATGGGCATTGCCTTAGACTTTGCTGTAAGTATTGTCTCAGGCTTTGCTATAAAATTTTCTGCAGGCATTGCCATAGATGGTAGTTGTTGTTCACTCACTGCAGACATGTTCACTCTTCAGTATCTTGATACAGAATGTGCGTTATGTCTGAGGGTAGGTACCTTTTATGCTCTATAGGGAGCTGCCACACTCGAGGTTGGACACACTATGTCCTAAAATGTTTAGAAATAATTTTACCATATGCGACTTTGCAGCCAATTGTAAGATTTCGAACAAATGTTGCATGTATACATCCTTTCGGTTCAACCTACACTATTCAAATGATGAGAAAGTCTTTAAACATAGCTCTATATACAACTTGTTGAACAACATGTTGAACAACAACATGTTGAACATGCTGAACAACTTGTTGAACATGTTGAACAAGTTGAACATGTTGAACTTGTTGAACTTGTTGAACATGTTGAACTTGTTGAACATGTTGAACATGTTGAACAACTTGTTGAACATGTTGAACTTGTTGAACATGTTGAACATGTTGAACAACTTGTTGAACGTGTTGAACATGTTGAACAATACCACGACGTAATATCTTTCAAAAATTATTCGAACACGTCTTTAAAATGGGCTTGCCATTCGAACACGTCTTTAAAATGGGCTTGCCATTCGAACACGTCTTTAAAATGGGCTTGCCATTCGAACACGTCTTTAAAATGGGCTTGCCATTCGAACACGTCTTTTGAATGGGCGCAGTTTTCCTACATAACTATCCACATTTTCACTTCCCATTTTCCAACAATCAACCAACCAACCAAGTGGCAGAATCGTCTGAAACGTGTAAAAAACTAAATTTGTTAAAGTTGGTCTAGAACCCTGATTTTGACCTTACTACACCATGGTAAAATGTTCAAACTTATTTTATACATCATATGTTGTCAAAAAAACAAAAATTTGTTCAAGTTGGTCTAGAACCCTTATTTTTACCCTACTACACCATGGTAAAATGTTCAAACTTATTTTATACATCATATTTTGTCAAAAAACAAAATTTGTTAAAATTGGTCTAGAACCACCATTTTTCCACTACTATGACTTTAGAATATTCAAATAACTAGCATGCTAAAATGTTCAAACTTATTTAATATCATATGGTGTTAAAAACTAAATTTGTTAAAGTTGGTCTAGAACCCTTATTTTTACCCTACTACACCATGGTAAAATGTTCAAACTTATTTTATACATCATATTTTGTCAAAAAACAAAATTTGTTAAAGTTGGTCTAGAACCATCATTTTTCCACTACTATGACTTTAGAATATTCAAATAAGTAGCATGCTAAAATGTTCAAACTTATTTTATATATCATATGGTGTTAAAAACTAAATTTGTTAAAGTTGGTCTAGAACCACCATTTTTCCACTACTATAACTTTAGAACATTTAAATAAGTAGCATGCTAAAATGTTCAAACTTATTTTATATATTATATGTTATATAAACCTACATTTGTTAAATGTGCTTTAGAAGTGTCATTTTCCAACTACTATAACATAAAACATAGAGTTGTGGAAAATCCCATTCCTTCTCAAATTTATTGATCGTTCCCACGCTCTGAATTAGTGCACTCTGAAATTTATTGATCGTTCCCACGGTCTAGGCCTTTGATGTTTTCAAATTTATCGATCGTTCCCACGGTCTAGGCCTTTGATGTTTTCAAATTTATCGATCGTTCCCACGGTCTGAACGAGTGCACTCTGAAATTTTATCGATCGGTTTCCTCCACACTCTGAACGAGTGCACTCTAAAATTTATTGATCGGTTTCCCCACACTCTGTACACATGTACATATTCCTATGCTGTGTGGTTAGAACCATTGAAATATGACTAATTAAATATTATCATAATAATAGTGAAAATAGACATAGAAATATAGCCATTATGTTAAAAAAAAAAAAAAAAAAAAAAAAAAAAAAACAGTCACAGTCACATAATGTCACAGAGTCACATGATGTCACAGTCACATGTTGTCACATAATGTTACAGAGTCATAAAAGTGAACAAAAAACCAAAAAAAAGTTTGCCCCGATGTGGTATCGATCCCGGGACTCTCAGGTTGCTAGCCGTTTGCTCTGCCAAGTGAGCTATCGCGGCTTGACTGTTAAACGATCTGATAATGACATACATACTTGAAACTAATTATGTTCACATAGCAATTACATAGTCATATAGCTATATGACTATGTCCGATACATGCCATGTCTTGGTCCGGGGGGGGGGGGGTCCGATACATGTCATGTCTTGGTCCTGGGGGGGGGTCCGATTCATGTCATGTCTTGGTCCTGGGGGGGGTCAATTCATGTCATGTCCTGGTCCTGGGGGGGGGGGTCCGATTCATGTCATGTCTTGATCCTGGGGGGGGGGGTCTTCTAAGATTGAGGACCCATGATGTGAAAGTGATGCCCGAGGGCGGGTTCGATCCACCGACCTTCAGATCATGGGTCCGCTTACGGGTCCTCTGCTCTACCAACTGAGCCATTCAGGCCAGAAGGTTAATGAGCAGGAAAATATTCCTCATATGCGGTTGGAATCACACCACACATGATTGACAGGTCATGTGACCAATGATGATTGACAGGTCATGTGACTAATGACGTCATGATGATTGACAGGCCACTTAGGGTTATCCTGCTTAGAACTGTCTTAATATGCAATAACATCATGATGACGTCATGATAACGTCATGATAACGTCATAATGACGTCATTATAACGTCATGATGATGACGTCATGATAACGTCATGATGACGTCATTATGACGTCATTATAACGTCATGATGATGACGCCATTATAACGTCATGATGACGTCATTATAACGTCATCATGATGACGTCATTATAACGTCATCATGACGTCATCATGACGTCATTGAACGGGCGCGCGCTCTTTCGATTACCTGTTTCAAAATACCCATGCGAATTCGAAAACACCTCGTGACGTCATTATGACGTCCCTTCCTGTTTTCGGAGCCACACTTTTATCCTGCTGAAAATCCCATTCCTTCTCAAATTTATTGATCGTTCCCACGCTCTGAACGAGTGCACTCTAAAATTTATCGATCGGGTTTTCCCCCACACTCTGTACGAGTGCACTCTGAAATTTATCGATCGGGTTTTCCCCCACACTCTGTACGAGTGCACTCTGAAATTTATCGATCGGGTTTTCCCCACAGTGACGTCATTATGACGTCACTGTTTTAGAAACCCCATGGGGCTTCTAAAACACCTCCTGACGTCATTATGACGTCACTTCCTGTTTTAGAACCCCCACTTTCCCCCTACTCTCTGCATCCAATTTGGCCACAGGATACTGGTTTGGAATGGCGTAGCGGGGCCAAGCAAAGGAGCTGGCCTAAAGGTGTATGTTAAATATGTGTACGCTCTAGCTTCGAAGGCGTGATATGGGTAACTCAAACGACGAAGCTGAAGTGAAAATTATACAAATTTTATAAACCTTTCAGTCTTATTACCTCACTTTCCCGTCGATTTCAAAAAATAATGATGACACCCATCTGCAGTACATATTTTTTCACTGTATGCCATTTTAAAACCCAAAGCTCAATAGCTTCTGACTCACGTGAACACAACTTTTTGCACCAATGTGTCCACAGATGGAAGAACAGGCCGGCGGACAGACGTAAATTTCTCTTTGCGGGAGAATACTGATACTGTAGCTAATTTGCCTGGTCAGGAATTTGTGATTCAATTTTATACATAATGTTGGTGAACATCTAATTTTTTTTTGCTGTGTTCAAGGTGTCGATGGAAGAAGCTACTAAGACATTTAAATGATTTTGTATACGTTTAATTTTTATCCATAGTGACACAATATTTCACTAAATGATATACAACGCAGGTAATCTTAGATCTCGTACAGTGCATATTGTTCGAGATATTTTTTTAATACAGCAAACTACGAACTACAGACAAGGGGCTGATACGCAAAATTATTCCTTGTAATCTGAATAGTCTGCCAAAAAGTTGAGAGATCGAAAAAGTTCCATTACTCAAGATATAGCTCAGCGATCGAGAGCACTTCACAAGGACGTGGGTTCGAATCCGCTCCAGATTGCACGCATCCGCTCAAAGTTAGCGCTTCCTATCCCGAAATTTAAAATTACCCCACACTGCCATGGAGATTCGACAGCAGCTGTAAAGGCAATGGTTCAACACTGGAGAGAGTGGCGATTTTCTTTCTTTTTTTTTTTTCTTTTTTTTTTTGCAACATGATAATAATCGGTTAAGAGAAAAGATAAATGTTATGCTGAAGAAACAAGTTACAGGCTGGTCCAGACATTTTTGAAAAAAAAAAAACCTTGGCCCTTGAACCAGACCTGCCACTGAAAGGAAGGGGGAGTGTTAAAAACACGAAAACACGCTCTGAACGAGTGCACTCTAAAATTTATCGATCGGGTTTTCCCCCACACTCTGTACGAGTGCACTCTGAAATTTATCGATCGGGTTTTCCCCCACACTCTGTACGAGTGCACTCTGAAATTTATCGATCGGGTTTTCCCCACAGTGACGTCATTATGACGTCACTGTTTTAGAAACCCCATGGGGCTTCTAAAACACCTCCTGACGTCATTATGACGTCACTTCCTGTTTTAGAACCCCCACTTTCCCCCTACTCTCTGCATCCAATTTGGCCACAGGATACTGGTTTGGAATGGCGTAGCGGGGCCAAGCAAAGGAGCTGGCCTAAAGGTGTATGTTAAATATGTGTACGCTCTAGCTTCGAAGGCGTGATATGGGTAACTCAAACGACGAAGCTGAAGTGAAAATTATACAAATTTTATAAACCTTTCAGTCTTATTACCTCACTTTCCCGTCGATTTCAAAAAATAATGATGACACCCATCTGCAGTACATATTTTTTCACTGTATGCCATTTTAAAACCCAAAGCTCAATAGCTTCTGACTCACGTGAACACAACTTTTTGCACCAATGTGTCCACAGATGGAAGAACAGGCCGGCGGACAGACGTAAATTTCTCTTTGCGGGAGAATACTGATACTGTAGCTAATTTGCCTGGTCAGGAATTTGTGATTCAATTTTATACATAATGTTGGTGAACATCTAATTTTTTTTTGCTGTGTTCAAGGTGTCGATGGAAGAAGCTACTAAGACATTTAAATGATTTTGTATACGTTTAATTTTTATCCATAGTGACACAATATTTCACTAAATGATATACAACGCAGGTAATCTTAGATCTCGTACAGTGCATATTGTTCGAGATATTTTTTTAATACAGCAAACTACGAACTACAGACAAGGGGCTGATACGCAAAATTATTCCTTGTAATCTGAATAGTCTGCCAAAAAGTTGAGAGATCGAAAAAGTTCCATTACTCAAGATATAGCTCAGCGATCGAGAGCACTTCACAAGGACGTGGGTTCGAATCCGCTCCAGATTGCACGCATCCGCTCAAAGTTAGCGCTTCCTATCCCGAAATTTAAAATTACCCCACACTGCCATGGAGATTCGACAGCAGCTGTAAAGGCAATGGTTCAACACTGGAGAGAGTGGCGATTTTCTTTCTTTTTTTTTTTTCTTTTTTTTTTTGCAACATGATAATAATCGGTTAAGAGAAAAGATAAATGTTATGCTGAAGAAACAAGTTACAGGCTGGTCCAGACATTTTTGAAAAAAAAAAAAACCTTGGCCCTTGAACCAGACCTGCCACTGAAAGGAAGGGGGAGTGTTAAAAACACGAAAACAATCTGCAGAGTGGAATATTACTTAGTCACCACCAATCTTTCCCTTGCTTTGCTTGAACAACTGGGTTTTCAGCTTGGCGCAGTAAATCGAATTCATCCCACAACTGGACGTTTATTTAACTGTTATTTTAAGTAACGTATATGCAGATTATAAAGTTTTAATATCCCATCCCTTGGTAAGGCAGTCAACTGACAAGAACCATTCAAAGAACTGATGGTGTCTGGTTTTCCAAAGAAAGTACGCCGTTTATTAAGTTTAATCATTTCACAATGTGTGGATTTAAACACTCTATGCAGCTGTTATCCATTCTTGTCACTGAAGGGGGAAGAATATTTTTGTCAGCCACAACATCAATATAAATTTGAGTTTCACTTCTGTGTCCATACAGAAGTCACTTCGTGTCCACAATTCTCACTGCAAATGCGAAAATACATTTTTACAGCGAATGCCTTTTCATACGCAGGGACAATTCTGGCGTCATAATGCGTTGACTTTTACGCAGGGACAATTCTGGCGTCATAGCGCGTTGACTTTTACGCAGGGACAATTCTGGCGTCATAATGCGTTGATTTTTAAGCAGGGACAATTTTGACGTCATGGCGCGTTGATTTTCTCTCCAGTGCATACAAGTTTTGGTCGTGCACGTTGACCGTTCATCGTTTCAACACGTAACGTACTGATAGACTGTTTCAAAAAATGCTGGTGCATCAAACATTTGAAACTGGCTCAAATCTTTAATGCCGCTCGATTTCCAGAATTATCGCTGATACGATGTGCTCTAGTGAACCAACCGGAGATTTAGCAGATGAAACTCCCGTTCACAGTAAAGAACTTGCAACACTTTTGAATTTAACTATATATATATATATTCAGTATATTAAATATATATATATTTATATATATTTAAATGTTTTAAGCAAATAAAAAATATATGTCACCGTATCAATAAGAGAATTATACAATCTTTTTGACAAAATCCCATTGACTCAATGGGTAAATGGTGAAAACAGTGTAATATGATTTAAATGGACAATACATCAACACAGGCCTTTCTAGGAACAAAATATCAATACAGACCATTTCTGGACACGACCCTATTTGTCTTTGAGAAGAATTTTTCAATCTATACGGATCTAGTAGTTATTTATACTGTGTAAACATGGTTTCAAACTCAGCGATATTCAATGTAATGCACATTTCGGTCGCTAGATGGCGCAGAGATACCCGCATTTCCCTTTAAAGAATTTGCTTTTCATGTCATTAACAAAATTCTAGAAAGTATGACGTAATATCTAAACTTGTTATATATCAGTTTTAACCACATTTATATGCTTGTGTTGTTACACTCCCTATACTATTAAATCCAGTATTCCCACATTTATAATAAACTACACAGATATAGCATTGTGGCCAGTATAGTTGACTACGTCCTCTATTATGAATACGTTTACAATGAAAGAAAATATATAAAGAAATTAATAGATATATATATAATAATATATATAGTGGTTTCTCATCCCCACTAACAATACCAGTAAATTTCCAAGTCGTCATGATTTAAGCCGTTTAAACAGAGAAAGAAGTGCTTCGTCTGATCCACATCACTTCGTTGGTCAAGGAAATCGAAACCCCTAACAATCACAAGGCATAAAAAACCAATGTGACACTACAATGACAATCGGTAATATAATAAGAAAGCTCCTTTGCTGAATTATCGTTGTACTGATTGTTCATGGTTTATATTTATATGTCAACTGACTTTAGAAACACCTAGCCAATAACGAAGCATGATTCGGAAGGTATTGAGCAGCAACTTAACTGTTCACCTTCAAAATTTGGACAACTTTTAGTCAAATGAATGTTACCTTTTTTCAATTATAGGTCTTATTACGAATGAATCCCGTCAGACGAACAAGGCTTGCAGTAAGATATATTAAGGAGTGCATAACTATAACCCACAGTTGATAAAAGCACAAAAAATGCCAAATGTTCTCAGCACAGCTACTTAACAGCTGCCCAGTTAACATTCTGACGTCGATCCAACGTCGATCTGCGGTCGCGACGTCGACACGACCAAACCACAACATTAACTCTGGATATACCTGGTTGTGGTTGTGGTTGGCCGCCACCAAAGACCAGCGTTTTACCAGCGCCCTTGAAACAGCGTTAAACAGGCGTTGGGTGGGCAACATTGTTTAATTAGACGTTGCTTTTCGTCACAACCAACGTCTTTGGATCAACATTGAATGGACGTCAGAAAATCGACGTTGGATAGACGTCAGATCCATAAGCAAAATACAAGTTCGTTGTGTTATCGCTTACCGGAAACGGTAACAGGTCACTTTGAAACTAGAACAAAAGCAGGACGTAAAATAAGTGAATGTCAAGAGCGCGCAAGGTTTTTCCCAAATACTTCTGAAATATTTTCATAGAAATCGACTTCATACGTATCCGGTGTGACGGGATGACCGAAAAGTGGGGGCACCGTGACATGACTTTGGCTGTCTTGAGGGCGATTCTAGATTAACATTTACCTGACGCCTCTACAACGCCGCTTTCCCAACGACTATACAACATCGGGAGATACATGTTGTTTCTACTTCCATTTGTAACCTTTGCACAATGCTAATTAGACGTCAGATAATCAACGTATATGCAAAGTCGGAAGGTGGAAGTTGTACCGAATACCATAAACAACCAAAACCTGATGTTGATCCGACGTCGGATGCGACATCTATCCAACAATGATCCAGCACAACAGTGCTTACTGAGTGACAAAACACTTTCTTATCCCCTTCCGCATGCAAATGGCAAAAAATCACCTACATATATAATCAGCTCATATATATATATATATATATATATATAAATATATATATATAAAAATAAAACACACACATATATATACTCAGGTCACCAAAAAACTCAGATCTATTATTCTCTTTTTATTTTATAACTTCGTTGAACCGTTAAAATTGCATATCAGGAAATACAGGGTTATTAGGTGGGTCGGGAAAAACGCCATCTAGAGGTGTTGCGCCGGGAAACACGGAGGTATTTGGTGCTTTTATCTCAGAAGTGATTTTATCCAGCACGTCAAGTGGTGCTGGCAGCGGAATCACTCCTGGTCTCAGTACTGAGCGGTCGCCGCTGCTGTCGGATTGTGGCATTTGATTGACAGCTGCATCGTTGCTGTCTGATGACACTGGCAGTGAGTCATACTCGGTATCGGCCGCGGGTGCCGCTCTGTCCGACGTACTCTTATGCCCCTCAACTGGCAATACCCCATTTGAGAAACCCATAACTACACTCCGTATTATATCTGAATCTCTGTTATATTCCAACTGGCGCGGCGGGAGTTGCGACTGCAGGTCCACTGGTTTCTCTTTGCACACCCTCTCGTGGGTGGCTTTATTTCCTTTCGTTCCAAATTTCCTACTGCAAAACTTACACTCGTAATTCAGCTCCCTGAGGTGGCCCGTTTTAATATGATTTTGAACCGCCTGGTTGCTGCGGTAGATTTTTTGGCATAGCATACACATAAACGTGCCCGGCCCAATCTTCATAGCGCCCCTTCTCGCTAACATTTCAGATGGCGTTACTGGTCCTGTCATGTGACTAAGGAGCTGACTTCCTATCTGCAACACAAATATTATACCGCACTGTATATTTCAACAAATGACAAGAAATTATTTTGACAAAAGAGCAAGAAAACTCACCCTGTTAAAATCAGCCGGGTATTAATCACAAAAAAAAAAAAAAAAACAGAAACAAACAAACAGTAAAACTGTCAGATGTAAATAAAATGGCAAAGAGAACCTCTACAAAAATAGCAATGCTGAACTCTAGTCCGAAACATTCTAGGAAAGTCCGAAAACGGGGAGATGTGGCGTCATGACGTCATCAAAGGTGGAGTGGAAGCGAGAAAGATGTTGTAACATAGACTGGATAGATACACTAAGTGAACAGCCCTGAGATAGGAGGGCGGGGGCAGGCCTCGTAATTTTGGGAAGCATCCAGCCGAGGTAGCAAAATCTTCCTTCCTGATTGCAAGTTGTGGCACAACCCATAGATTTCATTCAAGAATGCTACATTTAAAATAAATTTCCATTATTTTCCATTGGCAGGCGCGACCTTATGACATTCTTCAGTTGTAAACAGGTTCAGAAAATGAAAAAAAAAAAAATCAATTCAGTCATTGATTACATCATTTTAAAGCAAAGTCAGAATTCGACAATATTTACGTTTTGTTACACGGTCTGGGCAAAAGTAAACAATTTTTCAATATTTGCGCGGAACGCAAAAGTGGATTAAAAATGCAGAAATTTACGATTAAAACGACAGTTAAGTCATGCAACAAAACATGCACTGACTTCTCGGCATGAAGATATTATTGACCAGCCAGGAAAAAATTGCCCCAAAGGTCTATATTTTCTTTCTGGTCAATACTACGTCATACTGTCTGCAAATTCGTCAATATATGCTAATCATCGCTTTATGTGTATCAGCCCTCTGGTCCAGTAAGCTACTGCTCATTCAAGTTTTTATACTGAGTACTGATACCTTTGGGTTAGGCAAACCAGTTTGCACCTATCCTTACATAATTTCGGAGCGCTGCTACACCTTAATTATTTTCACTTTATAAAAATCAAAACCCCTTCGCCAAAGTGCACTTTTCCCCAGGGCCATAGCAAGAACACCAACTAAACGCTTTTGGCCTGAAAATCTATAATTAACCACATCACGAAGAAGAACGTAGTCCAATCATACTTATTAGTGACAGAACTTTCTTAATAAATGGTTAACTGGAATTCCCATTGTGCCGAACCACAGACCCTACTCTAACATGCAATAAATACACGTTTGATCAGATAACAAAATTCTGCATAATTTTACACAGTAGATGTCGGTTAATTAGACCACGGACAGTTCGTTTTTAACGCTTCATTCCTTGCAAGTTCCTGACACCAACTTCTATTTTCTGCATTCCATTGGTTTGTTGTTGTTTTTGTGTGTGTATGTGTGTGTGTTGGTTATTTGTGCTACCGAACAATTTGAATTTTGGCCGGTCCCCAGGAGTACGAATTAGTCAGTTTGTACCGTATATCGTTCTGTCAATTAATGTGAATAGTTACCAACAATAATTACGTTTTATTTCTTGCAAACGTCAGTGTGAAAAAAAAAATTGTTCTGGTTCATGAATAAGCAAGTTTCAACTAATATACTTGTATAAGATGACACAGATATCACTTAGTACGATAAAAATGTTAGCTTATTTAGGTATTTTCTGTACGCAAGGGTCAAACCGTTTCGGGTTCGCCTGCAAGATCCGCTTCTAAATCTTAACAAGTGCCACAACCAAGAGGGGTTTGATTGTGGAGTTTCAACAAAAACATTTCAAACAAGTTATACTTTATTTCTTCAAAATTTATTTTAAACTTTACAAAAATGCTAATAAATACTTACATTAAAATTAAAAGAAAATGACTCTAACCAAATTTGGCGAACAACTTATGTAAAATGGCACTTTTTTATGTTTCTGTGCTTGGATGTGTTAGACATGTTCTTTAATATTGGAATCGGCAAATTATATTACCACATCCCCGCCCCTCAACCGGCTCCCAATATCCACATTCCCTTGACTATATACAGCTCACGAACGTTAAAAGTTACAACCTCAGAGAAAGGCGTTATGTCCTGTGTTAAAAAACTGTGTCATAGGATCCCATTTGGCATGGACGTGGAATTCCAAAGTTGGCAAATTGAGACTACGCGAGATTTCCGGACTCGATACTTCAAGCATTGCACCGAAAAAATCCTATCATGTTAAATTCATGGCTGGGTAGCCGGCCACCGGCCAAGTGGCCACCAGTCAAATAATACGTAAGGCAAGTGGCTAACTTGGTACTATACTTATAAATTTGTTACGACCAATATTCAAACAAGATATGCCCCTTCTTAAAAAAATGCAACTCAAAGCTGCTTGACCTTTGATCTAATGGAGCCAACATTTCACTAAAATCAAGAAAGAAATAACTCAAAGCACCACAATTGTTTCTGTCAAAATTGAAAACGAGGCCCATCATCCCAAACTGGTCTTCCTCCTATCGACTATCACATTGGCTTCGACGCCTCTCACATCGAGACCATACTTTGAGCAGGATTATCTGACAACAGCAAGTCAAACTTTTAAGTTTACCATGAACATCTTTCCTTTGTGCTTTCACATGTCAGTGTTCTATCAAAGTTAGCTCAGCGAAGTTGAAATTCAAATCCGTTAAAACATTTTGCTGATACTCAACCCTAAGATCAACACATAATTAGTGGCTCATTCCTCTCCCTCTACCGTAAAGTTCATAGCCGCCACCCCCCTCCCACCCCCTCCCACCCCTCTCCCATCTGTTTCCGCGCTCCCTTTAAATAGTCCTTCACTAAACCGAACACACACAAACTAATTTTGTGTCGACCGTTGGAATACTTCAAACTACACCGCAAGTCAAGAAATTCGGCGCTTGCTGCCACAAGAAACACCACATGCTCTTACATTTAAAAATCATATACAGTAAAACCTTAATTTCGGGAACACCTCCCTGTTGTCGAACAATATATCATAGCAGAACGTGCTTTATGGTCCCATTTCCTATTATTTGTTGCATAATTCACCCTTATTTAGGACACATCTTTATCAGAAACAATTTTCTCTTTGTGAATGTTCTACTGTTTTTCGTGTGCTGTACATATGTAAACAATAAACCTCAGCTTAACTGATATTAATTCATCTGATATCCAGGTTTAGAATAATCTTTTTTTTTTTTTTTTTTTTTTTTTTGCAAATCCAGTCCAAAATAACACACTACTCACGACCCCGTACGTAAATTATATCAATTACAGAAAGACGGTAGGAATGAAATTGTTTACAGAATGTTAAATGGTTGTCTCTCAAGACCATGCATGTACCGCAGACAGGTCAGAGTTATAACGATACGGCTGGGACCGAAGAAATAAGTCGTTATCAATGATATGTTATAGTCGATACTTTTAAACGGAGAGCTTATATGGGTTCAGATAATTTATGTTCTGATAAGCTGTATGTCCTTATATCCGAGGTCGTAATAGCAAAGTTCTACTGTGTCACACTGTTATAATCAAGACTTAAATGCTGGTTTACATTGTATGTGACATAGAATGTTAAACACATTCATATCACGAAATGCATGATATATGAGCAGGTGAACTCGCTCCACGGAAATCGCTGAGCTGTGCTCTACGTAATCACGCGCACTGGTCATGTTTGCTTTCTCTTCATTAGAATTCCTCCGAATCCGCTTGCACAGTTACCCGTCTATGTTTACACTGCTTCTCGTGTTTGACTTTGTTCGATTTTGTTCCTATTTTGACTCCACAGAAATCACACTGGAAGTTTCTCTCCTTGAAGTGAACAGTCTTGATGTGTACAATAACCGAACGCGCTTGAGTGAAGTGCTTCTGACAAAAGCTACACGCATAAAGCGATCCAAGACGCCACACCGCTCGTTGGGCAATCGTGTCTGTATCAGCTACTGCCTCCAACGCCTCCCTAAGATTATAAGGCATCTGCAAGAAGAGGAACAAAAAAACCCAGGTTTAATTTTCGTTTCTGCCTATTTCCATGGTAACAGGAAGTGGCTTAAGCAACTGAAAGAAGAGAAAAACACCACCACCGCGAGTTCTATTCGAGTTCATGGCCCTATTCTCAGTTTGGGTTCTGCGCACACGCCTTTTGATGTCTATTTCTATTTGATCGAACGCCGAATTTTCTCCCACAGTATTGACAGGCAAAATCTTGTTGCTTGAGATGTACAGTTTTGATGTGGTCATAAATGTATTTCTTGCTTTTGAAAAGGCTTTGGCAATAAGCGCACATCCATTGATCCGGCCCAATCTGTAGAACGCCATCGTTTGAAGTGATAAACTGACCAGGCTGCTGGTACGAATATGATGCCCAGTTACCCTGAAAAAATATGAATTCAGACGTAGTTTTTTTTTTTTTTTTTGTATGGAAGATTTGCACAGGCGACAGGGGCAGCTATAACCCCACTCCTTCGATTTCCCACTCCCCATCTCATAATAAAACCAGCAGTTCCTTCAACAATCTTGCATTGTGGTCCAGATTCAATAAAGGCAACAGTTGGCAAAGAATCAGCCCTGTTGTCTTAAGCGCCATCTAGGAAGCACATTAAATTAAAACTGAGCTGGTCCTAAAGCTCACAGTCTTTGCGTTTGGAAAATATTGAACTCTAAAAAAAAATGTGTTTGATATCCCACCAATTTTATTATAAAGAAATTTTGAAAGCGATTTGGCGAGAAGCTTCAACAATTCAAATAGATACGGATGACGGACAAAAAGTAGTATGAAAATAACGTCAGATTTAATCGTTCAAATTTTTTCACTTGGATCTTTAAATTTCCATCAACGTTTTAACATATGAACATACAATACGTTTTTTTTTTGTTTTTTTTTGGATTTATGTTTTATTTTAAGTTTTATAAATGTGTTAAAAATGCAAAAATAAATGAGATACAACTCAGCACATTGAATGTGAAGTAAATGAATAAAGAGGGATTTAGAGAATCCGCAAGTAACCGTATCTTTTATTTCCTTTGCACACAGCAATGTAGTCATTTTTGGCTGTTTAAATCGACACAGCTTCTTCGAGGTAGCATAATTCTGGTGCATCAATTTTAGCATCTGATCAGGAAACTCCTTGGTTCTAACACAGTGCAATACAATTTCAATGCAATTTCAACTTCAGATTAGGAAGAAAACAGACAGAAAATGGAGACAGACGGCGATCCCTTTTATGTAAAAAAAAAAACAAAAAAAAAAAAAAAAAAAAAAAACCCGGGACTTTTTAAAACTTTTGTTGATAAGGGCAGAATCTAAACTTTCTTTCCTTTCTTCGCAAAGAATGGTATAACGTTATATTAATTGAGCGCAAACTGTTCAGATACATTGGTCACCAGAGAGGCCATTCTTATTTAATAAGTAATTTACTTCCAAAACATATTTCCGTTCAAAACATATTTTTCATAATTGCAGCTAGTTTGGGCGTGTCAGCTTTTCGCGATGTTAGTGGCCACCCAAGTTCATGTTTTTTCCACGCCTTGAATGTTTTCTTTAAATCGATCTTGCGAGATTGTTTTTGCTCTTGCAGAAAGCACAAGCACGGTTAAGCCCCACCCATATTAACCCACCACATCAGTAGCTTCGAGAAGTTTCGCTTCACATGATTTCAGGTTGATCCAATTTTAGCTGGATGTCAATTCATGCATTTTTTTAAAGTTAATTCCTTCTGAAGCGTGACCTTCATTAGATGCGAAGGTTGAAACCCTCATGATGATATATCAGCTCAGTATGCGTTTAAGCATGGACCCAGAAATACACAGAGAATGACGACGACACAGGGAAATGTGCACTTGTATCTTAGATACACCGAAACTCATACAGGGATTTAGTTTTCTATTCCACGATGACAATCCAACGAGTGCCATGTTCATTACAATTTTAAGTTCGACATAAGACCTACGTGTCCGGATGCCTTTGATTGGAAATTCCACTCGTTAAAAATTCGCGGACTGGGAAATGAATCAAGAGAGCTTTAGTAGTTGACTGGCGTTGCCACGGTCAGCAAAAGTTGCACCACAATCGCTTGCCGATGTGGAGTACGTCGCCATGTGCGGTAAAATCTGTGCTTATAAGTTGTTTTAGAAGTTTGTAAAATGAATAGTTGGTAATAGTCAGGGCATACTGGTTTGCAGCAAATTCTTTTTGCATTCCTTTTGCCAAAGGCAACTAACATATGCGGATTTGAAAGGATAAAATTGACATGGCTTCACCGAGTACAGTGAATGAAATCATAAAATTTCTTATTTTCTCAGCTTTTATTTTTGCGACTATCTTTCTAGACATGCAACATTCATCCATGACGTCACAGTATGTGAACGACACCATCACACACAAATAATGAAATACTTAAATAAACACCGAGCTTTGAACTCTACGACGATGACACGCCCACGTGCCCATTACAACCACAAATGGCAACCGTCCACGTCAGATCACATGATTTTACTTGATCCTTACTTACACCGTTTCCGACTGTCCAAACAAAACACACAGCAAGGGAGACCAAAATTCAGGAAATTTTGAATACTTTAGAAAATACCAGTACAAAGATATTAAGCGGTCCCAAATTTGACGCCCAATGTAATAATGTAAAGTTGGAATTCAAAATCTGTCGTAAATTGTTAAGCAACACTTCTACAATCTTAAATAAGAAGTTGACCTCGAGGAGAGCGAGTCACGTGGGTCTTTGGGAACAGGTTTTCTCATGTCTATTTTTGTTAGATCGATCCCCGAATTTTTTCTCGCAGTGTTGACAAGCGAAATCTCGCTGCTTCAGATGAACAATTCGGATATGCTCATGCACATATTTGCTGTTTTTAAACAAATTGTGACAATAGGCACACATCCACTGATTCGGCCCCACTGTCAGCACGCCGTCCAGAGGTGAAATCCCTTGACGTGCTTGTTGGTAGGCAGGGTGTATCAATCTGCCCTGAAAAAAAAAAAACCAAGAAGAGATATTGTCCACGCGGTGAAATTGCCTTGTGCTGCCGAATCATAGTCATGCGTCCATGGCGGGATGGGGCGGGGTAAGGGGCATTACAAAGGGGGGTCTTTTATCCTTGCAGAAGGGCAATGTATCGGTAATCAAAACCAAGAAGCTATCCTGGCCGGGCTCGTGCACTGAAGGTCAAGGTCAAATTCTGCTAAGAACTATGCTAGGATATATGGTAGACAAACACTTATTTTACAGTGACTTAATCAAGCAAAAACATGTTTAATTCCACACAATCGAGACAATATAAAACACACGACAAATCTAATGCGACTACTGGACGATGGTCTGCGAGACCCTTTCTGGATAAAATCAAGAGGATTTCATAGTGACACAGCTTCCTTGGACACGTTAGTGTATCGGACGTAACTTCTAGAAATGTATGCCTGATCATCCTGCTACAACGACGGAGAACACTGAAGAATTGAACATCGAGATGTACCAACTGTAATCCATCAATGCTACAATAACCTCTCTGACAGCACAACATTGTAATAACGGCACAGCACTGTATATTCCGCATCCCAAGATCTCAATGCACCTTGAAATTAGTAAACAAATATAACACATTTCGCTTTTAAACTCAACTTTTTTTATTCTATTCATGTTTTAAGGTATTTCTGTTTGACTTTCAACGCAATGCGAAACAAAAGTCTTCGTCCTTACAATAATGCAGAGGCACTCTTCCTCATTCAGCCACTGAATCAATTTGTGTTGTGGACAACATGAACGCATAACGAACAGAGAAGCGAACCACTTCGCCAAATGCCGCAGTAAAAAAGCCTTCATCCTCCGCGATTTCCAAGTGAAAATCTTTATTCCTTCTTCTTTACTCATTCATTGCACTCTCTATTTTTGCACTGACGTAATAAAAAAATGTGTACAAGTGTGATGTTGAACATTAAAAAAAATGCACAGGTTTAAGCTAGTTTACGCTTTCGAACTTATATATGTAAACATGCACAGTCAAATCCTAACCAGTAAAGCATACAATTCTCATTGCACTTAAGGTTCATCGAAAAATAGATTTTCAACTCTCCAGCTTTCCATCTTGCTATTCTGACGCCATCTTGGCAATAAACGTAATTTCTTAAACTCTATTCTTATAGATATTCGTATTATCGGCAACTCCTTGCTACTCCGGACCACTCATTTAATCTGAATGCTCTTTTCGTATATCTCCAAATGCTCCACATATCTCAACTTGAGTGTTCTCAGAAGGCAATCATCACCAGATCCATGCGCAAGCAACAACGTCGCTTAACAGAGGTATTTGACTGCCAGTTAGCTACGTGGCAGCGCTGGCAGCTTTGTAGCTACGTGGCAGCGGTGGCAGCTTTGTAGCTACGTGGCAGCGGTGACAGCTTTCTAGCTACGTGGCAGCGGTGACAGCTTTTTAGCTACGTGGCAGTGGTGGCAGCTTTGTAGCTACGTGGCAGCGGTGAAAGCTTTGTAGCTACTTGGCAGCGGTGGCAGCTACGTGGCAGCTTTGTAGCTACGTGGCAGCGGTGGCAGCTTTGTAGCTACGTGGCAGCGGTGGCAGCTTTGTAGCTACGTGGCAGCGGTGGCAGCTTTGTAGCTACGTGGCAGCGGTGACAGCTTTGTAGCTACGTGGCAGCGGTGGCAGCTTTGCAGCTACATGGCAGCTTTGTAGCTACGTGGCAGCGGCGGCCGCTTTGTAGCTACGTGGCAGCGGTGGCAGCTTTGTAGCTATGTGGCAGCGGTGGCAGCTTTGTAGCTACGTGGCAGCGGTGGCAGCTCTGTAGCTACGTGGCAGCGGTGACAGCTTTGTAGCTACGTCGCAGCGGTGGCAGCTTTGTAGCTACGTGGCAGCGGCGACAGCTCTGTAGCTACGTGGCAGCGGTTACAGCTTTGTAGCTACGTCGCAGCGGTGGCAGCTTTGCACCTTAATTCATGAGTAGTCTTGTTATATTTTGTGGCAAACTTATGTCCGCAATACATGCACTCGTGCTTCTTCTGTTTCAGATGCACTACTTTTATGTGCGACGTGAGATTATGCCGCAGGGTGAACTGTTTGCAGCAGAAAGCACACACCCAGATACCAAACTCCGTTAAAATAGTTCCATCCCTCTGCAAATCACTTGTTTCGCGCTCGGTTCCGCCATCCTATAAACAATGAAAATTATTACTCCGTTTTTACCAGGTAACTCAATGTAATAGTAAAACTTGACCTAACTTGACCTTGACAGCGAAGAAGCAGAATCCTAGCCTGCCACCAGAACAGAGATTTTGACACAGCAAATAAAGATTTTATGTGGAATTTATGTTGGTGTTAAACTGTGTAAAATGAAACACTCAGACAGCGACATGTAGTGCCAATTATAGATACTCCAAATTGCCCGAATATTTTAAGCCTCCGATGAACGAAAATGAATCTGGAACCAAAGAATAACTTAAATGTAACGGAAGATCAAATAAAGCGTGTTCAAATTAAAACACTGAAGACTGTTGTTTTGACAACACACCTTGTAAATCTAAGATTCTTTAAGACTACTCCTGACAGCTCAGTAAAAATAACCTATAATAAAAATCACTTTTAAAAATCTTAAAATATGAAAACACTGGAATCTGTTAAGTGTTGTAATAAAAAGCACTAAAACCTCAACACCATTTCAATCATTTTCTTAACTGGAGGTACAGTTGTACACTTTTTTTCAACTACTGTTATTTCCAGTTTATTTTTAAGTCCAAAATATCCGTCCAAAAACTATTTCTTATGAGTTTTTAAAAGCGAAAAATTTTCGAATGCCTTTCCGTTGCCAGATGGTCTACTGCAGACAAAAAAAAAAAAAATAAATAAATAAATAACACAGAAAATTAAAACTAGAAATATGTTCGTCGGAAAATATTTCCTCCACTGTTTCTGAAGATGTTTGACATTACTTTACAATTCAACTTAAACTAACTATACAACAAATTCAATTTTATTATTCCATACAGGGTAAATACCAGGGGTACGACTGTTATTGTAATTCATATGACACCGTATCTTAAAAGCTGATAGCATAGCCATTTAAAAAAAAACAGTCAAGCTAGGAGGGCACTTTTCCTAAATGTGCAGCGAGAACGCAGGGAATAATATGTGCAAAGAAATTTTAAGTTACAGTCATGTGGGACATTGGTGTGAGATAAAAATTTCACCTCCCAACTCCAGCCCATTAAAATTTCATCATGCATTTTTACTCCCTTTCATAAAATTTTCACTCCCTGTCGCATTCAGCGTAGACGCCCTCGTTGCTTCTATCCTCTTTTTCTTCCGTTCATTTATACATACATGCAAACACAATTTGGCCTGCAGACACAATTTTATACATGATTGGTGAGTAAAATTAATTGCAGACATGAGGGTAACTATTCATATGAGTCAATATTGTCGGCTAACAATGCGGTCACAATTCACGCTAGTCTTCTGTAAAAGCAAAAATTTAGTTCATCTTAGTTACAGGCAAATAAAATTTGAAATCACACAACTACCGTTATGGTACAAACATGCTTAATAGCCTATCTACTAAGTGCGTTGATCTGAGCAAAATATATCATAAAAAGACCTCAAATGCGCCGGTTTTTGTCATGATTATCCTATGGCTTATTTATTTATTGAGGTTTAATACGACAGACACGTCCAGGAATCCCATTGTCGACATTAACAGCCACCCAGGCATGTATGTTCAGTCCTCGGCCACCAACGGCAAGCTCGCTAGCTCTCTCCGTTTTTCAGCAGCTTTACTCTGTTGTTGGGAGGATCTTTTCCTCACCCTGGAGCTGGAGGAATCGGTCTTCACCTTCCTACGCCACCCCCGTTTCGACTTGTTTTTCTGTAGTATTTTCAGAAGCTCAACTTTGATATCACACCATTTGGTCTACACCCCTCCCCACCCCCCCCCCCCCTGAGTATTTGGTCCACTTGTTTACATTATGACGTGAAGTGGTGCACCTGATAAAAATTTTTCACCTTGACCTTACTGGTCAAGTACAATCTAGAATGGCCAGGAAAAGAGCTGGAGTTTGAAGCGGTTTTGGTTCCATACACCTTTAACGGAGTCAAACCTTTTGGCGTTTAGCTCAGTTTAACCCTTAGCTGAATTAATCCCTGCAGTTTCCTTAAACATAAAACTGCAGTTCCCCTCCTGAGATAAACAGCAATTTCTTAAAACATCACACCTTGTAAAATTCTTTTGGCTCAAACTTGTGTCGCTTTAGTTCAGTTCAAATCACTTTTTAAGTCGTCGCCTTGACCACACAAATTAATCCTCAATTTCTGGCTTTAACTATTAACGCAAACCACAAAATACATACACCAGTTTCAATTGATCCTCAGACAGAAACTATACAGTACGGCGCCAACCCCCCTTTTTGGTGATATGACGGGCTATCATGCATAAAGTACGTGAAGAGAGGAGAGGGTGGCACACAGCCGAGTGACCCTTTGCGTGACCCGAACACATCCCAGGGATAAGTTAGTCAAGAGGCATAATCAGAGCCAGGTTGAGGCTGTGTTAGTATGTCTCTGCTTTCCCGAAATGCATTTGATCCTTCGCCTTGTTCAGAAACAATATATGCATACATGACAAAAAAAATCGCTAACACTTGATAATTACGACGATTCCACATCACTCCTGCATTTTATTTTCAGTGTTAAGTGTTTATGCGACATGTATTGTCAATACGAATACGTCACACGATACGAATTCAATCGTAATTCGTCCCTGTTGAATACTGGACATTCCCCAACAATACGTGTTCGTAACAGGTTCATAACTCACAAATTCATAAAACCGCGCAAATATATAGAGAAGGTGAAGGTTTATTATGTCCTTGAATACTGCGACCAGCTGAAGAAATTAAAATAGTACACCATCTGAGTCAAATTGGTACCCTTATCAGAGAAGGATATTTTTATGTTTGCCGTTGTTACTGAAAAGCTACCTCTGGCGAGACCAATCTGTTTGTGAAAACACAAAGCGGACCATACAGTAGTTCTGGTGTTTCATTCAACAAAAGTACCATTTTCGAGGAACACATGTCGTAATGTTATAAACTGTAAAACGTTTATCTTGTAAACATTAATAATATGAAACAAGCGAAACGAGTATCCCTAGGAAAACGTACACCCCCCGCCAGTGAAAATAAGCATCAAACCTATTTTTTTTTTTTTACCTTGACACGAGCATTTTTGTCGGATCTGGTTCATTTTACAAGGTCCTTCTTTGGTCCATAAAGACGCTTTGTGTGTGGCACGAAAGCAACTATGGCAAAGACGGTATCCAGACAGAAGGGCCTTGGACAAAAGGGCCTTGGACATAAGGGCCTTTCCCAAAACGGCCTTTCCCAAAAAGGTCTTTCCCAAAACGGCCCTAAACGAAAAGGTGGACAAAAGGGCCTTGATTTTTTTTCTAGGATTTTGGATTTTAATTATTTAATAAATATGTAATAAAATAACAAGTAAAAAAAAACAAACTTCATTGTGTTTTTAAAATTTTTTAAACTGCCTTGATGTTTTGTTTCAATTACTCCCCATCACTCTCTTGAGATTTCCGAAGCACTGTGCCACAGGTTAATCCCTGTTTGTATCAATCACTGCCTTGATGTTTTACTCATTGTAAAGACTCTTTCAATTACTTCCCATCACTGTCTTTAGATGCCAGATTTCGGAGTCATTGTGCCACAAAAGATAATCTTTGTCCTTTGTTTGGTTCCTCTGCACTGTGCTGTTTAAGCACACGCGCTAAGCCGGATGATGTTGGCGTGTCAGTGTCTTACCGATATACGAGTTTTGAATTTGAGGTCTTCATTTGAAAGGTGACCAACAGCAATGGATATAAGACAAGGTAATAAAGGACAGCCAAGCATTTGTCTCGAGGAATCAGGCAATAAAATCAATAAACTTTGTTTTTGGAGTTGTTATTTTATTACACAAAAAAATAAAAATAATTTTGAGAACCATATCCAAAAAAATTCTCAAGGCCCTTTTGTCCAACTTTTCATTTAGGGCCGTTTTGGGAAAGGCCCTTTTGGAAAAGGCCGTTTTGGGAAAGGCCCTTATTTCCAAGGCCCTTTTGTCCTGGGCCCTTCTGTCCCGGATTCGCAAAGACTGGTGGGGGGGGGGGGGGGGCTTGTTATAATAACACACTGAACGCACTTACAGACCGACAAGTCAAAAACATAATGCTCCTCCAGTCAGGTGGGGCACAAAAAAAGACATAATTGTTTAGATTTAAACTTGTCAGTGTTACCCTGTTCCCTGCCGAGATTATCATTAAATAAAACAACAATTGAATCGTTAAAGATACCCGTTTCTGGCTTGTTCGCCTGTTCCACGAAGGCTACTTGAGTACATGATGAGTTATTTATAAAGAAATATTCTGCCATAACAGGGAAACGGTCGACCCCTTTATTAAGCCAAATTTATCGGGATTTATAATCAATGTTATCTGAACCAAATTTTCTAGTTGTTACAAAGACAGATATCGGTGTTGCACTGGCGGAATACCGGGGATAATTCTGGAAGTCGGGCGGCCTGCGCTAATGACGTACGGTGCAAAAAAAAAAAAAAAAAAAAAAAAAAACTGCGCTATTTTCCAGCCGCGATGTGCAGTAATTTACAGAAACAGTACACCAATACCTAGCATATTGAAATGGCCCCAGCTAGTTGTTGTGAAACACGCAATAATAACGTGACAAGCGTTTTTATGGAACATACTGGAAAAATCGGCATAGAGTGACATCTGTGATAGTTGTGTGCCCAGGCGCTAGAATTATCCCCGATATACTGTTATTTGTCCAAGCCCAGAAACTTCTCCGTACAATTGTTCGATCATTTAAAAAATTGTCAATCGAACCCACAAAAGGAGTATTGCTTTCACCATTTGAATATTGCTCCCTCACAACTGTTCTATACAGGACAATCTCCCCTGAGAGCTTGTGCGACTACTCAACTCGTAGGAGAAATCATTATCCCATTTCCAAATACGATCAGTTTCTGAACTAAAGACAAGTCATCAATGGCAATGACAGCACAACACTACGCTATGGAGAACTGTAAATTTACTCACCTGCGCTACTTTTCCTCCGCGTTCCGGGGCCCAGTTTTTGTCTTAACTCCAAAAATTTTCAGTACTGCTCTGTAAAGCTTTCTTTCATTTTTTTTTTCAAAAACGTCTTTTATATTTTCTGTCAATATAAAGAATTGCCCGTTTCCCTCAGTACTGGACTCGCTCGGATTTTTCAGAAGGAAAAAATACCGATGAGAACACGTTTTGAGAAACAAAATTTATTTAAAGAAAACTAAGCCACCATTAAAAGTATCAGCACCATAAAACAAAATCAGAACGGAACTTCACAAGGCAGTAATGAACGTACGCGCAATTACTTTCTGGATAAACCTACAGTGGAACCTCCATAGCTCAATTCCAATATCTCGAAGCTTTTTTCATATCCCCACATGCAAAACCCATTTTGTTACTATCTGAGGACTCGAACCTTGGATATCTAGAAGTGAATTTACCGATCCCAACAACTTCGATAATCAACTGTATTTCTTGGCGGTTCCACTGTATGTGGGCGTGGCATTCAAAAGCCAAACAAACTAAATCGTTATAATTATTTCGCACGCTGGATAAAACGTCCACTGGCCTGAGCAGGGAAATCAAAGAAGAAACTCATCTGGTCTCCAAAACCTTGAAATGTAACACTCGTTTCAATTTTGTTTAAATTTTGCCACACTGCTTCATTCTGCATATTTTTCAGAAGATTAAAGACAAACATATACCCGAAAACACTTCTTACAGATGTGGAAAAAAAAGAACAAAAAAATTATACAGAAAAGAAAGAAGGAAACCACGTGGCAACGGCGACGTGTCCGTAGCGGTTGCCATTTATACAGGATTTAAACGACTGCTATATGAGTATTGAAACCACTCTCGTTCCAGAAGTCAGTTAGTCAGGGAAAAAAACACCAGTCAAGGATTCGGATTCATGCTGTTATTTAAACAAAGGTTGGCAAGGTGTACAAAGAAATGACAGACAGGCAGAACCACGCCCATTCACAACCCCCATTTTTCTACCAGTTTCTCAGAAACAGTCCTTATGCATCGAAAAATGTTTAAATGTAGAAAACACTAAAAACAAAGCGGACATAAGCCGTGTAACTACAGTTACGACTTATCGCCGGTGCAGCACGCGCACACTCTTTAAAAATGGTAAATTTTTCATATTTTAGGCGAAAAAACTGATCACATCATACCACTGATCAAACGTTGCAAAAATCTGGAGGATTCTAAACAGCAGGGATATCCGCCTAAAATTCCGGCGCATGAAACTGCCTTACGATACCTTTCCTTTTTGCTTTCCTCATATCCATTTAGTACAACATATATTAAAGGAAATGGGGTTAGCAGCATTGAGTATTATACAGTGATTAACGTGGAATCGTGTCTATAGGCATAGTCTTGCATTAACTAGATTGTGACCAAGAAATTCGAAAACACTTTGAACAAAGTCCCATCTGTCAAGTAAATGTCTTCTTCGGGTCTTTTAATATATTTTCTCTACTGGTTTACTTTTTACAAGTTCACAGATAATAATTTGAGAAAATTACCACATCCACATGACACTGTATGTACAAGCAGTTTATAAATCTGCACAGTTTTTGTGCTGCGGAATATATTCGTTTTGGAAGTTCGCTTAAGCTTTTAAAATGCAGATCCTATGATACCTGAACTGTGATGTAATCACAGCTTGCATCACATAAAGGCGTATTTTTCACTCGTTCTATCGGTTCCTGGACGTTCCGTACCTTTTCCTTTCCGTACCCTGCCTTTCCGCACCTTTTTTATTTCACGTTCCGCACCGCGCCAAAAGACGTTCCGCACCCTATTTGGCCGAACCGAACCCTTTCTTATTTTCGGCCTTTTCTTCAAGTTTTATTTTTTCATTTTCAACCTTGTTTTTCGGGAAAACAGATTTGCAGCATGATCAGTTGTAAATTATCCGATAAATTTTCAAATTGAGTAATGAAGAGACCAGCAAAGTTTGCGTTTTGATGACCAATATTGATTAGCTCATTTTTCAGCACTGACTGCAATTTTAATCTTCTGAAGGACTTGATATTACGAGTTGAGTAAGTCAGTCCTGGGTAAATGCTGCCAGCAGTACAGTGAACTGAATAAAACTTAAGTATACGCCATTTACTCTGATGAGGGAGACGATTAACGGAGATCATAACAGCCATCATTTATACCCTGAGACAATAACTTAACGTCCAAAGACAGGGCTTACTCCCCCAAAACGGATTTACTCGCCAGAGGCAGGCATTACATGTACTAAGACAGGCTATACACCAGAGGTGGATATGCCGCGGTGTAGTGATCTCCGTTAAGATTAGCCCGAAGGATCACAGTGATCATTCAGTGCAATGTACTGCTGGCAGCATTAGCTCGGACCGGACTGATTTACTCAAGTCGGAATATGAAATCCTTCAGTATACTGAAATTGCATTCAATTCGGGAGAAATTGAAGTGGTCACACGTTAGCCTCAATATTGTTGATTGCAATCAACTTGTTAAGTCATCGAAACGCAAACTTTGCTCTTTTCTTCAATTTGAAAGTTTATCAGATAATTTACAACTGATTGCGGTGCAAAATCCTTTTTTTTACCGAAAAATAATACTGAAAATGAAATAAATACAGGGTTCGTACAGATACTTGACGTAAAAAAATAAGCACTTCTAAGCAATTTTTCACCAAAACTAAGCACTTTCTAAGCACTTCTCGCTTCAAAAACTAAGCACTTTCTAAGCCCTGATATATATATATATATATATATATATATATATATATATATATATATATATATATATATATACACGCGACCATTCCACACCGTTTATATCGTCATATATATATATATTTAAAGGTGTCATTTCGGAAACCTGTTTTATTTATCTCTTTTGAAGTGGACTTATACCTTCGAAATTAAGGGCGATGCTACGGGATTTCAGGAAGCATTTAGTCAAACTATACAACGGTTTTAAGTGCAGAAAGCTTAACAAACAACTTTCATAAGAACTTGACTAGAAATACGATTTATTCCAGTATGACCCTTTTAATCTTTATTCAATTTTATGAAATGCCAGAACATCTTACATAATAAACATTCTAGACATGAATCATCTGGAAAATAAAACTTTTTGATTAGAACCAAATTTAGGAACTATAAAGAGCTAAGTATAGATAACGATTTTAAAATATTAAAGTCTAAAATTTTTCAAAAAAGTTATCAATCATACTACACACGACATTTTCACAAATATTGAAAACAGTGACAAACATACCATCAGTAACCACTTACTACTTTTATTCCGTGCCCTACCTAATCTCAGTAATATCACACTAGGTGATTAATTGCTTACGACATTTTATGCCACAAGAAAATTGTTTTCATAAGTAGGTAGGCGTTTTAGCATAAAAAGAACTCAACTCACAGCAATCTCTAAAAATAACAAAATTTAAAACTGAAAAAGCAAAATACCTGAACTATCTTATGTAGTGATCGAGTCCGGTTTCAACTGCGCAAAACTATAAACTTTAAGCAAATCCATAAATCTGCAGATGACTAGTCCTAAATTCTTTGCTATGTTTTAATACCACTTATTTTCACATTTTATAAATTCTATCACAATGATTACACGCGTACGCAAAAAAAAAAAAAAACAGCTTTCGGCGTCACCGGAACAATAAAAATAACTCTTCGCAATATATGAATAAAAATAAACTGTCAATAATAAATAAATATAGCAATTATACATTTGAGATGGCAAACTTACACACTTTAATGAAACAAAACTACAGTTAAATGAGCGCAATTTTTCAAGAAAAGAATTTCTACTTAGTTTATCGTTTCTTCATCTACAAATCAATGCATTCAAATTTCAAGCAAATTCACAGTGATAATATCAAACTCTCAACAATGTAGAATGGAACTACAATTTTTAAACTGCAAAAAGTAGATAAACGCATAAAAAATAACTGATTCTGGAGAAACAAAAGACACTTAATAATCAGAGTATACCCATTATGTCAATATCAAACGAGAGATCAATACTCGAGAGAGATCAAATACTACTTATCATCACAAAAATCGTACAAAAAGTACGATAGTTTCAAAAGTCACAATTTTTGTGTGAATACTTTACGGAGATTTCGTCTTTGAAACCAAATGGAATCCTTAAGTTCCTCCATTTTCTTTGACATTTTTTTCTTCAATAAGCCGTGCCTCCTGAGCTTTTGGTTCTTTGATCGCCTGAGGCTGTTTGACTCGGCAACCATGAGTTGAATTTTGACTCCTTTTGCAGTTTCTACCCTGTCTAGAAGGTCCTCTGACGATCTTCGCAAACCTTCAGCGTCACTTTCCAATCTTGCTTTTTTTCTCTTTGAGTGTCCGTATGTCCCGTTCGATCGAATTTCTTTTCGACTGTTTTGTCTCACCACATTTGAGTCTACGTTGATCTTCAAGATACTGGGAGTATCTGTTGCGAGCACTGTTGCACATATAAATCATCCTCTTTGTTATATCGACGTTCAAACAACCATCACTTGCTCTAGTATGATCTAAAATAGTTCTCTGCGCAACAAACGATTTTTCAGATAAATTGGTTACCGCAACTTCTTTATTCACCGAAAAGCCTCTCTCCACGGTAGCCTGTCCATGTGAGAGCATAAGGACAAGTTTCACAACATGCCACAACGGCTCATTCGCTTTGGATTCTACGTCTTTCTTGACAAAACAGTCCAATCTATCATTGGTGTAATCGAATTTCCTGAACTCCTCGGTACATCTCGAAACGACAACATCAATGAAATTGTCAAATTGGGTCTTCGCTTTTTCACAATCCTCACCGCCTAATTTTCCTGCATCATCTAAGATGCTGAGAACTTCAACGAATTCTTGACGGCAAACCTCGGGCCTAGAAGCCAATTCTTTCGGACTTTCTTTCGCACATAGCACTTTTCACGAGTTTATATTTCTGAGGAGATTTTGACTGAAGCTTCTGCATCATCTTTTTCAGATCCGATTTCACTTGCGTGCGGCATTCTTGAGCATCAGGTTCACTTATCTTCTCTTTCCTCAACTGTTGTTTGAGAGCTTTCTCAGCTGTGAACTGAGCCTATGTCCACTTTATCTGCCGGGACCATAGAGTCCTTGTCAAGTTTCATTGAATCTAAATGTCTCTGATTTCCGTTTTCAAGAGTGGGCTGTTCACTTTTGACGGAGGCTAGAACAGGCAACATGGGTCTATCGGTTTGAAATACCTCTAAAAAAGGCGTGACTTGATGGGCGATCGACAAAAACACGTTCAGCTTAACCTCAACCAGGGGATCACTCAGCCACATTCATTCAGTTTCAAGACTTTGAGCTTGGTTTTGTGAAACTTTTGGCTTCAGCGGCATTTGCGTAGGCCTTTAAATTTGGCAAGGTACTCAGAAGATTCTCAGAAACTGAAACATTCTCGAACCATCTGTGGCGACAGAATTTTCTAGGAAACACTGTTGAACCGGTAACCTCTGTATAATCATCTCGTCGTGCAGTTAGATCACTGAATAACCAGAAACTGTTTTCTAGGAACGTTTTTCTTTTCCATTTGCCGATACATGGAAGCTACCACGGCGCTTTCCAAGTGAGCCGATTACCGGTAAAGATCAACATATAGTATTGAATTATTTTACCTAAACGGGATTTATTATGGTACCGGCTGCTTTTAGATTGTTACCGACGGTTCTCAATAAAATGAAAAGCACTGTAAAATGTCGCCAGTGTTATCAAAAATCAGCAAGAAAACGAGTGAGACAATACCTTAACGTGAGACTGAAGCGTGACAGACGGACAGACGGACGGACGGACAGACCGAAAAGTTCAAAACCATATCCCTCCGTTTCACGGGGGATAAAAATATCCTTTCATGATATTTCAACATACTTCCTTTACATCATGAAAGGATATGTAGTCTTTCGTTACTGGATAAGGTTTACTTTTCCTTCCCCTCTTACTATGTAGGAGAATAGAATCCGAATAATATTTAAAGACAACAGGCCTGGACAAGGTACTCTGAAAATAGGTTCTGGACAAGAGGATTACGATGGACGCAAAGATGGTTGGACATGAGGTATTCCCAGATTCTTTGCTACGATGAAATGGCGGAAGGTAATAACTGCCCGTTTGAAATCAGAATAGTACGTAAGTCAATGTATAATATCATTCAGTTGCTATTATTTTTTTATTCAAGTGATTTTTATTGTTATTTTTTAAAAAATCTTTCTTTTTGGCACCATCGAAGAAAAACTGTGCCACCCAAACATCAAACGCACAGTAGCTTTAATAAGTCGACTCTTACCACATGCATAAAGCAAACGTAGTGGGCTTATTCTGTCATCCCCGGCCCACAGAGGATACAAAGACAAGGTCAAAAAAACTATACTCTTTAAGTAAACCGTATCCAAACGAACTACATGGTAAAATGAAATCTGACCTTCACCATATTATTATGTAATCATGACAAAAATAAGTAATTGAAAAATAAATATGTATATATAATAAATATATATAAAAAATAAGAATAATTAATTAGAAAACCAAAAATAAGCACTTCTAAGCACTTTGTCATGAAAAATAAGCACTTCTAAGCAGTTTTATTTTTTATTTCCAAAAATAAGCACTCCTAAGCACTTCTAAGCACTTGTACGAACCCTGATTAAATAATATTTAAGTCGAAGAAAACGCCGAAAATAAAAAAGGGTGCGGTTCGGCCAAATAGGGTGCGGAACGTCTTTTGGCAGGGTGCAGAACGTCCAAAAATAGGGTACGAAACGGTTCAAAAAGGGTGCGGAAAGGCAGGGTACGGAAAGGAAAAGGTACGCAACGTCCAGTCCCCGTTCTATCCTATTCGAAAGTAAAGCCTGAAGTGCATGCAGAAGGTGTAAAGTTCCATAACTTACGTGGAAAATTTGCTTCTCATTTTACTTAAACGACTGGATTAAACCGCTTGGATTAAACTGGTGATCTTTTTACTTAAAATTTGTAATTGTGGGAGACCAGGAGATGCAATCCTTTCTCAGTTCGAAGCAATAATTGCATAACAATCAGAACTTTTTGAGGGCATGGTGTCTACTATCTGTAGACCGGAGAGAACCAACCCATATTACATAATTCAGTACTGTCTCTTCTTCAGCAGCGGTAATTAGAACTGCACCAAATTAATTTATTCGCTGGCAATCACTTGGATTAAACTGGAAATGGTGATCTTTTTACTTAAAATTTGTAATTGTGCAACGCAATCTATATTTTGCAGAGTACATATTCGTCATAACAAAACACTGACCTCCACCAACCCCTCCCCCTTCCCCCAACAACATCCTCCTTATTTGTTTTAAGCAAAAGCTGTGCCCTGTGTTGATAAATTGAAATTTTGTGAAAACGACCGCTGCCATTTTTCTCCCAAATGAGAATTTATCACTGTTATTAGAAGCACTTGTTAATGTTCAGCATGCCAGTTTGACACTGAAATATCAATCGAATTTCTTGGTCACCAAGACATAGATAAACACAACACCGAAGAAGTCACAGAAACAAATAAATGACACCCACCGCGGTAGAACCGGGGGTCCCCGGTGACTGTGGATCGGCAGTCTGGTTACTCAAATTCGGTATCATCTGAACGGGTTGACTATATGACGTTCCGGGTAATGACTGATTCTGTGGTGAACTCAATGTGCTGGAGGCTAAAGGATGCGCGGCCGCTTGTGAAAACCCAGACATATCGAAACCTTGTCCACTACTGATATCACCAAAACTAACACCAGAAAAGTCCGTCTCCGCAGGTTCCTCTTTCACAATTATAGCACTATTCGAATCTTCCTGGGACTGGTCTCTTGGTTCCTGGTCTCTTCTTGAATGCAGGCTGTTACTCGTACTGTCCAATTCACTCGCTGACTCCAAAGTATCCGTTTTTTCGCGTTTAACTTCCGAATGCCCTAAAATGAATAAAAAACAACAACCGCGGTAAGCGTGGCAAAACACTACAACAATCAGAAAAAAAAACCGGTTCCAAATGTTTCGGTCTTTACAGTAACCAGTAGGCATATAAACGATTACTACCCTTGAATCTCTTTGTTGGAATATCATTGACCACAAACTTTCAAGTGCAGTTATAATGTTGAGAAATAAAACCACCCCCCTCCCTCCGTCTTCAGTAATCGCCGCCGAAGGTAAACGTTTATTATGAAATATTAACAGGGGGACGACAATATGAAACCATGGACCATTTATTTAAAACCGGGACAACCGTCAATACCCACCATCACTTAAAAGTTCCGTGTCTACATCAGCAGTGTCGTCGACATTCAGGCGTGACCCTTTCGATCGCTTCCGTTTCCGGTGTGACTTGCTTCGCGGGCTGGGTGCGTCGTCGGAATGGCTATCGTGGCTCACTGTCGTCACACTGACGTCCACTGATTTCTCTCCATGCTCCACATCGGTTTTTACTGTTTCTTTGATGCTCACAAGAATGACGTCATTTTTGTCAAGAGTAATTCCGATCAGCGCCTCTACACAGAATTCTGACGAGAAATTTAAACCGCTTTTACAAAGCATGGGCAGAGCTTCTGACAACAACTGTCGAACGCGATCTTGTTCTTCTTGAACCACCATCTTCTCAGTTACAAATGCCAAAACCTGAAAAACCACATATAGCTCTATATGGTTGTGTTAATTCTCGCCTTTGAAATCCTACAGCATGATCTAGCAGCCCCCCCCCCACCTATTCCCTCCCCAGGACGCAGCCACAGCAACCAATTTCTCGCAACTTTTTTTTTCAACTATAATCATGATTGCATAAATTATAACAGGAAACACACCTCGAGAATTGTAATGAGCAGTTGTTGTTAGAACTTTGAATTGCAATCAGTCACTGTTTGTCAACGGGACCGTGTTGCACAGGAGAGACGTATCATGAAAATTTTTGGCTCGCGCCTCGTCAATGAAGTGATTGCATTTCCATAATAAAACAGTTCAAACGCTGGAAAGTAGCAACATAAAAATGGGTAATATACGTATTCTATAATTCAAACACTGCACTTTGTCATGAAACCCGTAAAAAAGAGTAAACAGTACAAAAATGCTCACAACAGTCATGTTTTACGTCTGGAAAGTGATTTTACTGTTCGTCTTTTTCACTAGGATCTGAACGGTGGATACTGCAAACAAGACCTGGAAGGTAGGCGTTAAAGAAAATGCTACTGTCTGTTTTTATCCAGGTCTGGAAGGTGTTCACTTCAAAAAGGTTTAACTGTTTTTCCTCTTTCGGGGGCCTTGAATGTGGTAATTTCTGTCTTTTTATCCGGATCTGGATAGCGGTAGTTATAAACAGGTGCATTTGTTCGACTTTTTATGTGGGTCCGGAAGGTTGTCACTATAAACAGGTTTAATGGACGTCTCTTCTATCCGAATCTGGAATTAAGGTTTTACTGTGCGTCTTTTTTTAAGGGCCTGTAAGATAAACGCTACATCACCAACCACTTCCTCTATAAGTGTTTTTTTTTTTTTTTTTTTTGCAAAAGCTCCACGGGGCGCGGGTGCGGCTTCGAACGCCACACTAATCCTGCACCCAAAAATACCACCGAACTGACTACCTAAAATACATTCAATATACTTTGTCTTGGTGTGGTCTCCTGATCCTGGAAGATGGTCGTTACTGACAGGTTTTAATGTATGTCTCTTTTCCGCGTCTGGAAGGTGGTCGCCACAAACAAGTTTACTGTACGTTTTTTAATCCCGATCTGTATATGGCCGTTACAGAAGGCACAGGAAGGTAGCATTACGTTTTTCGAGACCTTGAATGTGGTACAATTTTCTATAAAATCTTTTACCACGGTCCAAAAGGCAGTCATAACATAAAAGTTTTTATCCGGGTATGTTCGCCATACACAGTTATGACTCGAAACATTTGCACAGTGGTCACTACAAACAGGAATTTTTTTTGTTTTTTTTTGTTTTTTTTTTTGTTTTTTGGTATGTCTTTTTATCCGGGTCTTGAAAGTTGTCACTACATCACTAAACCCCTCCTTCACTGGGTTTTTTCCCCCGACTCCCCAACCCTCCATTCCCAAAAAATGTTTTGTTTTTTTTATGTTTCTTTTCTGTCTACAAGGCTTCACTTCGCTTGTACTGTACACAGAAAGTATACCCAGCAGACATTTGGTGGTTCGGACATGTCATCACGACGTCGCTTCTTTGAAATTAAATTTTGTTTGGTTTGCCGTTTCGACGTCGAAGAAACGATCAAAAATAGAATAGCAGAAAGGATGTAACAACGACATTGCAAAGACAACAAACGACGTCATTAAACAACCTAAAACCGACATGGCTTAGGTGTCACAAAAAGACCAAACCACGAAGCATAATTTGTTGTCGGGTGGTTGTTAAAATTATATATGCTGTGATCATTGTGATATATGGTACTACGAATCCAGCACACAGCATGCCACGTTCAACGTTTGGAACCTAGGGCATCAAGTTTAACCCGAACAAGTGCTGCGTGATGTGCATTCCGGGGTTGCGTAAAAAGCCACTGAGCCACATGTACGACTTGTGCAACCACACCCTAGAAACCGTCTCAGACAACACCTGCCTGGGAATCCAAGTATTATCAGACTTGGTCAAAACACATCGGCAAAATAACAAACGAAGCTAATTCTGTTTTTTTGGTTTCTCACACTGAAATCTGATGTCACTGCCCATTAGAATGTAAGAGAACAGTCTACATATCGCTATTCAGTTCATTGCTTGAATACGCAGTCATTATCTGGGACTTGTATCTCAGAGGATACGGATCCTTACACAAAGTCCAAGAGCCGCGCGATTCATACTAAACGACTACCGCGCCCGAAACCCTGGACTTATAACAAACGCTCTTGCCGACCTTCAACTACCAGAACTGGTAACTCCAAGGACCAACTGCAGACTGGCGTGTTTCTATAAGATCGCTGAAGGGCTGGTACCGGCAACTGATCCTGAATTGTTCCGGTGGCGTAGTCAAAATCGACGCAAAATCAAAGCAAAATCCTTCTCTGGTCATATTCCGGATAATATTATAGATAAAAATGTGACAAGCAATAGTAAATGTTATGAAATTATTAACTGTACCACACCATAATCTAAAAATTCTTTTGTCGCAAAAAAAATGTTTCAAATGGAATGCATTAGACGAGGATATAGTCCAAGCAAACATTGGATATTTTTGACAGCAAAGGGACCTAATTAATGTTATCATTGCACCTCCTCACATGGCAGATATTATGCCTCTATAGGATTCTCCGCTGTACGTAATCAGATTCAGAAGAAGCGCCTCGTTATTCGTACTTACAGATTGATACACTCAGTTATTCAATAGTAGACATGGGAGCTGGGGTAGCTCGAAGAAACGACAATCTGCAAGGGCTCCGTGTACCGTTATAATTCCTCGCTAAATAAAGACATGCAAGTCAACTGCGCTCGCTCTGACGCACCTCTGTGGCTACTTTGTGCGACATTCAACGACCCACATGTCCCCACTGGCATTTGGTAAAGGTCCTCAAAGTACACCGGTAATGATACACAAGTTGTGTGTTACGCTTTAAAGACAGGAACGTAAACATTCGACAGGTGAGTGCGGATGTTAACTTTTCTGCACTTGATAATACACAGCCCTTTAAAATTATGCCCGTTTTACAAAAAAAGAGATAAATTTAGCTCCAAGAAGCGTGCCACTATTGAGGTTCGGCGTATCCGTTTCAAATCCTCACTATATAACGATACGCAAGTCAACTACTCTCGCTTTGAGCCACATCTGTGACGATGTTGCGCTAAATTCAACGACCCACAAGTCTTTATTGGCATTCGCTAAGAGCCCTCAAAGTAATGATTCAAAATCTCTGTGTTAGGCTTTCTTTAATACTTGACATTTGTTTACGTCCAGGGGCTTTGGTTGATTACGTGAAAAAGTGACAGTGAATTTGGTACTTTTTCACCAAAACCTTTCGAACTGGTATTACGTGAAAAAGTGACAGTGAATTTGGTACTTTTTCACCAAAACCTATCGAACTGGTATTTCAAAAAGCACAGAAGAAACAAAAAGTGAAATATTGTGGGCATAAAGAATAAATCTATGTCTAATCCTGCCTCTATCAATTTTACTGGAAATCATTAATCCCTTGATTTGAATTTTTGGTCACTTAACTTGAGTCACATGACATTTAAAGCCCAGAACGTGAACAAATTTGTGACAGGTGATTGAGGAAGCTGACATTTCTACACCTTAACGAAGAAATAAAAGATATGCAGCCCATCAAAATTGTGCCTGCTTTGCAAAAAGGGTATTTTGCACATGAACTTGCAGTAAATGCTTAAATAACAGGGACCAGTATGTAGGATTCGTGCCTCGGAAGAAATAAGTTAACCCTATTAGCGGAATAATGCAAGGCTTCGCAGCTCTGACACAGAGATACCAGGGACAGGATATAGAACTGAATAGAATAGATCGTAACTGGGGACACAAAATGCTAAACTGCAACTCCACTAAATAAGGCAGCTGCAAGTTTTGCAACCCTATCGACTTAAATATACATCATTTTGTGACATTTGACAAAATAAATTTGTTTTGAGCAACGGAAGATGTTCTTTTTCGTTTTACCAATTTGGATCTACTGTGGACGTTCTTTCTCCTCCCCCTCGTATACGAAGTTATTTAAGTCAGAGCTAGCTCCAAGAAGCGGTGCGCTAAAAAGTTTCCAGGCACCGCTTCAAAGCCTTGCTATATAACGATAAGCAAGTCAACTCCGCTCGCTTGGAGGCACCCCTGTGGATACTTCGTACAAGATTCAACGACCAATAGGTTTTTATTGGCATTTGCTAAAGGCCCTCAAAGTACAACGATAATCATATACAACTTCTGTGTTACGCTTTCTGTAAAAGAAAATAATACGGAAATAACCCCAATACTCTCCCGCAATAATTGACATTTGTTCGTATACAGGGAGCATACTTTATTATGTGAAATAGTAACAATAACTTTTGCAATTGTTCACCAAAAAAACTTTTAAATTTGTATTACAAAAAGAACGTAAAAATAAAAAGTGAAATATTGTGGGTGTACAAAATAAATTTATACGTAATTCTGCATCTATCAACTATTTTAGTATATATTTTACAAATAAACTACAATCCCTTTATTTAAATTTTCGGTCCCTTGACTTTGGTCACGCGACATTTAAAGGCCAGAATGTAAACAAACATTTAACAGGTGGGTGCGGAAGATAACTTTTCTGCACTTTTATGAAAAAATAAAAGATATACAGCTCAGTAGAAACTGTACCTGTTTTACAAAAAGGGCATATTGGGCATGAACTTTCTGTAGATGTTTGAATAATAGGGGCTGGTATGCAGGATTCGTGCCTCAGAACATATGAATCTACCCCTATTATTGGAGAAATGGAAGGCTTCGTAGCTCTGACAGAGAGATATACGATCTTATACAAGTCAGAGCTACTCGGAGCTTAGTCCTAGATGACTCTTGCGGTCTTCCTATGACAGCAAGAGTCATAGTTCCTATAATAGGAAATGTCATTGATGTCAATTTTCAAATCTCGGCGCACGACTGGGGCCAACGGCGTTATTTTAGAAAACGTGTATCACATAAATGGCCCAATTATAAATTATGGTGCACAAGTTTTATGGTCAGATAACAATTTTTACTGAGAAAAATATGTGTTTTCTTGAGATCAGGATATCGAACCCCTTATTATCGCCCACAACAACAGTGAATCCACAGTTGCAAAACCACGCTTTACTCTAGTTTGGGAGTTTCGCTGAGGTCGAAAATAATGCGCCAGGGTACTTCTCAGTGTGCTTTTAAAGAAAAAGCCTGCCAGTTCGAGCCTTGGTGTCCTTGAACGTGCGCCGAAAGATCCAGAGCCTCGAAAATTGACTTCAATTGCCATTTCTATTGAAGGAACTGTGACCCTTTCTGTCCTAGGAAGATAGAAAGGGTCCGCTGGGACAACTCGGAGCTAAGTCGAGCCAGGGTAAACTGGGCATAAACTTTCTGTAACTGTTTGAATAACACGGAGTGATGTGTTGAATTCGTGCCTCAAACCAAATGAAAGCTGACCCCTATTAGAGGAATGAAAGACGTCGTAGATCTGGACAGAGATATACCAAGAGAGTGAATGAAAGAGCTGACTGGGAGCTGCTCGTAGTGCTGTGGTCGGAACTGCCAGTATCTCGGTGGCAGTAATTATCTAGGAGTAAACAATCATCATAAAAAAACGAGAATCACAAGTTATGATTTTCTCTTGTTCTCGATAAGATAGTTTAAAAGAGTTACCTTTGAATATTTTCTGCAAAGAAAAGAAGCACAGAGCAAACGCGAAATTTCAACAGAAGACTAATTTGTTCCCCAATTTCCTCCCCGGCTAACAATTTTTGAAAGAAATCTCAGTTATACAAAGATCGTTTTATTGAAAGATGTCCCTTCCACTGTAAATCGCAATTCTCAGTGGCTCTTCATCGCGAAAGAAGATATGCTCAGGCCTTCAAAGCATTACTTTATGTCCTTTATGTACACAGTTTTATACCGAAATGGCAACAAATTTATGAAAAGGCCTTGTTTTATGAATTTATTGGCACCAATTGTTCTTTCTTCTATCCCTCCTTTTCTTATTCTTTTAATCTCATCTTCTTCTTTTTTCTTCTTTTTCTTCTTCTTCTTCTTTCTTCTTCTTCTTTCTTTTTTCTTCTTCTTCTTCTTATTCTTTTTCTTCTACCTCTCTTCTTATTACTCTTCTTCAAAAAACTTACACTGTGTGTTGCATACCGTCGTGCTGAAAGAGTACTAGTGAATAATTCTGCAGTGCTGGTCCTTAAATTTACACCAAATACAAACAAAAAAGCAAAATAAATATTTTTTTAAAATAATAAAGAAGCCATAAAAGATTGCCCTAAATTCTGTGCTGTATTGTTGAAGGAAGCAAATATTTCGAGTTTTAAAGTGTATCTAAAGGGTACCATATCTTGTAATCAGAATGTTTAAACAAAACAACACAAAAATGCTTTCTTCTCACGTATCTAATAGGTACTTCCAGGCCTCGATGATCTGCCACGGTCAGTAAAGAAAGGTAATAAATATATACGATGGAATACCCTAAATATTTATTTTGTTCAGCAGATATAAAATATGAAGAAATAGCGGTTCGGTATTGCAGTTTTGGTAAACTAAATACTATTTGCAGTGATCAGTCAGTAAAAAAACCACATATGATTTGGCTAAAATATAGATATATGCTTGAAACAACGGTATTTTTGCATGTTATATTATGTTTCTGGCCAAAATGAAACCAACAACAAAATTCAGGCCTACAGGAATAGGGACTTAAATTCATTTTTCATTTTCATTTTCAACGTTTATTTCCAGATGTACAATGAAAGACAATACAGTACAAAACAATGGCTTAAGTAACTATAAAATATATTGACAGTTTGGAAAGGGAACAAGCAAAAGCTAACAGCTTACTCCTCGCTTGCCCTTTACAATTTTTCAGAATAAGTTTCATACAACCACTTCAGTATTGGCAGTAATTTCAGCTTAAACAATAAAATGACTATGAGAGAATAAAGAACACATAGAAGCTGAGAAATATAGAACAGAGGCAATCGTTGATTGGAATTTTTAGCATACTATACAATTACACTCTTGCGGGTTTATTCAGTTCACGAATTTGAGAAATTTGATAGCTATAAGTAATCATATGTACAGATTTACAATTTGATTTATCAACGCTTAGTTTTGAGCATGGCAAAGTAGTTAATGTAGAGTAGTTTACATATTAAGTTATGCACAGCTAGAAATAAAATGCATTTTCAATTTTGTTTTGAAGGAGGCTAAATTTGGTAGATATTTAAGGTCTTGGGGTAAGGAATTCCAAAGATTAACTCCTCTGATGCTTATACAATGTTTTTAACGGTTAGTTCTTGAATACAAAACCATAAAGTTTCCCTGTTGCCTTGTTGCCCGCTCACTATTTACAATCTTGAACAACTGTTGGACTGCATTTGGTAGGGCACATATATATGCCTTGAACGTAATAATCAGAGTTTTGAAATTTACAATATCATAAAATTTTAGAAGCAAAGAATTATAAAATACCGCATTAGAATGTTCATATAGTCACACACCATTTACAATTTTCACGGCTCGTTTCTGCAATCCGTAAATAGATTTTGTATTTGTAGCGTAAGTGTTTCCCCAGATCTCTGCACAATATGACAAATATGGAAGAAATAGAGAACAATATATCAAAAGAAGAGCATCAGCGTTGACCACATAACGTAATTTATACATAATCGCAACACACTTAGCTAATTTTGCTCTGACTTTACTAATTTGTACTTTCCAATTTAGTTTTTCATCTATAATCACTCTGAGAAATTTAGTTGACTGAACCTGGGATATTTTGTTCCTACCTATGGAGATAATCAGGTTGTTTTTTTATTTACAATGACTAAATACAATAAAATTGATTTTGGAAACATTTAAAGAAAGCTTATTCAAATGGGACCACCTATTTAATTTCAATAATTCGCCACTTATAACCTCACACATATACTAAGTGTCATTGCCTGTATAAAAAATGTTAGTGTCATGTGCGAATAGTATAAATTTTTGAAACATTTATGATATCATTAATATAAATAATAAAAAATCTACAGAAGTTTTTGCTAATTAAACAAGAGTTGACTAGAAGGATAGCAACAAGGGTCTAAAATTATTTACAAGCTTCAGAATATTGTAGACTGTCATTTAATCGACAGAATCTTTCAAAAAAAATTTGATCCAAAAAATTTACAATATCATAACATTTTAGAAGCAAAAAAAAAGTGTTGTCGCGTTTAAAGAGAGCTTTAAATTGCCAATTTTTTTAAAGGTTACAGTTTTAGTATCCTTACCTCGAGTGATTTAAGGACAAAGAACAAGATTCTTTTACTCCACTAAAAATCTCCTATGAAGAAACACTCGCCCAGAGAAAATTTTAAAAACATTTACCCGCACGAATGTTCTTGTATATCCTGCAAGAGAGCTAGACCGGTAAGCGTCGCTAATAAACGACCGGCCTTGAGTAATCCACACGTCCTTCACCTTTGGACTGTATCCGCAAATTTTTGTGTTCTTCAATTTTTCGGCTCCAGTGTTGACTGAAAACGGTTAAAAAGTAAATACAATTATGGTATTTTATTGTTTCAGTTATAAAGAATTTAATTGTAACCCTATCAGTATAACCACTCAAAGTGATGTCTAAGCTCTTTGTGCCTGCATCATTAAAAATTAATCTTGCACACATTTTACGCAAGGCCTATATATTGTATTAGCCTCCAAGCAAAGATCATAACCATTAATTCCGAGCGTTCTTAGTCAAGCCACCTCTCCTACCCAGACTCTTTGGAAGGGAAAGTCGCCTGGAACTACAAAACCGGTTGCAGTTTAACGCACCCGATATCGCTTACTTCATGTGTCGATTTACAAGGGTAGTAGTATGTGGCCAGCAATATGGAAATGAGATGCTTTGTAAACTTCATTTTGTGTGTTGAAATCTTTTTTAAAGACGAAACTTTGCAATTGATTTATGAGACAACTATCATAATTTAATGAAACTTTGGAAATATTGTAAGTTAAACAGGTTTATTAGACCTGGTCTTATCACATCAGTAGAGGGGTATCCGTCCTCTGTATGTACGTATGAACATGAGTACTATGTACGTATGTAGACTTTGACTTAAAATGCTTCTTCTACCTCAATTTAGATCTGATTCGTTTCCAATTTTGCAAGAATGTTCTCTAATAAGGCCTCTCTTCAAAAATTACTGTTTTGGCAATCTGCCAAAAATTGGCAAAATGGAAGCCATTAAAATTTTCCTCACTAATTTTCAATGCGCTTCTTCTCCCACAATTTTGATAGGATTACCTTCCAATTTTGTATAATTTTTTACCGGAAAGGCATCTCTTGAAATGCTACTTTTATGTTGATCCACTAAAAACTGACCAAATAGGGATGGGTGGATTTTAATTTATTGGTGGCAAATTTTCTAAATGCTTCTTCTCCCACACTTTCGATCGGATTTCTTTCTAATTCTGCATTGATACTCTCAAGACGGTTATCTTTTGAGTTACTTTTTTGGCGATCTGCCAAAATTTGGCTGAAAGGGGGGCATTTATAATTTTTGGTATCTAAATTTCCAAGCGCTACTTCTTCCAGTTTGGTAGGATTAAATTCCAATTTAGTCTAATGTCCGCTAGGATTTCCTATCTTGAAAATTTACTTTTTCTCCAATTTAAAAAGAAAAAAGGGCTAAATGGGAGGGACGAATGTTTTATGAGGCAGTCTCTTTTGAAATGTTTTGGGAAAGCATAAAAAATTGGCATTTCTTTTTTCGAAGCAAATTTTCCGAAGATTTTCCCCCGCAGTTTTGATTCGATTGCTTTCAAATTTTGTACGATTGTACACTAGGTTATCCTCTCTTGAAAAGTACTTTTATTGGCGATCTGCCAAAAATTGACAATAATGAACCAATGTGAACCATTTTGAAGCATGACCTCCGAGAGATCTATCTGTTACGTATAAAACAGAGTGGTAGGTATTTTCAGTGTAGTTTCTCACTTTTAAGTACTATTTATGTGGAATTCCAGTGGGTTTGCGTAGTAGAAATGTGTTATACACAGCATAGTCCGGCAAGCGTTGTTAATAACGACAGGCCTGGAGTAATTCATGCGTCCTTCACCTTTGGACAGTACCAAACATTTTAGTGGCGATCCGCTCAAAACTGACCATATGGAAGTACTTTGTGACATTGTCTGAATTTTGATTGGACTTTTTCTTACTTATCGAAGAACGTTTCTCAAGTGATCTTTTCTTTGAAAAATTACCTTTTTTGGTGATATTAAAAAAGAGTTCGCGCGATATGAAGAAATGTTAAGGAAATGAAAGGGGCATAAACAATGTTTTGCTACTGCGTTTTCGAGTCCCGCTGATTGTTTGCATGGCGATATCTTATGCAATAAGCAGAAACTCTCCGGTGCTAGAACAGCAAGATAAGTATTAGACTAGAGCATATTACCAGTAAATTTTCGAACAGATACCACCAAAATTGCCTCACAGGATAGAAATAGTATCAAGAGAAGTACTACTGATGATAAGGAGAGGAGTTTTATAAATTCTTCTCCACCTGTAGTTTAGGTCGAATCATGCGAAATGGTGGCATTTTCTATATCTTAAAGACAAGATTGCCAAGGAACCTTTTGACCATCTTTGATCTAGTGAATCAAGCACAGAAGGCTTGTAGGATCGCTAAAATGTGAAAGAAGTATTTTGAAAACTTGTTAGTGAAAGATTTTAAAGGTATGCGTTTGCCTGACCTGTAAGGGATTCAAAACTCACGCCTAAAATTTAAGGCAATCTGATCAAAACTTCTTGCAGAAGAAGAATTATTTTGAATAACGTACTTTCAAAACGGAAGCATGAAGTCAATTTTCTGTGCACCAAAAGTAAAGCAAAACTCTCCTGAATAACTCTAATTGCACTGCAAGAGCCGACGCATTTTTGAAAAAATGACAAAAAGTTTTAAAACGTTGCCAATTTGGCAAATTTCAGGTAAATATATTTTGTTTGTAAGTCATATAACCACGAGGTTATGGGAATTCTCTTGGTATTACTATGGACCTAGTTCTGAAAACAAGCTTGCATTATTGCGCCTCTCTGAGGTCTATTAAGATTTTGCAAATAATACCATTACTTTCATCGACACTTTTCAAATATTATATGACTGTGAAAAGAAGCACAAAGATACGATTGCATCGTGCTTACTCAAGCAATGATTGCAAAAACTCGTGAGCCGTATTTGGTGTGGTCACTGATTATGAGATGCCCTCGCCATTCTAGTTGCTGCCTAATATGCCTGTTTAGACATGGAACTGTACTCCCGTTTTTGTTCAGACTATCTCACAAGAAATGCTAAGATGGAGTCGGCACTCTAATACCATACAAGCCGTATATAATGTAACCATTGTTGATAAGATGCTCTGCCAATTATTTGGTATTGTCTTGACCCCGATGAAAACGGGCACTTGAAATTCAAGTTAAAAGTATGCAATATCAAAAGGAAAGGTATTTAATGTAGGCGCTTGCCAGCTGATTAAACCGATACACGAGGGAAGCGTTAAATAGCAAACAGTTATAAAGTTGCAGTGACTCCTCCCTCCACAGACGTCGGTTTGGAGAATGGGCTACTCGGGAACTTGTTGGACTAAAGTCACTTGGGAAAAAGATATGAGCTTTACTTGGGCGATAATACAATATTTTGGCATTTTAAAAACATTGTAAAAAATAAAGTTTCAATTATGCATATTCATAGAGACTTTTAGTACTGACGCTAATAACTAAGTATTTAAGTTCTTTATAAGTGAAAAAGAAACACTATTTTCATGGTAGCTTTTCAACTGTTAAAACTTGACACTGGAGTCGAAAAGCTACAAAATACTATATTGTTTGGACACAGTCCAAAGGCCAAGGACGCTTGGGTTACTCAAAGCCTATCGTTTATTAACGACGCTAGCCGTTCTACAACTCAGCGAGTAGTTTAGTCATACGAAATATTTTAGCAGATGGATTCCAATCGTTATAAAACAAAAACAGCTGACCACTGAAGATATATATATATATTTGTTATGTATAAACAGAGCGGATGAACATTTAACAAAGTAGTTTCGCTCTTTTATGAGTATCATTTTCGCGGAATCCTCAGTGGTTGTGGAATCGGAAGAGGTTGGCTGTTGAACAACACCGGATTGACTCCGAAACTTTGCTCTATTATAAGCTGTCGGATGTGTGTTGAGCACTTTAATTAACTAATGAATCGTTGCTATGAAAAAGCTCACGCACGAGGAGATCAATCTGTAATGTATAAACACAGAGCGGAGGGATATTTTAAAAAGTAATGCATCTCGCTATGAGTACTATTTTTGCAGAATACCCAGTGGGTTTGCTAGGTAAATTAAATGTTACACATAACAGATAAGACCGCCGTAGAGGCTTGCTGCTGGGCAACAAAGCCAAAACAATTAATCAGTCAATCAAAAATCAATCAATCAGATCAAATTTATTTACAGAAAAACACAAATTAATATCAGAAATATTCATATTCATGTAAGCCGTATGTGGTAGATGTTTTTTTCTGTGCAAAGTATATTTTTTATAATTTTGAATTACGGAACCTACTAAATGTTATATCGTTGGATTTCGTAAGTGACGTGAATTATTGCAAAAACATTCAATTGAATTTAAAAAACAAATAAGTGAAAAATCGTAAAATATGCAAAAAAATGGGAAGAGTTCATAAAATAGGACGCACTGTACTGAATGTTTTAACGAGGAATATTGATCAAGGTTATCAATTAGTCAGCCATAGGATACCTAAGCCCACTACACAGCGGAGACCTCAAATTAATAACTTTGCTGTCAACAGTATAGAAACGCTGTCAAGACCACGAGTATACAAACAGGTACAATGATCAGCTGTTTGCTTCCGCAATCTTATTCCTATTCCACGCTCACATACAGACGTAAATTTGGCCAAATCACACGAGAAACTAGTCCTGATTAACTCTCAATCAGTGTGTAACAAATTCAACAGGATCTGGGAACTAATATTTACACAATCATTTGATATATTAGCTATCATAGAGACCTGGATCACCACACAAAATGACTCCGTAACCGATCTTATAGCCCAAATGGGGTACGTTACACACTCGCAACTCGCAAAGATGGCAGAGGCGGGGGAGTAGCCGTGGTGGCAAAATCATCGCTCAAGTCTTCTAAGCAAACCGAGGCACTATTCGATACCTTTGATGTGTGCAACCCCCTGATCCAATCTAAGCCTAATCCAACGACTCTTATGGTTGTCTATAGGCCTAGAATAGTCAAAGAACCATATTTATTCTAAAGTTTACACAGTGCCTTGAGGACGCACTGGTAAAGTGTAATCGTTTGCTTGTTTGTGGTGATTTTTGACATTCATGTTCACAACAATGACGATGCTTTTGCCAAGGATTTTAAGGATGTCTGTGATGTATTTTCCTTGAGACAATACCTCAGTGAACCCACACATACTGCAGGACATACCATTGACCTCATTTTGACTCGTGATGACAACAACCTAGTGTCGACACCATCAACGCCTTTTTTATTCACTGATCACTTCGCTGTTTAGACAGTTTTATCCCTGCCTAAAACAGTTTATTACTAAAACTTGAAACACGTCAAGTCCGAGACATTAACCAGGAAAAATTCAGCCTTCTCCAATCAGAGGAAAACTCCATTGATGAGCTTGTTGGCAGATTTAATAATCTGTTAAAGGCTTCTCTCAATCAACATGCCCCTGTGAAGAAAAAGAATACCCGCATAAGATCAGCCAATCCACGGTATGGCGCAGGAATACACGAACTGAGACACATAAAAAGACGTTTAGAACGGCACTGGAAGCGAATTAGAAAAATCACCGATGATATGACCCGCGCAGTTATAAGTAACTCACCTGATAAGACCTGTCTCTTATTCCTTATTCCGACGTCGTTATTGAAGATGTGTCTTGATGAGGTTGTACCAGTTATTACCGCAATATATAAACGATCGCACAGTGAGGGAATCGCTCCTTCATCATTCAAAGAGGCAATAATCACCCCATTAATAAAAAAAGCCAAATGGTGGAACATTATTGTCAAATTACCGTTCATTGTCAAATCTTTCGGCATATAGAAAAGGTATATATTATTCAGGATAGAGGGGACCGGCGTTCCACAAGGATTAGGACTAGGTCAATGGGCCTATACTTCATACACACGAGAACTATGATTTATCTTATTGATGATGTCGATTTTGCAGATGACACACAAATTCAAAGATCTATGGGTGTACAGCTACAAGCAAAGCAAGCTATTGAAAACTGCATAACCAAAGTCTCAAAGTGGATGAACGAGAACAAACTCAAACTTAATAGTGACAAAACAGAGGTGATTTTGATTGGGACTCCACATCAGTTAAAGAAAGTGACATTTAGTGCATTGACCGTGGACAGCATTGAGGTAACAACAAAGTCAACAGTGAAAAATTTGGGTGTTTATTGATTCAGATCTTAAGATGAAATCACAAGTCAATAGTGTTGTAAGAACCTGTTACAAAAACATCCACATGCTAAAAAAATATTACGGAAAAATGTTACCAGATCGGCACTTCATACCCTAGTTCAAGCCTGTGTAATCTCTCGCCTCGACTAGGCAAACTTGTTACAGTTCGCCATACCAGAGTACTTGATCGATAAGTTGCAACGTGTTCAAAACATGGCAGCTCGCCTTATATACGATATTGGTCACTGTGATCATATTACTCTCGCACTCGTCGATCTCCATTGGCTTCCAGTACGACAACGTATATGCTTCAAGATAGCTGTGTTGACAAATGCCTCCATGAAATGGCGCCGGAATATCTCAAGGCTTAATGTCTTGGAAAGATCAACCTCGAATACTTCGTTCAAGTGAGACGCGAACACTTCAAGCACCGCAAACTGGAGTAAAGTACGGTGGTGACAGATCATTTCATGCAGCAGCACCAAAAATCTAGAACAATCTTCCATGCCACATACAAGAAACCACATCGTTAGCTGTTTTTAAATCAAAACTAAAATCCTTTTAAACAAGTATACAGTATTAGCCACTAGTAATTAATTGTATCGTGCATGTTCTTATTTCCTTTTATTTTAATTTATATTTAATTTTATTGTTCTATTTAGTATATACAGCGCATAGCTCAATGTGTATTTGCTTTATAAGAAATACGTAATAATAATAATAGTAATAAGATCAATTTTGTAGAAGAAATCACAATAAATGATACTTATATCAAAGGGAACAAGCTCAATTAAGTGACCGTTTTAACCTTAACTTTGCATGCAAATTTACATTATGTACAAAGCAGCTTAAATTTTATAGTATCATAATGATGAACAATTATAAAATACTAACTGGAAGATATTTGTAACACTATATTAAAAGAGCATGAAGACTAAATTAGGATCTAGATTTAGTTATGCTGATAAACAGTAAATGCGAGAAAAGACATACAACCATGTTGCAAATAAAGGGGAATTAAATAACGAAAAGTGGCTAATATGTCTGTTATCTATTGCTTATAAGTTAATTGTCAAAATAAAACAAAATTTTGAGGATTTTGAAGTTATTCTATACATTTCGGAACAATAATTGCAAACGTCAAACGCCAAAGAAAAGTTCTCAGTGAATTGCATTTTTAACTGAGCTGTTACGAGCTTTATTCAATTGATGAATTTTAACCAATGAATCACAATTTCGACAGTTGGAGTCATTTTGGGGAATAGAGTGACAAGTGTCAAGCAATGGTCTCACAGTTAAACATCACTAAATTGTAATTGACGAGGTTAAGCATTATAATACCTACGATGATAGGGAAAACGGCTATCCATCTGTGTAGTTGAGCCCACATGGAAAAGCGGTCCTCAGGCTTTGAATCCAGTTCAATTCTGTTTTCAATCTAAGACCCTTAGCAGCATCTTTAGAGGGGTTCAGGCTAATAAAGTCTGCTACATGAATTTTTATATCATCAATCCCCTTATGGTCCCACCTATTAAGGTAAGAGTAAACTGGATAAGTTATTTCTGTTAATTCACCCAAAGTGTCCTACAAAGTCTACAACATGAATTTGTATATCATCAATCCCCTGTTGCAATACGTAGGCCAAGCAGGCAGACGTATAATGGATAGATTCCAAGGACACTTAATGCGAATTACATTTTTAAACTTACTAATTGAATTCCCATTATCATACATAATACTCTTTTGGTGCCCACGAAATTATAACTTAGCAGTTTTATGCGTTCGCCTGGTCACCTCGTTTCTCCGATTAAATTAGAAAAACGAGCCATATGTGAGGCATGTGACAGAGAAACAATGACAAAGATCTCATAGAATATGCACAATAAAACTGGCTATATAAAGTATTCAGACATGTTTAGCTAATTTAGGTACAACTTTCAAAAAGTGTCTCCTTCAAACTTAATTGGTCTTTTTATTACCTAAAATATTTCTTTATTGTCATAATAAATTCTTGAAAGTTCGAACATCATGATACTGGTAATAGTACCTTTTACTGAAAGTTTATTTAATTTAAAATAATTGTTTAATTTATACCACTTGGCTGTTCTCGTTTCTGACATGTGAGAAATGTCGTTCCTAGTGTGAGATACATTTGTCGCATCAACAGAGAAGTTTTGAAATATTAACTGTATTATTGATATACAGAATAAAAAAATTAGAACCCAAATGTTACATGCTTTCTCTCTGATAAATAGCTCTGTAGGCATTGATTTGATAAACCATGAACACCATAAAAGAGTTTTCTATGTGCTAATAATAAATGTTCAATGATAAAAAAGATTTATTCTGACTTATGAATCCGCCAATCGTACACAAATTTTAACAATTAAAGAAGTTTTTTAATAATTATAATAATCCCAAATAATTTTATCTTTGCACTCGTTTTTTAAACAAAATCTGGCAATAACGACAACCTTATAGCACCCCCATTCCAACAACAATTGTGCGTATCCCATAGTTTGTAGTTATAGGAACATTGACCACTTCAAGGTCATGGCGTCATAAGTAGGTGAACCAATAAGGGTGAAGGTTCTATTGTGAGTTTCAGATTGCCATGATAAGTAGGTGTTTCGAGATAGGGCTCCTAATTTGTCTCATAGGCGTGTGGTGTTTCGCTTACCAGTGCCAAAAATGATGAAAGTGAGTCGGTTCCGAGGTCACAGTTACGCATCGGTACAGCATAAAACACAAGGCAGTATTGCTTGTTTACAAACACGAATGAAGCTGCAAGAAACTATTTGGTTTTCCTTGCTTGTAATCGATGAACTCTTGAATCAGCATATTCTGTATGCACGCGATGAAGGTGACTGACATTTTCTGCAATAGGCTGAAAGAAAATATGGGGAAGGGGATATCAAGAAACGACCTGCCCCTCAGACAGACCCCAAAAAAGTGGCGTTGATTCTTCAACTATATTTATTAAGCAATAAAAAATGACTACACAAGAAGGTAGTGTTATGGTCATTGACTAAAGAGGTGGATTCTATGATGTTTAATTAACATTAAAATTGACAAATATGTGGTGATTTAGATGTGAAATATTTGGTTTTTTATGCCGAACTGATCTATTTACCCCCAATCCACAGGTACATATTTCCAAAAAAAAAACTGAGTAGCATCGGTGTTCTCGACTCTGATTGGGTGATAAATGACAATCAATGTCTAATTGATTTTATAAAAACAAGACTTAGCCAGCATTTTATTTTGATAGAATTGAAAAGTTCATTTAGCGATAAATTGCTCAAGCAGAATATCTTGGTAATTCTCTATATCATCTTTAATTGTTGAACAAACTTAATTCCTTTTAGGAATTGAAACTGTAGTTAATAAGATACAAGTTTCTACTATTAATAAAACCTTTCATCTTGTTTTTGCAAAAACATTCATTTCCTTATAATGAAGAATTTTGATCTATTCAAGGTTCATATTCTTTAATGAATGCAACCTTCTATCTGTTGACATATTGTATGAATTAATGCACAGTATTTTAATCAATCTGGAACAATTTGGATTTGATAAAAAATATGTATTCCAGTAAAAGCTGCGTATATATGTGCTTCGAAAAAGTTAAATTTACAATCTATCACCTTTGTTGTATTATTGTCTTTGTAAGCATTGGTTAATTTTAACTGCAGACAGATGTGTACATGAAATGGAGTTGAATATGGTCATGTAATGTGATCACTGGAGGTCAACCAGCAAATCAGGCTTTAAAAGGGCCAGGGTATACTGTAGATGTTTTATTTTTCTATTTTCTTTTCAACAAAATTACTAAAATTACGCAGACTAAGTATAGCTCCTATTTCGATTCAGCATTAAGAAGCAATGTATCTTTTATTTGTAAAAAGACTACTTGTTGTCAAATTTGAAAGGACACAAATGCACATTTATATATTCATAAATCTTTTATATAGTCAGAAGAGATTTCATTTTTTTCATTTGCTTAGACGAACTTGGACTACCTCACAATAGGAGTCTCCAATGACCTTTACCTCATCTTTTGTTTGCCTAAGGAATGAACCAAACTAGTAAACCATCTCTGATTGGTTACTCGTCAGCTCGTGACTCACAACAGAAACTTTACTCTCATTGGCTTACCAACTTATGATGTCATGAACAGGTTGTTTCACCGAGAAAATAGAGGGGAAACATACGGCCACTCTATACTACTATGATTAAGATCACTTTTTCAAATTCTTCACTTTTTCCTTATTTATGGTTGGATTTGAAAGAGTCTGTTATTTCTTTGCTCGTTAAACTTTGATTTTTAACGAATTTTAAAATATGGAGTTAAAGTTCAGAGCATAAGGTCAGATATATTGTCTTTTAACGCTTCTTTTGCTGCCTGATCTGCCGCCTCATAATCCAGAATGCCGACGTGGCTTGGACACAAAAAACACTAGGGATTTGCCCTCTTTTATTGTCCTATCGTACCGTTCTATTAGGTCTAAAATCATTGTATTCTACCCTTGAACATTTTCTAGTGATTGTAAAACTGACATGGAATCCACACAGATTACAAACTTTTTGTACCTGCTGTTCTTAACGATTCCTATGGCCAGTTGAAGTGACCAAATCTAGGCCCAGAGCAGTTGGGTAGTCTACTTTTTAGGGTATTTGATTTTGTAACTATATTTCTGGATTAAGGTTGATATTTCGCTCGAGGCGTGGTCGTTGTAGCATTGAAACACGGCATTATTGTATGGGCCCATCCAATGGCTGGGCTAAATCATTACAGAGGCTATTGAAACAGCACATACAGTTTCTCCCCATAAAACACGCATCGGTGAAGGAAAACACAGCGCATAGGGACTTCGTCTCTAGCCTCAGTAAAATATTTTGTTTTCTTTTTAGATTTGGGTGATATTTTTTTCTTGTTAAAAATGGTTAATTGACAAAACAATGACAATATTTTTCGTTCAACAATCGCATTAAAATGTTGCAATTTGTCCATTAACACAACAACCCAACTAAAATATTCGTATAAAATTATCAATTAACATGAAATACGAGAATGATAAGCTGTGACGTTTGTTACGTAAGTACACAGACACGTCATACCAATGATGCTTTACTACAGGAGACGTTTCTTTATAGCTTACACATAACTCTGTTTTTTTGTTTTGTTTATGTTTCGTGTTTTGTTTTTTTTTTTTTTTGAAAAATAAAAGCGGGTCTTCAATTAATTACGATATAATTTTTGTTTTCAACGGAATAATCATTTTACCCCCTCCCCTATTTTAGGAAAAACGCGGAAAATTCGACAATTATATCTACTCCCTATTTTTTGTTTTAAGCTTTTCCGCGTTGTTTTGTGCGCGCATTTTGTTTCCATATTTGATACAAGTGCCCCCCAATCCTCCTGCGGATGGGGAGGGGGGCGTCAGCGTGACATCTAGCGTTTCAAAATATATTATGTAGAATTCTGCCGGCCTTGCATTTGCTGTTTCCATGGATGGGGTATTCCTATGCAACTGTCTGTAGATTTGGCCCATTTTCTTGATCAGATGTGTTGTTTCTATGGATGGGGTATTCTGATGCAACTATCTGTAGAATTGGCACATACTGATTCTATATGTGCTATTTCTGTGGCTTACAGCTATAGGATGTTCCCATTCTACACCCATCAACATAAAAACAGCCCATCTTGTTTACAACACAAGGCAGTTTGTTCCCATTTGTAAGGGGAGAAGAAAATGTTTGCTATTACAATAGCCAAATATGGGCTGAAACTATAGAAGCGCAAAACAACGAAGATGGGGTAAATCAATACCTCGCTGTTATTGGATGGGCCCATTCTACGGATGGGCTGTTTCAATACAACAGTCGTTATTGCCGTTTTGCTATAGGAGGTACAGTCGGTTAAACATGGGGTGTAGATCAGTGCCGCGTGTTTCTTGGAGGCAAAAGATGCATCAAAGTCAAAAGATCTATCTGGTTGGTCCAAAAACCTCTTATGTTCCAATGAACTATTGCCACTTTATTTGCTTTTTGTAATGTTTCTTTGTGTAGACTTGAGTTTTATGCTGCCGATTTGTCTGGTTCTGGCCCTGTTGGTGTTTTGGGGAGGGAATGGTTGCTTTTTAGGGGACTTTGTTAGCTTACCCGATTCGTCAACATCTTCCAGAGCCAAGTATCGGGTTTCCCCAAATTCAAAATTGAGTCGAAAATTTGAGTGGCTCTGGTACTTTTCCCTTGCCTGGCGAGCCCTTTGGAGGTGTTCTTTGCACAGGCAGTGTTTAGAGGGATGGCTTTCTCTCATCGATAGTGATTTTCTTCAATAGAAGTTGTGGTGGTAAATAAGTTGTTTTCCGCGTCGTCCGTTTCCATATATGGCCCGTATTTGGTTTCCTTAATGGTCACCGAGCGAAGAAATCATGGTTTGACACCCCGTGCCTACTGTTGTGTGACTTGTTTTTACGGCAGCGCAGTTTCGTCAGTCATCTCCCTCAAAGATTTTGCGAGCATCGGTGTGTGTGTGACACTTACTGTTTTTATTTGTTGGACTTTATTTTCTTTTGTCAACATTGGGCAGTTTCTAGATGAGGCCGCATGGGCACCTTTGCATTTTTCACCTTTTGATTTGCGATTGTCTGTCGAGTGGCTTATTTCGCTCATCTCGAACAGGTGATTTGTTGCTTACATATATTACTGCTGTGCCCATTTCGTGGGCAGTTGTAACACAGCAGCGGGTTTGGGATGTATGTCCTGACATCTAAACTCAGGCGAACGACTTTAACTCTTGGTGGTAGCGAGGACGTTTGAACGGTGAGCTTATAGGTACCTCCTTTTATCATAGCTCTGGCTGCTAGAACACCTTGGTTCTTGGGTCCTTCGACCATTTCTTCCTCGGAACAGCACAGACTTTTGTAAAATTTAGGCTTCTATGTGGTGCGCACTTAACTGTAAGTTCAACAAACGGAGGTTTTACAGAGCTTATTGCTCTGCTTTAGAGTGGTAACCCGCAGCAACAAATCGCCATATCTTAAGCGCTTCACTGTGTAATTTGTTACAAAGATGGCTGTCAACTGTTTCCTATTCGCCAACGGCGAGAGTTTCAGTGGGCCGTTGGTTCTGGAGATAAACTCCGGAAAAGGCATCGGAGAAGATTCTATCTGAATATGGAGCTGCTTTCGCGGGATTTTTGTTGTGTTTTTATTTTCATCCATGATTTCCGAAAACTATTTCGCCAGGTCTGCCGGCCATACTTTGACCGACCTTTTGGCAGCGGGGCTAGGTCACCTGATATAATCAACTAGGCGCGGCGGTATGCCCCATTTAACGCCGTTAGATTGGCCCTATGGCCGCAGTGTGATTAACGACCAGCGACCAGCCGTTAATGATCGTGACGGGCCATCATGACCGCCCTTCTAGGGCTGAAGAATAGGGCCAAAGCCGCATTTTGGCCACCAGGCCCTGCATTGGCTAGAACCTGGTAATCTCAACGACCGGATCACCTGTCTCTCTCCAATTAGGGATGCAATCCACGACAGAGTGCGTTTTTGGGGCAGGACTGATTTCAGCAAAGAAGACCCCTGCTACTGAATTTCATCTGGGGAAAATGCAGAACAGATTACCACAGTTTTATGCGATCCACGTGTGAACGATCTAACGAGGTCAATGCAAGGTTGTTTTGATGGAAGGAACAGTTAAAATTTGTTCTGAGTCTGGAGAGAAATATTGGTATTGGTTTCATGGTAGGGGAACGGTAGGGGAAGACGGTGAGATACCAGTGGAACTGAGGTTACCTCAGTAAGACTTGTACCTCGAGGGGGGTCAGAATATGAAAACTCCGGCCCTCCATAGGGTCGAGGAGGGGCTTCTTTAATAATTAAAGGGACGAACTAGGTGTCACTGCAAATACTCGGGTACGCTCCGGCTGTGTATTAGGTCAAGCCGGTGTTACGTGTAAACAAGCCACCCTCAATTTAAAGCCCCCTTCTCTATATAGTCTTATGCGGGGTTGTAATCCCCAAAGGGGTAAGTGGAGCTTGTTTGCACTGACTAGTGTAAACAAGTATTTGCGAGAATATTAGAATAGAGAGTATAAGAACAGAAAGTTACACACCACATTTCTGCTTAAGTTTGACCCATGTAAGTTGAAAAAAATTACAGGAGATGAATCTTATCCCCCATTACTATATCTCACTGCTCGTACGCAGAGCCTGAGAAAATGTCCTCAGGTTCAAGGTTGCCAAAATCCGCCGTAGAATGGATTAAGTATTTAACTTTAAATCCTGCTAATCCGAAGAACTGACATCTGCCGAAGGAAAATGGGATTACAAAACCAAAGTAGTGTTGCAATGAATCCACATCCTAGATTATTAAATTAAGTAAATAACTAATTTCTAAAGTGTGCATTTGCAAATGAATATTCGCAAAGTAATGACATCGCTGGAATTGGTAAATAGTGATGCTGGAATTGGTAAATAGTGATGGAAAAAGTTAAAGAAAAAACGGGAGAGAATGAAAGCATAGACCCAAGAAGTGTTACAAGCAGCTTGACCAAAGAACTTTAAAGAACAAAATAAAAGCACTTTTTCAGATAAAGGTTCTCTTTTTGTTTCTCGTCTTTAACCAAACACAGGTTAAAAATACGCGCGCAGAACAAAAAAACATATATATTTCTAGCAGGCTGATCGAGAACGAACAATACTATGTCAAGTAGGGGGAACTGAATGAACAGGGGAGCTTATTTGAACACACTATATGCGTGCAAATAAGTTCAGTGGAGCTTTTTTGAAAAGTGGGGGAGGGGGGGGCTTTCTTGCACCCAGCATCTGGAATAAACCATGTCGGGATTGTGCCATCCTCGAGTTTCTCGAATTCTCAATGTCTTGGCTGGGTCATGTATAGACTCATACATGTGACAGGAAGGACAAATATTGACATTCACGAGTCTGTAATGACCCGTGTCGGGATTATACTGACACTGGTTATCTCGACGGTTGAGATTCAGCTTCGAGATTCGGTTGTAAGTAACAGTGTAACGATTCGGCTCAATGTCGACCTGAGTATTATTATTATTATTGTTATACAATATTATATCACGCGTAGGTATCATATTGAATCAGGAATGTTCCGACTGGTGCTTATACCGGATTTGTTTAGCATCATATAGTATATCATGCACTTCTTGAACCCGTATTTTGAAGTGTATTTTATGACTAATAAACAAATAATAAAGTTTAAAGTCGTTTAGAGACATACAGTCCATATTGTTTTCGCAAGGTTTCTAAGGATTCAAATGATACCAAACGCCGCACTCACAGCAAGAGGATTGGTAGATTGCTAAACGGGCCGTACGGTGTTCAGGTCGACATATCCCCAGTGTTACAACTTAAGTTGCACCCATTAACTGCAAAACAGGATGAATTAGCATCCTCCTGAATCGAATTCATATACATGTAGTCATTTTTATGCATCGCTACACTCTTCTTTTAGGGGAGGGAAGGGAGTGGATGAAACGCAACAAGCATCTATGAGGCCTGTGTAAGTTATACACGTACATATATGAATAACTCATCAACTTGAAACCTCATAGTTGTATCATTTACTATGACAGGCTCACCGTGCGTTATGAGTTTTGGATGATATGTCCAATGTATACTCCATCGATGAATTCTCTGGTGATTCGGGCGGCTTTTCAAAAACAAATGTGTCTTTCCATTTCCCCTTTCAGCTCATGGTTAAATTTCAAATTTTGGGACCTGACTAAATTCATAGCCGACGATGGCCTCGATGTTGTCAGCATTGAAATCTGTACATCTCTGTACTAAACAGCACAAAGCAAGCCAAAACTAATGGGGAATTTTTTAAACCTATCGACTACTGCATGTGTGAAACTTCCCACATAACGCGTTCTTCATGTCCAATCAACAAATTGGTAGAGTTTTGATGATGTTCTCCAAACCCAGCCACTGATATGCATTCATCGTTACTGGCTAGGACTGAGAGTGAGACTGTAGGTATCCGGAAGACTTTACCTGTCTTCCGAGCCTTATGAAGCTTTGTCGATGTGGGATGTAATCACGTCTACGACTGAATGTTTGACACGACAACAGCTGCTTCTTTGGATCAAGTCAAACTGGATTATATTTATTGTTGTTGCTGTTGTAGTTCTTAAACTCATCGCTTACTCATTCTAACTGAGAAGTAGATGATACATAGTTGCGGAGCGAAAGCAAAAGATAGTTTAACAAAGAGTAAAAGAGTCCAGTAAAATTTACCCATGTGCAGAATTGCCAACAGCCAGTTTTAAATTGAAGTAACAATTAGAAAAAGTATCAAAGGACCTTACAGCGATATCTTTCGGGTCCGTCTCTTAAACAGGAAATTGCAAGAAATGTTGTTAGCAGGGTGATTATGGTGCTATCAGAATCTTGTCCAACTCTCTGATCAAAATTAATTTTTCTGCTGGTTTCTGTAAAGTAATCTACTTCACTTCATTAAAAAGGTCACGACTCGTATCCCACTTTTCGCGCATTACAGTCTAGCATTCTTAAACTAGTATGGGATAGCCTAAGAAAAATTAAAAAAAACAGAATGACAAGTAACAACAGTAAAGATTCTCCGGAATTAACAATCGCGTGCCAAGAAAGTCGGGAGGGTGAGTTCCTCGATAATTTACTCTTTGCCATTTCATTCGTCCAAAGCGAATCAAAATGAACACCAAAGACACACATGGACTAAGCATGTTGGCAAACTCCAATCGATCTATTCGATGCATATTTCCATGATTGTTACAAATATGGGACAGCTATTATTAGACTCATGCTCTCCTGTTCTGGTTGTTGAGGGCGCCTTATGTACGTACACAATGAAGATTCTTAAAAGGTGTGCGGAAAATCTTTTATCTGGAAGACTGGCTTCTAGAAACCAAAGAAAAATGCCCCTTAAAACGCAGTTAGCATGGTTGCAAAAGTACGGCCTCAAGTTGTTGTTAATATCAAAACATCGCACGTTATCTAGGCAAAGAAAAAAGAGTTTTTACACGACGCCGTCGATTTCATTCCAAAAAAAGCATTTTCATCACAGTCAACAGTCGTTTAAAAGCGAAAAACTAGAAGTCACACTTTTTACTCTCGGATGAAAAGAAAAGGCCCAATTCCATATTTCAGCACAGACCCCTTCATACAACTTAGAACACCGTGTAGCTGTGATTAGAGATACAGCAGTGCATGACAACTGGGGCAAACCAATGACCAGGTCTAATGTATCTGAGTTTGATAATGTCAGAAATTGAGGATGTCAATAGATTCGTTTCCACAGGCAGCAATAAATGAATTCGTTGAGAGCAGAGATCCGAACAGCCTTTCCTCAACGAGGTCAAGTCAGGAATTCAGCCACCGCAATCCACCTTGCATGTGCGTGTAACAGCCGACACATCATCAGAAAAGCTGTCAAAAAAGATTTGAAGCCTCAATCACTAACGCAGAGCCCGTCCTCATAGCAGAACGAACAGCTGTCTGAGTAAGACAAGGCATCAGTTGACAATAACAGGCCGCGGGAGGAACCGAGTGCCGCTTCCCCGATACTTGAGTTTGCCAGTCAGGTTCAGTTTAGTTAAAGACGTAAAGATGTTCCAATGGGAGACAGGCCGTGGCTCTTTTGTCGAAGCATTGACATAAATCAGACATAAAAAGACATAAATCAGATCCCTCCGTTGAGTGCCCCCCCTTGCTGCCTACTTCTGTGACATCCACGTCCTGTAGTATCCTAATTGCTTCTTTCGCCGAATCGCTATTTAGACAATTACAGTAATGTTAGACTCAAAATGCAGTCGAGCATTCAGCGTCAGTTCACCAAGTACTTTACAGAAGAGTGTTTCAGTTTTATGTTCAGCACATTTTCAGCTGTAGTTATCTCAGACTGATACCCCGCGAGCGATGAAGAACTCTGTGTTGCAGGGCAACATCAATCGATGTGATAGTACTTTCACAACTCAATTCGTCGACACGCAAGTTTCTTTGCTTCCAGGTAAACCGACACTTCTGGCTCCGGATATTTCCCGCCATCGTTTGTCTTCTGGAGTACAAAGCTGCTCCGGGTCGGAGCGGCAAGCAATATAACTCATTCAGAAATCCTTGAAGCTTAGGCAGTTGGCGAACCTAGAGAAGTCAGAGTCAAACCATTGGCCGCCTTTCTGGGGAATAACTTGACTTCACAGTGGGGTGGACATTCCCCCAAGAACGCCTGAACCATATCGCCTCACTGACACTCATACAACAGCCAGCGCGTACTCCTCCCTCCCCCTGCTTCCGCTGAAGTATATGTTGGGTCTCTTGATTGTGATGGAAAAGGTGGTTATCTGAGGACACCTCCGCTTCTGCTTCTTTCAGAGGTTACTATGTTGAACATCGTTGTAGGTTGAGAAGCACTGAAGTATGAAAGTGGACTAGATCCAAGCCAGTCTGATACAAGGGGTAACATTTTAAAGTGTCACTCTGCCTCACAGGTATGTTTTTTTACCTTTAGAAGAGGATAAACTATACAAGAAATATCTGAAGATGCTAAAGGTGTTGCTGGCTGTCAGGCGTTCTTTTTAATTTCGAAAAAATAGGGTTGTTGAATCCGAAACCATCACGATGGGGTTCCACTGTAATAGCATTGGTTATTGCGATCAGTAATACAAAATTGTCAAGATAATAACGCAGTGTTGCTGTGTTTAAAATGCGTTCTCAACCAATAAACCAATTAACATCGGGCATCGAGTTACCTGCTCGAACCATTCCATACGTATTGATACTTACGGATAAACATGAAATTTTGATGTTCTCATACCACACTCTTATTATCACATGGTATCAAAGATACCATATGAGGTTGAAATGCTTAGAATTCTTCATCTAATCTTTTTTGTTCTTTTTTTAGTTTTATGACAAAATCTTGCTCGCGCTTCTCGTCCAAAACCGATGGGCATAGAAAGCTGAAACTTGGCACATGGACGTAGACCAACTTGAGCTAGATCTGCGTCGATTTTTAGTGACTTTAAACATTGTTTTTAAGGTCAAATTTAAGGTCAAAGGTCAATTTCGGCCAAATTCTTGTTCGCGTTTCTCCTAAGAAACGGCTAGGCGCAGAAAGTTGAAACTTGGCACACATACACAGACTAACGTAACTGGATCTGCGCTGAATTTAAGTGACCTTGAGCATTGTTTTAAAGTTAAAAATAGCAACTTCTCGAAAACGGATAGAGATAGAGCGTTTCTGACGCAATTTTCGGTCCTTCAGAGCGAAAGGTCTACTAGAAAAATATAACCTCGGCGAGCGCGACCCGATCGGGTGACGATCGACGTCGAAACCTGAAGTTAGCTAAGCTCTCGTAACCGGTTAGAGATAGAGCGATTCTGAGCGAATTTTCGAGCCCTCGGGTTTAAAATACTTCTATGAAAGGTATCGGGGCGAGCTCGACAAAGGTTAGAGATAGAGCGATTCACAGCGCATTTTCGACCCTTCGGGTTTAAAACACTTCTATAAAGGGCTATCTCTGCGAGCGCAACCCGGTCGGGTGACAATCAACGCCAAAACCGGAAGTTGGCAATTATCTCGAAAACGATTAGAGAGCGATTCTGAGTGAATTTTTGACCCCTCGAGTTTAAAATACCTCTATAAAAGGGTATCTTGGCAAGCACGACACAGTCGAGCGACGATCGACGCCGAAACTGTAAGTCGAAAACAGTTAGAGATAGGGCGATTCTGAGAGAATCTTCGACCCCTTGGGTTTAAAACACTTATACAAAAAGGTATCGCGGCGACCGCGATCCGGTCGGGTGATGATCAACGTCAAAACGGAAAGTTGGCCAATATCTCGAAAAAGCAATTCTGAGCAACTTTTAGACCCAAAGGACATAATACACCGTTATTAAAAGGTAACTCGAGGTGACGATCGACGTCGAAACCGGAAGTTGGCTAATGTGTAAAGTTTTATCGGAAAGTCCCAGGTTCGAGTCCCCATCTGAAAGAACTTCTGAGTTGTTTTTATTAAACTTCCATTAGTTGTATTTTAGAAAAATGTCTGAATGTGAAAAGTGCTTTCAAATTCTTTATTTTGTTAACAAACTTTTAATAATAATACAGCTCCATGATTCTGCATTTTGTCTTACGTTTCCCAATTTATCCCAATATACCACGTGAGACAATTTCGCTCGCGCAATTAGCTTCTAGTTCTGTTAATGGCTTCAGAATGCGACGTTCCTGTAGGGGGTGCGTCATTTCAACACTTTGCCACTTCGCAAATGTATTGTTCCTATATCATAGTACGAGGTGCATTCCCCTTTGATTTGCCAATGTTTTACACAAGGTTTTAAAATTCTGGTTTTCTTCTTGACACGGACACGATCACGTGATCAAGCATGTGTCGCAACAGCATCGAGTCACAGGAGAGTGAGGTGCTTCCTTCTTGCATGCCACGATTACGTAAATTGTAGTCATGTGTTAGCTGTTGGTATTTCTGGTAAACAATGTCTCGGTTTGAGCATGCAACGGGCCGTGAATGTCGAAACTCGTAATTTTTGGGTCGAGCATGCTTCAGACTGACAATGAGTCGATTCTCGCATACAGCGGCGATCATGTTTTACCTGCTTCGGTATTGATCCTGTTTCGGTCATGCATGCAACGGTCGTCTGCGAAGCGTCTCGTCCACTTATTCCCCTTTTATATCGATTTATTATCACCCATATCAATGTGTTGACGTCTTGCGTTATTATTTTCTGTGATTATGCCTTATTTGAACATGTATTAACGAGTTTATGTGTCAATAGATAGCGTTATTACGTACTTGTGTGGTTGTTTTCTCTCATAGATTGACAAGCAATTCCATACTCTTATGCCCATGTCGACAGAGCTCTCGACAGATGCCCCGGTGGTCTGTGTGATTGGGGCATTGAACCATGTAGCAATTCATGTATCATGGTGAGTCAGTATTTCCTTTTTCAGCCAAAAAAACAGCTCGTGTTTGTGTCAAGAGCAGAAATCGTTCAAAGAGCAACAAAGCGACGACGTCACAACCCGTCTCGTCCAGGATACAGCGAAGATTATAAATTATACATTGATATCTCAACAAAGTCTAAGAAAGTAAAAAACTCAACGTTAAGAATCAGGCAGTAACTCCCGCCCCAGGTTACTCATAGGCATGAGTGTATTTCATCGGCCCCATCAGATCGACGTTATTTTTCGCGATAGGTATATGTATTGTGCGTTCCAGGCCTTTAATGCATACACCTTTACAATCGTTCTCAGATACTAGAGTGTCGTCCTGTTCATTGTTTAATGACTCTACGATAAGTGACGTTGAATGAGCAATGATTACTCGCTCTTCGCCAAGTACGATCCAGTGAATAGGCATTTGCAAATGCAAAGCCACTCTGTGCTACATATCTTTTCTGCTCAAAAAGTTTGCCTTAAGCTTAAACTTATACCCGCGTACACTGAAACATGCTTCGGATTAGGATTTTTTAAGTCTGGCTTTGCCATTTCGGTCACCCCGTGTCACAGTGCGGTTCCGTAAGCGATTTCAACCGTCCACTGTTCCGTTAATTACCCATTTACAGCCATTAACGGCGGATGTAAGAATATCCACGAAACAGTGGCTGTTCATTTTCGTCTTCATACGGTGAAGAGGAGCAGGAGTTAAGTGGATTTAAATTACCTGCGGTGTCGAATGAAACTACTTCTCGGCTGTCGGTGCCAACACCGTCACCCCTTACGACTCCCGCTTAACCGCCTCATGCTTCGCGCGTGTCAGCAGCTTATATTCCAGTTACTGTATGGCTTTAAGCTTCGTCGCTTGTTGTGACTCTTCAACAGGGGTCGCTCGGATGAATGGGAAGATGTGTCGACCTGCGATCTCGCTGCCTCTGATTTTTTTTTCAGAAATATTATCTGAGAACTCACCGGTGTCATTGGCAATATCAGACATTCAGGTTAGCGGAAATTCTGTCTTGGGACTCAGTCGCAGCTACATCCGAAAGAAGACTTTGATCGTTTATCCATGGCTGTCTGCATCACAAATGCGTTACATGCCCGTATGGAAGAATTTCAAACGCTCCAGGCTACGAAGCCTTGGCCTTAGTCACTCAAGATTTAAATGTCAAAGCCCCGACGTATCATTCAAGTGTCAACTTGCTTCAAATGCTCTGTCTCACCCACGCAACGTCGGTCGAAATATCAACCCAGAATCAAGCGCGTCATTATCTGGAAGATAGATCTTTGCAGAAAATAACAGGTAAGAGTTTGCAAGATGCGACTTTTCAAGCATTGCGCAAAGTCGTCGACCCCAGCGCCAACTCGCGCTTTAGCGGGTATTTGACTCAACAGTGATAACCAGGTCAGATCTACTGGAACTGAATACTTACTTATTATCGCCGTTGATAGTGCTGTGTCGAATCAAACTCTTCCGTACTCGAACTTGCACGCAAATTGCGTTTTGCACACATTGGCGAGCTGTTGCGTTGTTGAAAAAAGCTATTGACACAGCATTTGTGAAGTCTCAGGATGCTTATGTAGAAGATATTAACAGAGTCGGCCCAGACAGTGCCTTAGCTGCCAAGAAGTGACCCATGTCGTCAATGGTCTCTGTTCCTCAAGTCAAGAAACCGATATTGGATTTAGAAAGACGACGGCTTCCTGTCAGTCAAAGTTACAACTATTCAAAGTATCCGATAAAGTAAAGAACCTGCTCCAGTCTCGTTCAAATATTTTAAGTTTTTGTGTAGAAATGATTTCTCAGTTAAACAAATTACAGCCAAATATGCCTGTAGGAGAAAAGGCTAAAATTACCAAACAAGCAAGAAGATTTAACTGTGATACTGCAAGAACTGCTAGACAAAAAAAACTATAGAAAGGTGGTTCAAGGAATCTTTGGGTTTTACAGTCGAGTCTCTCTTGTACCAAAAAGTCCCGCAAATGGCTGCTAGTCATAGACTTAACACAACTTATTCAATTCTTTCATCATGATTCGTTCAAAAGGGACACTCAATAGTCCATCAAATCCACGGCAGATCAGGGCAAGTTGACTATATCGTTATATCTTTCAGATGCTTGCATTTATATTTCTATATACATATACGCTATGGGCGTAGGTTGTTGGTTTCACGACATCCCTTTTGGGTTTTCAAATTAAGTCATAAAGACATAAAGAGCTGGGAAAAGCAAGTCGGGTTACTTATGTTCCACTATTTCGACAACTGGATCTTGGTCAACAGGAACAAAGACGTTCTTCAAACTATGCTTTGTATTCGGTTTTGGTCAACTTCAAGAAGTCAGAAATATTAGTTCCGGTCCAGCAGCAGAATTTTTTGGCCACTTCAAGACCTTGTCGAACCTAATTGGTTTTACAGTGTCCACACTGAGGCACCTGCAGTCTCTTACGCAGACCTTAGCGGATTCAGGCTGAATATTGATGCTGCTCCTAAAACAGTGGGGGAAGTCGCTCATAAAGAAATGGCTTTGGTGGTGAGCACATTTCCCTGGAATGAGCATCAGTCTCCTTAGGTCAGACCTATAGGTAGACATCTTTGCAAACCATCCGAACCAAAAAGTCTCCCAAACCGTCTCACAGTTCTGACTTAGCGACTTTGACGATTGAGTGTTGGTATGCTGGCAATTTTGAGTGGAGTTATTTGCGTTTTCACTACCTTCAATAATGCTGAAAGTTCTGGTGAAGATATGGCATGAGAGACCAAACCATCTGTTTCTTGTGGTTCGAAACGTATCAGAACTACCTTAGTTTCCTTTGTTGAATGCCAAGAGTCGCCCAGTTTCCCTGGAATATTGCAGTCTCGGAAAACTTCATTGTCTAAGTATTAAAAATCTAAATTCATGGTTGTGTCATTTCGGTTTCTGATGCGTTTTTCCTTAATGAAGAGTAAGGGCATTTACTTCAATGAATGGAAAAGGTTCACAAACAAACTACATACGAGATTTATCTGTCACATAGGCGATTTCGGTCGCGGACTTCCTTGATATCTCCTTCAAGTTAGGAATGTTACAATTGTGTCGACCATAAACATCGTTCAGCCCTTACGTTTGTTCTTAAACACTCTTCCGTCCATGATTTGTCCGTATGCGATGTGTTTTCGGATTTTTTATGGTCTATCTAATCTTACAATGGTTCGTTCGGATAAATCCCAAATGTCGAAAGCAGGTGATAATAATCTTGCGATTTCATATGTGAAGAACGTTGAAACTGCGTTTACACCTCAAAAAGCAACACATTTAATACACTTTGAAGATAGCGCTTAAATTAATAATAATATCACAAAGTTTGGTCAAGTAAGTCTATTAGTCTTCATCTTTTTTTCTCTGTTCCCCCTGAATGACGATAACATTTTTTCGCCATCATTGTTTTGTCATCATCCTCCTCCTTATCTTGAAGCTCTTCAAAGAATGCATTGTTTATTCTCATAGCCCTCTTAGTGCCGTTTAATACTCATAATGTTTTTCATCAACAAAGTAATTAATTTTGTGAAAATGTTTTGATAATGTTCCATTTGTTCAACATGTTGTATATAGAGCTATGCTTAAAGACTTTCTCGGTAAAGTTATTTCTAAACATTTTAGGACATAGTGTGTCCAACCTCGAGTGTGACATCTCCCTATAGAGTATAAAAGGCAGCCGCCCTCAAACGTAACGCATTCTGTATCACGATACTGAAGACAAAACAACAGCTACCATCTGCGGCAATGTCTGTAGAAAAGTCTGAGACAATGCCTGCAGAAAATTTTACAGCATAGCCTGAGACAATACCTACAGCAAAGTCTAAGGCAATGCCCATGGTACAGTCTAAGGTGGAGTCACGTCAAAGGCGACCACATATTAGAAAGATGAAAAGAGATGCGTTACCAGCGAGAACCGGAGCATAAAGCTGCTACCACCATGAGGAAGATGAATGTAGATGATTTACCAGTTATGATACCCATTAATGGAGAAATATATATTAAATTGGCAAAATATCAACAGAAAGTGATGGTTAACATTCGTGAATATATTACAAATCATACATCTGGGAGGTTACATCCTACCAAGAAGGGAATTTTGTTGTCATTGAAAGATTGGCAAATGCTGAAGAAGCAAATGACGTCAGTGGATCTCGTGCTTCAGAAAATGAATGTGTATAAATGCAGTGACTCTCAGAAGATAGTTGAGTGGAAAGTTATTGAGCGAGACGACTGTATACAGTTTTAACACGAGCTTAGTGGATGCTATGATTTCATCCCCCTCAGGGCAGAAGATTGGAGCGAAGTTTTTAAAGCTTGACAAGAACTTGAAACTTTGTTTTGACGTAAATGGACATGTACATTTGATATGTGATTCAAATAAGATTGTCTTTATGCTTAATATGTAGACTATTAAATGAATTAACATTATCAATGTTGATGTGAAGTTAGTTCTTGTGAGTAGGCACATGTATTAACATAATATTTATTTGAAATATTATTTTTATCATAGTTGTGCATATTTGTAATATTCAATAAAAACATATATGATGCTTTTCAACTTTTTATTTTTCTCATACAATACATAATACAATACTTCATTATGATATATGGTCTAGGGTGAATTAACACCGCGCCAGAGACCTTAGCCTCTTACAACTTCATATCTTGCAAAGCAAGACGTTTATTAATACACAACGCTTAAGTTAATAAAATATTACAACATTTATAAAGTCTTTATTATAAAGTTTAGTCAAATAAGTCTATTTTTCTTCATCTGTTTCACTCTGTTCACTGTCCATATTACTTTCTTCGTCACTGCTGTCATCATCCTCCTAATCCTCCTCTTCCTCCTTATCTAGTAGCTCTTCAAAGAATGCATCTTTCTTCTTATAGCCGCTTTTAGTGCCTTTGAATACTTGTAATGTTTTTCATCAACAAAGTAATTAAAGTCTTCTAAAATGGTATGAGAATGGTGGCCTTGTTCTAGACGTTGGGTATATTTGAATATTCTCATAAACAGTTGTTTTAGTCCATGCTTATAAATGGGCCGAAGGTCATCACTTGCTATTTTACTCGCATCTTCAAGCCCTTTTTCTTCATATTCTGAAACCTTTTCTTAAATTTGGCATCATAGTCATCGTAGACTTCTTGAACCATATCATACCAAACAGAGTCTTTTCCTGACTCACTTTCAGAGTCTGTTTCTGACTCGCTTTCAGAGCTCCTGTCATCAACACCCTCACCCCACTGCTCCATATGTTTTAACAAAGCTTCTTTGCTGTTGTATAATGCACCACATTCTGTACAAGCATGTGGATTCTTTTCAGTCATGTTGGCGCTTTGACTTCCCATAGAAGATTCATTTAAAGTTACAGTGAAAGGTGTTTTACAGGGTTTTCCATATCTATTTCCAATTTTCCTTCTGAAGTGTGAGCATCCCTTAAGTGCCTTTTAAGACTTCGTGGCCAATTGTAAGATTTCGAACAAACCTTACAACAAAAATGTTGCATTTATGCATCCTTTCGGTCCAACATACACTTTTCAAATGATCAAAAAAGTCTTTAAACATAGCTTTATATACAACAACATGTTGAACATGTTGAACATGAACAAGTTGAACATGTTGAACATGTTGAACATGTTAAACATATTGAACATGCTGAACAACGTGTTGAACATGTTGAACATATTGAACAACAGGTTGAGCATGTTGAGCAACATGTTGAACATGTTGAACATATTAAGCATGTTGAACAACGTGTTGAACATGTTGAACAACATGTTGAACAACATGTTGAACAGGTTGAACTTGTTGAACAACTTGTTGAACAACTTGTCAAACAATTTGTTAAACATTTGCTAAACAACTTGTTGAAAAATCTTGATGAACAACACCATGACGTAATATGCTCTAAAAGTAATTCGAACACGTCTTTTAATGGGGCTTGCCATTCGAACACATGTTTGAATGGGGGGCTTGCCATTCGAACACATCTTTGAATGGTGTGCTCTTCTCACCCACAAAGTGCTTACAGCCGCCTGTGCAAATAGCCTGTGACCACTTTATGCCAAAACTAGAAATAAAACTGGATCAAACGGTAAAAATTTTCATTCAAATTGGTTGAACATGGTGAAAGTTATCAACTTTTTTTAAAGCTACTAAGATAAACATTATGCCTACAGCCATCTGTGCAAATACCCTGTGACTACTTTATGTTAAAACTAATAATTAAACTGGATCAAAAGGTAAAATTTTCATTCAAATCGGTTGAACATGGTGAAAGTTATCTACTTTTTTTAAAAAGTTATTAAAATAAACATTATGTTTACAGCCATTTGTGTAAATAGCCTGTGATATAGTATGTCCTGGGAGGGGATCATAATTACGTCATAATGACGTGATAGGATTTTCTGGAACTATCATGACACTTCTGGAACAGATATGAATGTGTGCATATGACCTCATATGGCTCAGAAGGTCGATTGTTTGAGCCCACGTATGGGCGGCCTAACCTAGACCATACTATGCGACTATGTGACTAAGACAGTTCTGGAATACATATGACGTCATAATGACGTCAGAAAGGTGGCGTAGAATTGTCATGAGAGTTTTGGAACAGATATGAATGTGTTATGAATGTGTGTTATGAATATGTTATGAATGTGTGTTATGAATATGTGTTATGAATGTGTGCGTTATGACCTTATATGGTATGTTTTCACGAACATTCTGGCTAAGTCCGGAATATCTCAGTGGTAGAGCGTAGGACTCCTGGTCGGAGGGTTGGTGGTTCGAGCCCACCTATGGGCAACCTAACCCTAGACCATACTATGTGACTATGTGACCAAATCACATGACTAATCACATGACGTCATTATGATGTCATTATGATGTCATTATGACGTCATTCGAACAGGCGCGCGCTCTATCCAAAAAACTGTTCCAGAACTCTATGGGGGTTCTGAAACACCCTATGACGTCATTATGACGTCACTTCCTGTTCCAGAACCAATGTTTCTCAACTACTACGTTGGGTATATTTGAATAGCATCATAAACAGTTGTTTTAGTCAACGCTTATAAACTAGTCGAAGATCGTCACTTGCTCTTTCACGCGCATCTTCAAGCCCTTATTCTTCATATTCTCAAAGCTTTTCTTGAAATTTGTCATCATAATCATCACATACTTCTTCAACCACAACATGCCAAACAGAGTCTATTTCTGACTCACTGTCAGAACCGCTGTCATCGTCACCCTCGCCACAATGCTTCATATGCGTGGATAAAGCTTCCTCGCTGTTGTATAGCGCACCACATTCTATACAAGCATTTGCATGTGCATTAATTTCAGCCATATTGACTCTTTGGCGTTTAATAGAAGACCCAACCAAAGTTTCCGTGAAAGGCGTTTTTATAGGGTTTTCCTTACCTATCTCCCATTCTCCATTCAATTATGTAGTATGCGCATGCTTTAAATGCCTTTTAAGACTTTGTGGCCAATCGTAAGATTTCGAACAAATGTTGCATTCACACATCCTTTAGATTCAACATCGACTTTTCAAATCATAAAAAAATCTTTGGATGTAAATGTATGATGATAACAACAATGGTAACAACAACTACAACAATGGCAACAACAACAGCAACAACAATGGTAACAATAACAACAACAACTGCAACAGCTAATAGGGGTGACGGTTAGCTCAGTCGGTAGAGCGTTGGTCCTGTAATCCTATGGTCCCTGGTTCGAATCTGGCCAAGGGTGGAAAGCGGGGGATTGACCTTCGCTCAAATTGCCTCAGCTAAACGACTACACAGGATTATTCACCGCCACGGAATTCAAAATTAGCACAAATGAGTCCTCCGGCCATCCTTTTTAAAAAAAACCCAACAACAATGGCAACAACAACAGCAGCAACAACAATGGTAACAATAACACAACAACGACAACAGCCAAAACAACAACAATGGCAGCAATAACAACAATGGCAACAACAATGACAACAACAACAGCAATGGCACCAACAACAATGACAACAACAGTAGCAGTGATAAGAACAACAACAACAACAACAACAATGGCAATAACAACAATAGCAACAATGACGACAACAACAACAATGACAACAACAATAGCAACAACGGAAACAATGACAATGATAACAACTACAATGGCAACAACAATTGCAACAACAAAAATAATAGCAACAACACCATTGATAAGAACATCAGTGGTAACAACAACAACAATGGCAACGACAACAACAATGGTAACAACAACAATGACAAGAACAACAATGGCAACAGTGGAAACAACAGCAATGACAACAACAGCAATGACAAAAACAATGGCAACAACAACAATGAAAACAACATCCTACCTGATGAATATATTCTACAAGCTTATGAGGTCTCAACTAAGAACGTTTCAGAGATGATGGCAGAGTTTTTTCAGACTCAGTCAAAGTCGGAAGTCATACAACAACCTGAGACTTCACAGATAAGTTGTCTCTTCTGTGTTACTCCACAATCTACACCACAAGAGAAATTGGCACATATGAACGTCTGTGCAGCGGCCATGGAAATTACTGGACTTCTTTACCCCTGAGGCAAAAGTTTCCAAACAATTAGACTCTCGATAAATTTCCATTACCGAAAATGCAGACAAGCGAAGTATCTCTGCTTCTTTTTGTTGCAAAAACCAAAGTTGTTCACAATTGATTGAAACGGATAAATATACAAATATCACAATTTGATTCAGGTCTAGTTATTCTATCATGGAAAATGATTGATATGACTAAACATTATATACCTGTACATGAATCAGAGAAGGGGGGTCAGGTAGCCCGGTTCTCTGGTCCTATACTTTATGCTTGGCTCAGTTTTCTCATTTATTATTTTTTCACGAGGTGGGGGAGGAGGAAGAGGAGTCAGTGAATGGAAAAAACCATGACATATTGCCAATATTATAACATTATATACATGCATATAACATATCACGGATGCACTCGTGTGAGCGTGATTCGGGTCTAGTTATTCTGTAAGTGCAGTGCTAAACTTCTGCGCTAAACATGGGCTCTCTCCCCGGGGTAAGGTGTTTTTTAGATCTTATCCTTGAGTAGTAGGAACTGTTTAAATCAAAAATGGATATGGATATAACCAAAAGGAAAAGGAAACTTTTGGATTTATTCAGAAGTCCCATCTGGAAGTTGCTCAGAATTCTCTGAATCGGATAAATATGGAAAAAATCTCAAATTACACAATAACAAACACCTAAACTTATGCTAAACTTAAGGTATAGAACGTGTTCTCTCTAAGACTGCATACAGTGTTTCACAATGGTTAAACGCTTCAAACTATGTCTGGGGCGTGGTCAACCTTCAACGTAAGAAGACGAACAGTATTCGTTTTGGATCATATACTACGCCAATGCCTACAACTCCACATGTGGACAATGTGGGTGTTGGTTGAAGAAAGACAGGTGCATGAGCACACAATGCCCGCACATACTGTGTACACCATGTCCCAACTGATATGAAATGAATGCAAAAAGCTGTCATAGTTGTATAAATGATGATGTATAAATGTTGTTGAATGTTTTTTTCGAGATAGTAAAGGAAAGTTTTTGGATTTCCAAATGGCTTTGGATTTCTTGAAACTTGTGGATTTCTCTTTTTTTCCTCCAAAGGGTAAAAAACAAAGTTGTTCCGAATCGTCTGAAACGGATAAATATGCAGGAATCAAAAAATTTTCCCACGGGGGAGAATAAAAAAAAACCAAAGTTGCTCAGAATTGTCTGAAACAGATAAACAGCAAAAATATAAACAAATCTCCCACGGGGGTTTAAAAAAAACCAAAGGTGTTCAGAATCATCTGAACGTAAATATGCAAAATTTTAACATTTTCCCATGGGGTGTAAGAAAACCAAAATTGCTCAGAATTGTCTGAAACGGATAAATATGTAAAAAGTAAAATAATTCTCACGGCTGGGGGGGGGGGGGTGGAGGGGGCCAGATGGCCAAACTCTTTCGTCCTACACTTTATGCTTGGCTTACTTCTCTCGTTTATCACCTACTGTTGAAATGTTTCACTTGTTCACTCTCCCATTACTCAGCCATTACAGAATGCCACTTACACTGAAATGTGTTTTCTTCTTGTCATTATTTTTGGTCGAGCATGACCCGGGAAAATTCACACTTCACAAAACTCTTTTGAAAATTTTCGAGTCTTTCTTGAGATTTTATCCTTTAAAAATTGAGAGAACCCAGGCAAGTACACGATAACTTTTCATCTGCGACTGTAGCTGCAAAAACCTGTTTAGCATAATTAATGTGAGCATGCGCAACTGACGGGAAATTAGCGTTTTGGCATTTAAAATTCGATTTTATTTTGTTTCTGTACTTTAACAGTACCGTAAGTATAATCTTTGGTATTTTATGAATATAGTAAGTTTAAATTAAAATTGTGACGACCGTAGAAAAGATTTCGTGTATTCGTTATTGTGCCATATGACTCCCGCGTTCCTTCATGCTCTTTGTTCACTTGCGCAGTAACGGTACGTGATAGCTCTGAATCTTGTCAGTCTACATTTTACACACTAAGAAATGGTGAAAACATAGATTTATTCAGGTTCATGCCCTGAATATTTTGGTACGAGGGTGAGGAGACAATCATTGAAACTTTTATTGAAATCTGCAGAAGCTCAGCAATGGGCATTTTTGTAACCCTCCCATTTATGAAACCGGTCCTCTGGGAGGGAAGTTTGCACAGTACATCATAGTTAGTTGTCTCGGACAGCATGTAACCGGCTGATGGTCGTTAAACAAATGTAGCAAACTAACTAGCAACTGAAAGGAAGCAAGTTTGTATTTTGAGGCCAGTAAATGTTCGCAATTCACCACAAATTATTAGTTGTAGTTCAAGAGAAGATCAGGTATCTTTGATACGCTTGCCAAAAGCCAAATTACACTTTCGGGATTCGCAATAAAATGCACAAATATCTTTATCCGGATGAGTATGGCATGTCACTCAAAAGGTATATGCGAAGGCCACAATGTCAGATGGAAAGCAATCAACCGCGAGCGTCTAAAGGGTGCTGATTAGCGTAAAAACCATTTAGTATGATACTTATCAGTACCCATTATTAATACTTGCAGTAAGGAGATGGAAACTGTTCCGTTGCTTTATTTTTGTTTTCGAGTAAAAAAAAAAAACCGAAGCAAAAATCTAGAACAATTGTCGTACCCTACTAGTGATGTGATCCGTCACTGATGGGTCCGGTTCGGTTTCGGTTTTTAAAGAAATATCCGCGGTTTTTTCGGTTCGGTTTCGGTTTTTTCAGACTATGCAAATATATATAAATTAAAGATATCCCAATTAATTTTCTGTTTTTATTCTAGAACGTGATAAGTAAACACTTCGCTTAACTAAAAAAGGAACTCATCTGGAAGTGTAAAATAATACTGCGCTAAAATATTGAGCTGAAACATCCATAGCAGTTAAAAATGGTCCTGAGAAAAACAAAAATAATGGTAATTAAAAACCGAAAATGAACCGCGGTTTTCCACAGAGCACGGTTCGGTTTAACCGAACCGCCACCTTCACGGTTAACCGTCCAAAACGGTAAACCGTCGCATCACTATACGCTTCAGATTTAGATCAGATGTCGGTAGACCAGATGTGGTGGATTCTTTTAAGGCTTGTTAGAGCATTTGTGGTTCCTATGGAAATATATGGTTTGAGTGGAGATTGCATTCCGAGTTAAATCTTAGTCGATTCTCGTCGAAGTAATCCGTGGGAAACTTCGTGTTTTGTATTTTTCCAACGCTAACAAAAGTGTTGCTCGAGCACCACGCTGAATATAGAAAATTATTGCCTAGCTCTAAAGGTTTAATGATATGGAATCGAACATATTTATTCAGAACACAGATTCGCCAAAACTTACAACCTTTCTGGCTTTCTCATGTCTTCGCACTCTAAGTGGTTTAAGAGAAAGTACATGTGATTTTGCGTCATTTTTGAAGAACCTTGCATAAAAAAGCGGCGGGACAATGTTTCGTGACTGATGACTTCCTAGAGATTTTTTTAATGAAAAAGCCGTTGTTGCAATTGAAAATTAAAAACAAGTGGTCATGTGTGTTTTTAGAAGCAGTATTAAGATGGTGGTTCAAGTCGAAACTCAAGACCGCGTTCGTCATCTTCTAAAAGAGGCTCTGCCGATGCTGTGTCGATCGGGCCTCAGCTTCGCCTCCGAGTTTTGCGTGGAGGCGTTGATAGGCATCACGCTAAACAAGAACGATGTCTTCCTCGTCTCCATCAAGGAGACAGTCAAGTCCGAGGAGGGCGACGAGGCGGAGAAGTCAGTCGAGGTGGAGGTGACGAGGGCAGGCGAGTCACAGGAGTCTCCCGGGCAGAGGCGGAAACCGCACCGGAAGCGGCGGCGGTCCAAGAGCTCCCCCTCAAAGGAGACACAGTCTGATTCCGAAGATGGCGACACGACCCACACCGACGACTATGAAGGTGAGGGGAATTTTCCTGTGTCCCAGTTTCTTGGGAAGATGTCAAAAGTTTATCGATGTTTCCAGGAAAGCAGGTAAAACAGATGTTTGGTATTAGTTTAATTTGCGAATCATTTCGAGTCAACTAAACTTCAGTAAAGCATGCGAGTAATATTGGAAGCCTGTTGTGTTGTTTGTATTAATAACCATTTGTTCTATATTTGTATTGATTAATAGATGCCTCAAACATTAAACGCGAGAAATTGGAAATGGTTGGATCCATCGCAGACTATGACAATACCGGAAGTGTTCAGACGGGCAGTGATACCAATGCGACATCTAGCGATATAAAGACTAAATCTGTACACGAGGACGAATCAAACGACGCGATAATTGTGAAAGAGGAACCTGCGGAGACGGACTTTTCTGGCGTTAGTTTTGGTGATATCAGCAGCGGACAAGGTTTCGATATGTCTGGGTTTTCACAAGCGGCCGCGCATCCTTTAGCCTCCAGCACATTGAGTTCACCACAGAATCAGTCATTACCCGGAACTTCATACAGTCAACCCGTTCAGATGATACCAAACTTGAATCAGCAAGGTGCAGATAGCGGCCAATCACCCGGTGCTCAAGGCTCCATGGTGGGTATCATTATATCATGGCGTGTTTTGATGTTGTTTTGTCGTTTGTGACCAGGATAAACAGGAATTTATGAGATACGTTGAAGTCACCACTTAGAAAATGGTTTAAGTGCATTCTGTTTGTGTCAGAAGCCTTATTTTAAAAATTCAGGTCCACATCACTCTTAAACCAAGTGCTGTGAAATTGGTCGAATTTTAGAATATACGGTATACTCATATATTTCTGTCTTAACTTCTGTCTAACCTTTTTTTTTTACAATTATCTATGAAATGAACGGATCTAGATGTTTCTCATGTCGGCGGGGTTTCAGTATTTTTCGTTGCTTACTGCACGAAAATTCGAAAACTGAAATAATTTTAAAATTTGGTTCGTTCATGTTGTGTTATAGGCTTTTTGTTCTTGGTCGCAAATACTAGAAGTAGTGGTTGTAGAGAGCATTCTGTTCGCGGCCAAGTCGTCGTTGAAAAAGTAGGCCAACAAGGTCAACCAAAGTTTTATAGAGAATAATTGGTTTTTCATTTTGTTTTGAAACTGTGATAAATAAGGAATGAAGACCGTTTGTAAGTGAATGGAATGCGCTTTACTGGAAGTGTCAGTCCCCTTCTGTTACTCGACTTCGCCGTTGCCACACAGCTGAAAATAGGCGTTTTAGGATTGGGGGTGGGGGCAGAGCATTGTCAAATGAGGCTTTGTGTTTATGGCGAAATCGATGTAAGTGATGTTTGGCAAAGGTGTGAAACCCAAGCCGGAGCGAGTGTCTACAGATAAGGTAAGAGTTTTTGACAATTACGCTGCCACATATTTATATTCAACTGAGAGAGAGAGAGGGGAGGAGGAGTCTTCCATTATCGTGGAGGGGTGGGGACATTCACTGAAGGCATAATTCGGTTACAAATTGATGAAGGGTGAGAAGTTTTGAAGTTTACGGTTGCGGGATGTCAGGATAAGTGCGTGGCAAGACCAAGCGAGTGGTTATTATGGGCTTTCCTGTTCCACCAAGGTTAGGCAAATTTTCAAAATTAATACACGTTTCGTTATTTGGTCTTTGTCGTAAAAAGCGTCCATCATTTACAAATGTTGCAAGACCCGTTTTCAGTGTGAGCATGGAGTAAAAAAAGTGGCAGCGTAGATTGGGCTACTTCAGTACTTTTAAAAGAGTCAGTTGTTGTTTTCGTGACAGAGAGAAACGCCTTCCAGGTTAGCCATCTTCACGAACGAGATTACCTTTTTTGCACCATTCTGCATACATGGCTCATTCCTTCATGGATACGGTCGAGTTCTCTAGATACCCGCGGCTTTGATATTTGATAGTCGTATTTGAACTGCTCAACAAAATTTTCTTAGCATGAATATGAAAATAATAGGGAAGTGAAATACATATAAAAAACTTAATGAAAAGTGAAAGGTTCAACCACGCCTGCAATTTGCCAGCCTTTAAGTTCATCACTCATAACAACTGACGTTTAGAAAAATGAAACCACTAAAATCCATGAAGGAGTGTAGTCTATTTATGTCCATAGATCTTGTGTAATATCTGTAAATATATATTGATAGTTCTAGAGATACTAACACTGTCTGATAACAAATATGTGCCATTCGTCAACGTTATTGATAAGTGTTGGCTTTAAAAGTAAATTGAATTTTAAAGTTTTAAGCCAGTTTTAAAGTGGAGTTTTAAGTTAAAGTCGTTTTGAAGAAATAAGTAATTTTAAGAAAAAGGAGAAATCTGTAAAAGTTTATGAGTAGTAAGTAATCTTGTGTGCCAGGTGTTTCTAGAATGGTACACATATGTTTCAAGACATAGAAATACCCACAAAGCAAAATTGTTAGCCCAGCAGTTTCAGAAGCGAAATAAGTGAATGTCTCAAATACTAAAAGGCAGTCTGGGAAATAGCCCCCAAGGGTTTTCCTTCCATACAGTCCAATGAAATTTGAGGAATGGCTATGACTATATCGATTCACTGTGGATAAAATTAAGTAAGTTGCAGTGGTTCCGCAGGGAAATCAACATTCCGGAGAAAAAAATTAGCGGGGAAGATTTTTTTGTAAACCCTCATATCAAAAGCTCACCAAAATGCATGGAACTAAGGAATGTCTGCCAATGGTTCACGTAGGATCTATTTAACGAAGCAAATCGTGCAACCATTCCATTTTGAGTTGCTCTTGTGGGTATTTCATTGTTGAATGCATTAGATGTTTGGTATCTTATTATTAAGCTTGTACGCATATATGTGCCAACCCCGTCAAAATTCACAGTCGTTTGGCATAACGAGGCCTCTGTTCATAAGACACGGGACTGGTCGGTACATAGTTAGGTTGTCGCGAATCTTTTCGTTTTTTTTTTTTTTTTGGGGGGGGGGGGGTGCGGGAGTGCAAGATAGGGCGTGAAGAGTAAAAGCTGGGGAGATCAGTCATAAAATTGAACTGTATATCCAAATTTCACCCGAGTTGTAAAGAATCGATATTTGGGTTTTGCGCCTTCCGGCTTTATATGGGGCACGTAAAATGAAATGTATCCTGTATGAAAGAACAGAGGCCTTTTGTTTGCTCGAAGCTTGAGTATGAGACCAAACCAAAATTTGAAGAAAAAAATTGTTGATAGCAAGTACCATTCTAGAAACACGGCACTCTGAAGTTGTGTTAAAGTAAAAAAAAACTAATAATAATAAAACAAAATAAAGCTTGAATACGTTAGGTCTCATGTTCAAGCTTGCAAGTATACTAATAGCGTGTTTGTGTAGAATAAGTACATAAACCAGAACTTACGCAACACACACCACAAACACTCTTCCTTAAAATGACCAGTGACTTTGACTAGAACTCTTTCTGTTTCTTGCTTGTCCTTGGTTGGTATTGCGGGGTTCGCCTTAGTTTTTCTGACGGATTGTGCAAGAGAAAGTTAAGAGGCTAGATTATTCCGGTTGACTACATTAACTTGTTGTTCGCAGCCAAGAGAAGGATTGGGTTCGATTGAAAGGTAGTTTTGTAGGTTCGTACCATCGGGATGCGTTCAGGAGAAGTATATTTGAAGTGAATTCAAAGAGGAGATATTCATTATGGTGTACAGAAATTGTTTGCGGCGATTGTACTACTTCGTTTCGGAAATTTCGTTGCTGGTGTGTTTTCTGGGTTGTAAAACTCAATACCTCGGTTGCATGGCCCGTTTGGCGTAGCGGTGTTGCACTGTTTTGCGTTTGTATACACTTCTAACATTGTACACATCACTCTTCTCGCACTAACTTCTGCTGTAGAGCTACGATGGTTGCGAGTTGCTGGGTTGTATGAGGACACAGCAGCTAATGATCGTAGATTGATGACCTCACTAACTTAAAAAAGCATTGTAGCTTTCTAAACGGGGGCAAAACAAATGTGATAAACTTTAAAAATCTGGCACTGTTTCTAGGAAAAATAGTAATGAATGCGGCTTTAAAGAATTTCTGTTTGAGGAAGAAAAGTTTGGTGTGGTATGATGCCACTGTATTGTGTATTATATACTGATATATGATTTACATTACACATATCACAAAAGCAACACAGAAATACAGTACCGCTCAAAAATTTTTTTTTGAAATGGTTTGTTTGAGACTATAAAAATTAATTTATTTTAAGCTTGAAATAGGTTGTCACAATAGCATTAAATCATTAAACCAGCATATGCTGCTGGCAAACTGTTGAAATGTAATGAATTTGAAAGTGTATTCATACTTTTGAGCGGTGCTGTATAAACTTGTTTTCAGCAGAAACAACAAAAAGAAAAAAGGGGGAAACACTGTATTCTTACAGATTTACTTCAGTTTTTACTACATAGAAAAATGCCATAACACACATTTTTTTCACAACTTTGAAAATACTACGATGATTGCGAGTTGCTGGGTTTTTGAAGACCCAGCAACTTGTCATGGTAGTAAATGCTACAAAGGACAAAACACAAAACATTTTATACATTCAGCGTGATTGAACAAAGAAAATACACAATAATAATAATAATAATAATAATAATAATAATAGTAAAAGGTGAGATCGAGACTTAAAGATGCGTTCAAAAGTAATAGAGACATTTTCAAAACGTAAAATCGTTGAGGTTTTGGCGCAGCTGTTACAGTTAAGATATTCGAGAGACATGCTTTGGCGGTGACGCGACATACAGATGCTGCTATTGGGAAGACAGTGAATGATTTTTTTTTCCTGCAAAAGAACTGACTGGGACGGGATAGAGAACGTGATATAACGCTGCCCGATGGCACGTTTGATAGGTGATATGCTTTCGTTGAATGTGTCCATAAGCAGTTACAAGGTTCTTGGATAGCATTTCCATTGGAAAATGGTAGTTCACATGTCATGCTTGGTTTATGACCTCATGGCTGAGCGAACATAGATCTGAGTAGCCAAATATTTTTGTTTTGTCCATTTTAGAAAAAGCTTACAAAAAACAAAAAAACAAAAAGAATTGGAAAGGATGGTATATTTCTGCTAAAATTCACCTGAACTAGAATATTTTGGTCTATAGCCGATGCTATAAAGCGCCACGGATACGTTGCTGTCGGCTGTCCAGTCATTACAGAGTGAAGGCACAGCATAACTTGTGTCGGTAAACCAATTATAAAGCTCAATGTAGCGTTTGCTCGGTTTAAAAACAGTTTAATCGTGTGAAGGAACATAGCTTTTGAGTATTAAAAACTCCACAGAACAGATTATAGCAGAGAAAAGTGATGTGCCAGAAAGGGAATCTGGACAAAAAATATAAACTAGACCGATTTCGCTACCTAGTCGCGAGGTTAACGCTGAGGAACGCAAATCACTATCATGAAGGCCTAAAAAGATTGATCCCGTATGGAACTTTAAGGTAATACCACCATGCCAGTTGCACGAACAAATTTTCGGGAAAAATCGATAATGTGCCTTTTATCCCTGATCTGACTGCCGACTTACGAAACAACATGAATTAGTAAGAGCAGGTAGCGTTTTGGCAAAAGGGGTTTTGGATTCGTCCAATAGGCGGAAATTGGCAAATCGCCAAAGTAAATAGCGTACAGCTCTCTCCTCCCCTCCCCACCAGAGTGGGCCATATATCCAAAAAAAATTTATTGCTAGGCAATGAAAACTTAGGGAGAATTAGTGTTCATTCAAAGCTTACAAACGGATGGGCAGACTGCAGAGCCTACACCAAGGGTTAAGCTCATGTGGCCGAAGCCCACGTGGGCTAAAATGTAGCAGAATGCTTTGTAAACACAACCACTAATTTTGTAATCGTATTAAGTAATATTGAACCCACAGCCCAAATCTGGTGAAATTATGAAGTGAACAACTACTTTATTTTTTTGTCCCATAGTCACCTCTACTCATCTAGAGCTGAAAACATTTCGATAAATTGAATTCGGATAATTTGAAGTTTCATATTGTGAACTAGGTTTATCGGTCCCATCAGAATCAATAGTTAATGTTCACTTACATATAAATGGACTGTTTACCAAACAAAAGGGTTCTCATATCTTAGTAGGGCGTGCCATAGTCGCTAATCTGCGTTGTACGATTGCATCTCTAACGTCTTTGAATACGAGTGCAATTCAAAGTTCAACACAAGGGAGGTGTTTTAATGCACAGAATTGTGGCTTTTATGGATTTTTTCACGGTCCCGAAATTAGAGAACCACACACAGTTGAAACTTTCTGCTTTTCATGCTTGTGCTTTGAGCTAAGCAAATATGCTTGAAGGCAGTGTTTATGTTTCTGCAGTATTAAGCACAGTGGTTATGACGTAAGAGCCTTAGGTAGGGTCCTGAAGGTCAATACACTTGCACTGTTGCTGCAGCGTGATATGGTATGCTAGGAAGGTTCGTTTGGCGTGAGGAGGTCATTTCATTATTCAAAGCTTTCTGTACGAACTGCACTGAAATTCCGCATTGAAAAATAGACAAAAAATAATAAATGGGGTTATAGTGACATAGGTTAAAAAGTAGATCAACAATTAAAAAAAGGTAGTTTAGTGACAGCTATCGTGTTCGAGATATTTAGCATCATTAGGCGCTGATGATGAAGTCGTGTAAGTCAACAATATTTCACGTGGATCGAGATATAATAGCCTGCCGAGTTTCACTTCCCTGACCGTTTCGAAGGAGCTACGTTACAGCGCGGACGAAAGAAAATGAAGGGGAAAAAAACACTTCAGCAATGCTTTGTAACACATCTCCTTGGGATTTTCACTCCCCAGTATAAATAAAGAAGTTCGGTTTGTCAGAATGGTGGTGGTAGACACTGAGAAAGAATTTGTTGGAAAGAGCATTAGGCCCACGCACTTTTCATGTTCAGGAGTTCTAAAAGTATTTGCAAACCTTTGACCATCAGAAATGCTTTTATAATATTTCAAATACTGCAATGAAAAAGACCAGTTTATTGTTTTGATCTTGATACGGATTCTGTGGAACTAAACTGTTTTCAAATACATTGTAGTACTTAACCATTTATCTTATGCAAGTTGTCAGAAATATATTACAAAATTCACCTGAAAGAAAACTAAAAGGGTGATAACAATGTATATATTTATTTATTAGGTGTTACAAGAACAAGGTCTCCCGCCTCTGAAGGGGAGAACACCTGGCAAAATCAGTCAACACATCTTTCAGATTGGAGACAACGGGTGGATTTGTACGCTTTGCCATAGACAATTCAACGACCGGAGAAATATCCATCACCACATAAAACAAGTTCATTTCAAAGAGCGAAAACATGCCTGTCAGCATTGCAACTACGTCGGATACACTAAAAGCAGACTGCGTAGTCATGAGACTTCTTGCAAAAATAGAAAGCAGTTGAACGTTGAATCACTTGCCACTGATAATATCCCGAGTCAGGGTCGACTCAATACAGTAGACGCAATGGATTTTTTGCCTATAATTTAGTAACCCTTCTTTTGTGAATATATGGCGACATGGGCATGTGACAGAGACAAAAATTACATAGATTGTAGTGTTGGTTGGCAATCAAATACTGACTGTTGAATGTGGTAAGAGATAGGAATAGTCTTGTCTTGTAGGACACACAGACATAGGGCGAAGGTTCATTGAATTTACTATAGAAAAGCTATACTTGAGGCAGTTTTCAAACGTATTTTAGGTGAAACACTGCCTTCTGTGCACACCCGGGTTATGTTTCTCATTTTGGCGTCTTGTGCAAAGACTAAGGTGTGGAAAGACTGTTCTAGGGAATTTAGTGTTTTCATGGGCATGGAACTTGTGTAGGGGTACCATTTATCGGAACGTTACGTTATTTGTTCGCATTGCTAACGGTGACACTTATTTATATCTGGGCAAATTGTTCTGAATAAAAGCTGGGAACAGTTCCAGTAATTTAGTTTCACCAAAATAAAGTATGATTATTACAACACGTGATTTGGTCATTTTATGAAATGGTTTGTTTCGGCAGCATTTTATCGCAAGTGAGGTTCATAGCAGTGGATGTGCTTGCTGTGTTACAGGGTGGAACTGCCACAAGCCTAAGCGCTCGAGCGGAAAGTTGGGTACGACTTGTAGAAGCAGATCAGTGGATGTGTACGTTGTGCCATAATATGTTCATGAGCAAAGGAAGTGCCACAGTTCATATAAAAAGCCTTCACCTAAAGATCCATCAGTTTGCTTGCAAGCACTGTGACCGCAAATTTAGCCAGAAGGGCAACCGAAGTAGACATGAGAAGACTTGTGAACAAAGGAATACAAATGCATGAGATGCTGCATTGCGTGTAATCTGTAGACAAGTACCTTTTGTTGGTGTCCGGAAAGAGATAGTTTAGTGATAAGCTGTGTAAAAGTTGAAGCAGATAAAGGACGTGTGAAGTAGACGATGTTCTGGGCCAAAGTACAATATTGTAGTAAATGTACGGATGAATGGAGATTCGTTAGTGTTTAGGTTTTTTATATTTCCGGTGATGTGTTATAACATTCGTAGTCGAGACATTTCATACCGTCGTTTTCTTTAAGGTCTTCGGACTTATCCATGCATTTCGCACTCTGTATAATAAAATCCCAAAGGAACAAAGTTTAACTTAGATCCAAACAAGTTGACACCTGTGCAATGTGAGTTTGCGTTGAAGTACAAAATTAGATTGCATTGAACATGATGCACCGTTAATTGGAGTTAATGTCGGCATTCAATGTAGTGGTACATTATGTTTACGGAATCCTTTTTCTTACAGGCGAGTACGCAGTTGACTGCTTTAACGGCTGTTCCTGATAACGGGATACTCTGTGTCGGGAAAGATCAGTGGATGTGTTCATTCTGCCAGAACTTATTCAAGGCAAAGCATTATGCGCTACTTCATATCAAACACGTTCATTTGAAGATACAGCAATATGAATGCAAATATTGCGGGAGGAAATTTACTCAAAATTCCAGCAAAACGAGACACGAGAGGACTGCTTGTGAAGCCCGGCTTCGATAAAGGATACATGAGACTGCATTGTCGTTGGATCCAAGGCGAAAACGTTAAAATAAGGTGTACATTTGTCTGAATGTGCAGAGTTTCGAGACGTTATGTTGTAAGGCAATTGACAAAAAATTGTATCGATGAGCTACCTGATCCGTGACTACCTGATATTTGAATACATTTTTGTTATATATTTATTTTTTGTGGAGTTATGGATGAACATCTTTTTAAACAGTCCCACTTTGCAGTGCGGTTTCCTTCTTGGAACATGAAACTGTTTTGAAGGCATGGCGTGTCCGAGCTAGAATATGAACACACAACAAACACATGGAACTTATTAAAATTTCGTGCATCATTTGCTTTCGTTTCACTGATTTACTTCCATTATTTTGCAGGCGGAAACTGCACGACAGGCAACTATAACTGCTGATGGCGTGCAGTACATCGGAATAAATGCATGGATGTGTGATTTCTGCCAGAATATCTTCAAAACAAGATATAATGCAACTTTTCATATTAAACATGTCCACTTAAAGATACAGGAATACCCGTGCCGGTATTGTGGTCGAAAGTGTTCGCAAAAGTCCAGCCTCACTAGACACGAAAAGAAGTGTGGTTTAAGATACGGTTCTGAAGAAATTACATTAGAACCAGTCCAACTTTAATTCCACCAACATTCACTCCGAAACAATTGCATTCGTTCAGTTTTGCATTAGGTTCACTAGATATTGGGACTTCCACAAACTGCCACAAAGTTTCATGAATAGTTGGCGCTCTAATTGGTACTCGGCATGGGTCTTGTGAAGAAGACAGTAAATATATCTTGGTTCGCGTACGTTGTTTTCCACGTTGTTTTCCTTAAAAAGCATACTAAAAAAGCATTATTGGAAATAACAGTTCTGAAGCAAATAAGAAACGAGGTAAGGTAGGCTATTCATGAGTGGACTTCTGATAATTGAATGCCGCAGTGGTCAATTTCTCTTTCTACAGGATTCGAATTCTCTTTGTTTAGGAATGGTGACCAGAAAATATCAGGTTTCTTATTTGCTGCGGAATTCTTATTTTAAACAAAGGTGTTGATGAACAGAATGTTGTTTGTTTGAAGAGGGAGTTTGTTTTAGGTTAAATTTGTCATTTTGTGGCAATTTAGAATAAACATTTGCAGTATCCCAAGTGAAGTCAGCGACACACACTGAAAATTGTTCGTGTTTTAAGTCATTGGATTTTCAATGTTTCTGCCTGAAATTTACGTAGAAATAAAGAAGATATAACGGTTAGATCTTATTTTGACAAAGTTTCATTTTTTATTGGTTAAAGCACAATGTCAGCATTGAAATTTAATTTTCTTTTGTTCATACAATTTAAACAACACGACATGGAATGATTAGGCCGAGGGTTTGACAAATGTGCAATTAAACACCGCCAATATAGCCTTTGAATACGACCCAAAAAGTTACGTATAATGTTACATAATTTTGTGTGTGGTAAGGGTAGAGAAGTTAAAACAGGTCATGGAAGTCTTGTAGTAATTACCTCCGTGTTTCCGTGTTTTACAGAATGACCTTATCCAAGCACCACAAGACATAAGGTTGGATGGCGGTGTTCTTTATGTTGGATCAAGTTCATGGATGTGTACCTACTGTAATAACATCTTCAAGGCCCGGCGAAGTTTAATTCTTCACATAAAAACAATTCACCTAAAGCTTCATAATTTTACTTGCCAGTACTGCAACAGGGCGTTTAATCAGAAAGCTAGCAGGAACAGACACGAACCAAAATGTGACAAAATGAAAATCTCACAGCTTATGATGGGGTGATACGAGGAATAACGGAAGGTGGAACACATCTTATCCTCAAGAATGGGATGTATACGATTTGGCGTTGGTTAAGGAGATGTGTAGCTATGTCTGAAATGATCTTTGTGCTGTATATAGTTCCTTCTGTAACGAGAAGATACACCCTGGGCTGTTTCGTGAGGCTGAACTTGCGGTTGATGGTGTTTGAAAATAAGCTCCTTGTGGCAGATCTCTTTTTTTATAAGGGCACCGTTGCACGAAAGAGCTGGAGCATTCGTTATTGACCAAATAGATAAAAAAATTGATTCTACTATGAAATAAATTTTTTTCGTGCTTGCCTGTTTGTAGGATAACATCTACAAGTCACCAAGATCAGATAGTGACATCCTGTATGTGGGAGAAAACGCCTGGTTGTGCGTTTACTGCAACAATATCTTCACAGCTAAAAGGAGTGCCAATTATCACATAAAAACGGTCCACCTAAAGTTGCAAAGCTTTTCTTGCCAGTATTGTTCCCGAGTCTTTAATCGAAAATCAAACATGAAGAGGCATGAACTTACATGTGATGAAAAGGACTAATAAAGTTGTTGCGGTGTTAAGTGCAAGCGATTCGAGTATAGGGAGCTGTATCTGTAAAGATCTGAAAAGATCTTTAAGTCTAACCTGAAAAAAGCAGCAAGTTCAAGTAGTGAAAAAATCATAATTTTTCTAGATATTTACATGCGCTAAAAGAATACATTTATCATTTGTCAGCAAGGTGCACCTTTTACCAAGCAGGAACGTAGCTTTACTCACGCTTTACTCATTACATACGGCTTGTACAAAAGTGACAATGAAGTGCATCCTCCGTTGGCACTGATTTTGTAATGCTTATTTAAACATCCAAGAACTGGTTTCGAGCTTTTCATTCTCAATACACACTATAGTTTATATTAGCTACAATCTTTCTTTTAGTGATATTAGTTTATTGTTTGTCTGCGTTGTAGTGTCACATTCTTCCTGGTCAAGTGTTTGAAACGAGCTCAGAAAATGGTATTATAACTGTTGGACCAAATTCGTGGATGTGTGCGCGCTGCCGAAAGATCTTCAAGGCTAAACGAAGTGCCAACCTACACATAAAAACAATTCACCTAAGGATCCAAAACTTTCATTGTCGGTATTGCGACAGGGTGTTTAACCGGAAGGACAATCGTTGTACTCACGAGAAGCACTGCAGTCATAAAACCTGAATTAAAATATTGCCCCGCGATTACAATTGAAGCATTTAAGCATTTGTTTGTGTAAACTGAAGACTCTAGTGTGAAGTGATTCAAGCAAAATTGAAATAGCGTAAGAGTAATGTAATGTTTTCCGTTGGTATAGAACATGTTGCGTACAATTATGCGTACTTGATTCCTCCCGTTATGTTTATTTTTATCGTTTTGGAATATACGCGATTTTAGTTAAGGCTGGATTTTAACTGTAATACTACTGTTGTGTAGTCATTAACTGTTACTGACAGAGTGTAAACTGCGTAGGGCCGCCCGTGTCGTTCAGCAAACTGTTTTGTTGGATTGTACATTGTGTTTTGAAACATCTCATTCCATGTTTTAATCTTACAATTTTGTCCTGCATTTTAGGGTGATGTTGATGTGGCGCGTTCGAGTTCTTTTAGTGGTATTTTGTTCATTGGACCATCTACCTGGATGTGTGCACACTGCCGTAACATCTTTAAAGCCAAATACAATGCAGTTTGCCATGTGAAAAACGTACATTTGAAACAACAGAACTTCGTCTGTCAATATTGTAAGAGGAAATTTGGCCAAAAGTTTAACAAAAACAGACATGAACAGACCTGTCACAAGGTTTACAATTACCAGGAATGACACAATATGACCTGCAGCAGGTTGGCGGTGTCGTTAAACCAATCAAATAACTAACTAACTAACTAACAAGGTTTACAAATCTTTTAGTTAAGGATTCTGCGTTGTTACTGCAGAGAATGTTTTTAGTTTTTTTTATTCTTGAAAGTTGACCGGATTTCACGCGAGTGTTTTAATAAATCGGCAGCTGAAGTGAAGTCAAATTAAAACAAGGACATCAGTGAAAAACACAACCGAAATTCTTCATTATTCATCCGTTAGTGTAAAGTTTGCCATTTAGCTGTACGTGGAACAAAGTGGTGTATTTGTAGGGGACATTTGTTTGTGACATAAAAATAAGAAACTTGGATCCAAGTTTGATTATGGCCGGCGAATCTGTAAATAACATTATTTAATAAATGATGTTATTGATACGGTCGTGTGTTATTAAGCCTGGCCACAGTCCACCCTATTAGTTTCTGCGGTTTATCTTGATTTTCATTTGCTGAGGGCACAACCTGTGCAATCTGTTTTCATACATACTGCCAAATACCGAACATTGTGAACAAACGAAATAAAAACAAATAACTGGACTTGCTGTCATTTCAGGTTGAAATGATGCAAGCACCAGCCCTGCACCTAAGGTCGGAGAGTGGTATTTTGTGCGTCGGGCCAGATTCGTGGATGTGTGCCTATTGTCAAAACATCTATAAGTCGAGAGGTAGTGGCATCATTCACATAAAAACGGTTCATTTGAAGTTGCAGAATTTCGATTGCCAGTATTGTGGAAGAAAATTTAGTCACAAGTCAAATAAAAATAGGCATGAGAGAACGTGTGAACGCAAACCTCAGTGAGTAACGTAGTCTGGCTAACTGTAAAATGACAATAATTCATGGGTAACAGAATAATTCATGGGTTTCTCAGAGTGTTTTTGTTGTGTTATCAGTTGTAGTGCATGCAATTTTTATCCTTTGTCATAAACGATCGGGTGGATATAGTGTTTGTGCTTGTTTTTTTTTTTATGAATATCATGCTGGTTTGGTGCATAAACTGTTCCTTTTTCCCATTGATAATATAATTCAAAGAACTCCTATGCTGATGAAGAATTTGGTGTGGAAAATACACTAGTAATATACTTTAAAGTAGGAAAATAAAAGAAATGCTTATCTTTTTGTTATTGTTGACAGTTATACCCAGAATGGTTATGTGGAATATCTCTTTTGCTACTTGGGCGTTACTTAGAACTGGTGTAAGCAAAGTATGGTTAATTGTAGTTGTGACATTTTGTATCACAATCATTGCTTGCCTTGACAGATAAGTGTGAAATAAAAAAATATACGAAAGTGCGAATCCCGGTGTTTTTTTATGTCAGTATGATACCCGGTTTGTCTTTAAAACATTTTTTCAACAGACTGACAAAGTGATTGGTGTTCTGTGCTGTAGGCATGTGTCATCATATATCTGTTAATTTCATAACATATTCAAAGGGGGACCTCGGCGGAAATTGCGGTAACATTGTAGGGGCTGTAAAGCTATCGATGTTGAAGCAAGAATTATGTCTCTCAGCGAAGGGGAGGCAATAGTGTTTGCATGTTCTGTGTGTGTTGTGGACAAAATATGTCCAAGATATCTCCACAACGAAAAGTCGGATTGACTTTAAACTTGATCTGTTTTTCCTTGGCCAGGTTGGACTGTTTATCAACTTGTGATGCATGTAACGTTATTAGGGAAGGCGCATTCAGATCTTTTGTGCTGAATTTCCCAAACACTGAACATCGGAGAAAATTCAAACGTAGCTGGGTTGTTGCGTGGTAGATCCGAAGGATTCAAATTTTATGCCAGTGTGGCGTGTGACGTCGTCACGCAAAATATGTATTTATTTTTAACAAGGTCTTGTGTGAAATATCAATCGGTTCAAAAGTTTATTTAAGTTTCTAGCTGGCCATTGAAAGCCTATGGTGTGTTTATGTGACAGTGTGTGAAAATTTTGTTCTAATTAAACAGACAATTCATTAATATTGTCTAAACAACAAACCATGCTGTCTAGGAACATTTTAGGGTCCATATTGGGTTACATTAATTTACTGTAAAAATGCATACTCATCATTAGGACTGACTTCTGTGATTTTTTTGTTTGATACCCCGTGTTTAAATAGCTTTTGTATGTAAAATTCGGCAAAATGTTATTAAAAAGCTGAAATTACATGTGCTGTTGTTTTCTTTCTTTCTTCTACTCATTTGACCAGCCTCGGTGGCCTAGTGGTTAGAGTGTCCGCCTCGAGAAATTGGGACTCCTCCTTGCTACCCTGTGAGGCACTCCACATGTAAAGGTTAGAAGGAGGGCTGGAATGCCCCATTTCAGTATAATGTGGCGGGGGATCCCGACATGACCATAGCAGTTGAAAGGGATCTGAAGAACAATACAATCTACTCATTTGAAAAATCCACAGCACATTAACTACAAATATAAATAACTTTTGAACCGATGTATATGTCGAAAACGGAAAGTCGTATCAAATTTTATATGGGTGTTCCTTGGGCCAGTCGGACGGTTCTGACGGATGTAGCGCATGCCGTTAGAATCTTGTGTAAGATTTCTCCGCCGCTAAATATTGGAGGAAGTTGTAACGTGGTAGGAATGTTGCTTGGTATGCCTGATTCTGGCAAACTTCGTTACGAGTAGAACGATCAAAAACGGTACGTGACGTCACCATGTAAAATGGACATATAATTTGAAGAAAATCTTGTTTGTAAACTAACGTGGCTAATGGAAAGTCGTATCAACTTGTCGTAAGTCATAAGTCGTAAGTTTTTATTCGACTGAAGTTTTTATTCCTTGGGTCAATTGGGCGGAAGTATCGACTTTGGCCAGTGTGGTGAAGTAAGGGAAGACGTCATTGCGTAAAAATTTGTAGTTTGCTAGGTAAAATATTACAATTGCGGATGTCTTGATGCCCGTGTTATTTTTTTTTTCGTTTCTTCAAAAATTTCATTTTTGGCAAATTTTTGAGAGGTTTCGTGCATTTTTTTCACTTTGGCAGGCTATATCTCCAAAAAAAGTTTGTTGGATTAGGCTGAAAGCTGGCAAGAACAACGCACATATAGTGCAAATGTTTACTGCGAAGTTTTTCTTCATTTCCGTTGGAAGTGTATTTTGGCGATTTTTTTTATTTTTGAATTTTAACTTTTTTGGCCATGTTGTTGCGATATCTCCGAAACAGTTTGTGTCATTAGGCTGACATGTTTTGATACAATGTAACCCGCTAAGGGTCGGTCGTGTAGTTAAACAAATCATTTAACTAACGAACTCCATTAGGCGGAAACGTGGCAAGAAGAACCCATAAGAAGTGGAAATGTTTACTGCGAAGTTTTTCTTCATTTTCTGTAAAAATGTATTTTTGGCGATTTTTTAAATCTTTTGCCCTCGCCAATGTTGTACTTTTTAGCAAGGAATTTTTTGTCCACGTAACTGATCGGGGTCGGGGTGGGAGACATATTTGTTTGGGTTGGGGGCGGGGGAGACATATTTGTTTTTGTTTTAACAAAAACACTGGCCAGTCTACTTTTTTTCGCGGTTCGCCAAAAACTTCCGAAATGGCGGAAATTTGAAATTTGGCAAAAACTGGAATAAATTATAGTAAATAACTGAATTGTCAAACCATTCATTTCTCTCAGTCTTTTTCAAATAGTTATTAAGTTGTAATCGAAAGTTTTTTAGGTGCTTTTCACCTGGACTTTGCTTTTTTCGCAAATGACAAAAACATGCCGAAATGGTGGAATTTTAAAAATTTTGTAAAATTGTGTAAATATCGGTAAATACGTGAATCGCCAAAACCCGACCATGGGATGCTATTGAATAATTATAAAGGTATTGCCAGAACGCGGGAATGGATTGCATTTTGAGCAAGGGCATTTAGAAATTGCAATTCATGAAAATACAGGTGTATTTTGTGGTAATAAATAATTTAGACTTGTGTTTTAACTGTGCATTGCTAAAGTTTATATAAAATTTCGATCTTTTGTCGCGTTTTCCACTTTCGACCTTTTGTCGGGACACCCCACAGTACGCCCTTAGGATTGCGATTCGAACTTTTCATCAGGCTTTCGTATCCAATGAGTAAATATTTCACTAGTCGTCCAAGCGTTTTTATTTGCTACGTATTCCGTTGGAAGTGACCTCTGATTTTAGGAACATTGTGGTTTGTGACTTTCGCCAATCACAAGCAAAGGTAGCTTATCGGAGCCACTCATGTTACTGGCAACTTTCGACGACTTAATACCATGGGTAGTGTGTTTTCATAGTTGAGATGTAAATATCTGAGTAATGTTCGGTTTTTATAGTGAACTCTGTAGTAGGTATTGTAGCAAGTGACACATAAGACTCTGGACTATAGAAGCAGCAGCCACTACTACTCCGGAGTAGGTAATGACAAGGGCACGCCACATGACTGTTGGGCGGATGATGTAGTACTAATCCCTACACATGCGCAATTAAGTCGTATTTATATATATATTATATAAATATATATATTTATATGTCACTCTTTTATTATGCAATCAACTAAATTTGAGGAGTTTGTCAATCTCATATCTTACAAGATGTATTTTCTTTGATTTTTTTTTCTTAAAAATGGCAAAAAAAAAAAAAAGATAAAAATTGTTAGGTCTGACATTTGGGACGAATTAACCCAGCCCTTGTTAAGTCGTACTTTTCCATAGAAACAAAGTAGTCCCAAACTTGGGACCGACGAATTTGGTACGAATTAATCGGGAGTACAAATTAAACGAGGACGAATTAACGAAGGGTTCCTGTAGCAGAAGCAGTTGGCAAATCCAGTTCCATTTAAAAAGCCTCTAGTACATTTAGAAATTACGGTTTGTTAAACTTTCATTGCAGGTAAGAAGTTCAAGCATTCATGGAAGTTCTTTTGAAAGATTATATCCCTCGCCACAACAAGAACGGAATGAGTTCGGTGCTGTCGAAACGTTCTCAGACGTTTGGATATGTTCTTATTGTCATACTTGCTGTTCGTCGAGGTCTAGTCTACAAAGACATGTTAAAATGGTGCATTTGAAAGAAAGGAATTATCAGTGCCGTTTTTGCCCAATGCGACTGTGCACAAAACAAAATCAAGTACGGCATGAAAAACGCTGCCATCCAATAGAAAATCCAATAGTTTAAAAAAAAAAACATTATTACAGGCTTGCAACATGTATTAGAATTGTTCTGTGCAGTAAGTTTTCAAGAGGACGATATATGATATTTCACATTTGGAGGACGGTAGTCTTTGCGGAAAGAATTTTGGTGTCGAAACACTGATAGTTGTACAAGCGTTTAGTCGTTTCTGCTAGTGATAGTTAGGCGTTATTTGCGTGGGGCTAGTTGTACCATAATTAAGCTGTGGCTGTCTTTTCAGGTTTTTTATGTGCAAATTTACTTTAACACTCCTGATTGGTTTATTTGGCGGGACATCGCATAGTTGTATAAGTGCAGTGTGTTGTTATAGCGCCGATGTAACAAAGAATTCTTACGAATTCGTACTCTATCACCGAGAGAAAAAGCTGCTTATGGAGGCGACACGTTTTTCATACACAATACATGATCAGAACTTTAATAAATATGGATTTGTATTACCGAGTGTCTTTACCTGTTTTGCAGGGTTTGTCAACTAAAGAATCGCCTCTGCAGCCAGGTGTAAGCATTCAGTCTGAGAACTGCGCAGTGTTCCTAGGACCAAACTCATGGATGTGCACGTACTGTCGTAATCTGTTTAGGACTAGGAAATACTTAAATATACACGTTAAGACAATTCATTTTAGGATTCAGAGGTTTGAATGTCAGTTTTGTGGGAAGAGATTTGGACAAAGCTCAAACAAGAAAATTCATGAACAGAAGAGGTGCACAAAGAGACCAGTGTAAGCACGTGGCTTTTGGACGAACATTTATGATTTCCTAGTCTTCTAGGAAAACTCGTTGACCCGATTTTTTGGTTCTGAAGAAAATTCAGGCCTGATGATTACTTCGTGACTAACATCACATTGTTTGCTTTTCTTTGGGGTTCAAACCGTACTGAAGGTGTGATTTCGTTTGCATTTGGCAACCTTGATTGTAGTTACGACGCCGGTGTTGTTCTAGAATAGGTTTAAGTGGTCAAAGAAGGATCAACAATTACGCTACATGTTAGTGTGATCGCTGATTATATGTTTTATTACCAAAGAATTATAATGTTTAAATATTTGGTCGGATGCAATTGTACTGGGGTTTCTTGTAGAGTCACTAATCCTAAATATGTTCAACTGTTCATAGGTTATCACAACAAAAGAAGGGTCTCAACAGCCAAGTGGTAATCCAGAATCAGAGCCAGGTGTTGTGTACCTCGGACCAAACTCGTGGCTTTGCAACTTCTGTCAAAATTTGTACAAGACTAAGCACATCTTAACGGTTCATGTAAAAACTGTACATCTGAAAATTCAAAAGTTTACTTGCCAGTTTTGTGGCAAGAAATTCGGACAGAATTCCAACAAGAAGACTCACGAGAAGAAATGTGGCAACAGCGATCTCAGATGAATTGGGGGTATTGATGTACACTGTAGTTTGTTTCGAACACGGAAGGGTCACTTCAGTTCCTTGTATTGAGATACAAGAAAATATCCTCTTTTAGTTTCCTGGAAATGACCCTAAAAAATGCTTAACAGTTGGCCTATTATCGACTCGGATAGCTTATTCTGTGCTTCTAATTCCAACTTTTTTCGGCGATATGGATTAGGTCTTCTGAATACATATTTTTTCACTTTTTTTTATCTTTCTCATGGGTTTATCATGCACAATAAGATTACACAATTGCTTATATTATTGCTTTGTTATGTAGGTACATTTATTTTTTTATATTAGCGTTCAGTTGCATCGTACATCGATTTGCCTCAGTGTGCCGTGCTGCGAGTTTCAAGTTCTAGATCTGTTGTCGAATTTGTGCAAGTTTTTAACTAGCACACTATATTCGTGCTTGCAGAGGTTGATGGATGACAGGATCTACGTGGAGCCCAGCACACACATGCATTCTGAAAACGGCATTCTTAGTGTTGGACCAAATTCGTGGATGTGCGCATACTGTCGGAACATTTTCAAGTCGAAACGTTACTTGGAACTACACATAAAAACTGTCCATTTGAAGATTCAAAATTTTGCTTGCAAGCTGTGTGGGAAGAAGTTTGGCATAAAGTCGAACAGGAATGCTCATGAAAAGAAATGTGAAAAGAAACTTGATTTACGTGATTCTGTCTGATTTCGACTTGAATTAGTTATAATAATTGAAAGACACGGTTTGAATGAAAATAATTAGGCCATTTCGTTTCAGTCGATTCTTAGTACATTGGTCGTTTATTGTTGAAAATATTCCACATAGCCCTCAAACTCTCGGGGAGGCAATGAAGAACGGTGTCCGTTTAGGTGCAGGAGTATTTTGAAAACCGACCTAAATACATAAATTATTTGTCTTTTTGTGTACATTAAGTTTGTAGGTTGTTTTTTACTACAATTTGACACGGTGCAAATTTCTGGCTGTACGTTGATAGGCTATAGATATTGTTTTGTGGTCTGCATTGTTATCCAAATGCAAAACATCTCTGTACTACGCTTTCGTTCTTACAAATGATTACTTAACTAAAGTGTTATCGCGCCAAAGCGACTGTGGCCCTGAGAATTTTTGGAAATCTAACTGAGCATTTTGCCTGTTTGCAGAGGGTCCGGAGTCGGCCTCCAAACGACCATGTCAGATCAGAAGGCAATGTTGTAAATGTTGGTCCTAACGCGTGGATGTGTGGCTATTGTAGAAACATCTTCAAGAAGAAAGCTTACCTCGAGTTACATATTAAAACTGTTCATTTGAAAATTAAACAATTCTTATGTCAGTACTGTGGAAAGCAGTTTGGGCAGAACTCGAATAAAAATACTCATGAGAAAAACTGTAATAAGAAGTAATTTAGTGCAACTAGTTACCGTTTCAGCTGCACCATTTTGTTTGAAATTCGTTCTATTGTACCCGGACAATAAACCATTTCAGGTGATTTTGAGTTAAGAAAAGTATTGTTTGTGGAGTATGCTGAACTTAACGCAAGTTTTTGCGAATAAACGATCTATGTCTTGAAAAATTAAATTTTCAGTTAGTTTGTAGAACGGGTAATTTTGTTGATGAGCGCTGTTGAACTGTAGTGAGAATGTGCAATCTTTTGTATCAACCAGATTAGTTAAAAGAAGGCCGGGAGAAGTGGGACTGCCCCACTGTTGTCATAACTTTTGCATCTCCGCCCCACTTTTGTCATAACGTCTGCGGGGATGGGGGTGGATGATCCTAAATTTTGGAGTACGTAATTTATGAATGGCTCCCAGCCGTGTTACTTATAAAAGTTAACTGCACCCATAGCAGCGAAAATAAGCTCGTCTAGCTACATCATGCAAACAGTTGGTTAAGGGTCGGTCGTGTCGTTAAACAAATCATATAACTAACGTAACTAATTGTTAGACTGACTTATTTGGTTAAACAAGTCAAATGTATTCACTTTCAGATGTTCTGATTGCTAAATAGGCAGTGAACGGGTTCAGTTAACTGTATAGTTAACTTTGTGAGTACAGCCACAATGCTTATCTTCTTATCTGTGAAATTTGTTTTTACCGCATCGTGGGTCTTTGTAAGCGTGGGTATGCCTATCACTCTACTTCTGGTGTTCCTTAGTTTAACCAATTGGGTAATTAACTTTATTCAATGTATCTCCTGGTCTGGTGGAGCCAATATTTTATAGAAATTCTGTCTAGAGGTGCCCGTATACACTGTGCTTTTGTATCGATTCTCTATTTTTTGTTGAATTTTATAACTTGTAAAAATACCTACGTTTGTGTAACTTGTAAAAGACCGATGTTTGTTTAACAGCGAATCAAGTTTTTAAAAAGATGGATTTGCATGTATAACGGTTATACTTTTGTACGACTCCATCCATTTTTTTTAAATGTTAAGCTTCACCAGTATCTCAGTGCTACCCAACCTAGGATTTTGGCGAATCATTTTAAACCAAAAACGTGAAATTTTGGGAAATTCAAAGTCCTAACACCCTTGTAAGTGTCATTCCGTTATTACGAATGTTCTCCATTTTGGTGTCTTAATGGTCAGTCACATTTTCAAAACACGTGGTTAAATTATTCCGTGTTTGTACTATGTTCTGTATTATTTTGTTTCAAGTTAGCGGAAGTAATATGCCCAACCAGCCCGAACAGCTGCATGTTTTAGTTCAACAAACATCCTATTTGTCTGTAAATTTGTTTCATTTGCTAGTGTGTTCGATGTTAAACTACGTCGGTTTTTCATAAAATCTTAATTGGTTTTAGCGAAAATTACACATCTGTAACAGAAATTAAAATAGCCATTGTCAGAATCTGTTTGAAAACGTATGGGTTAGTGTTCCTTAAGATTATTGTAGTAATTCGCTTCCCTACATTTTATTTCAAGATCCTGGAGTAGATAACATAAAATGTAATAATTTTGCAAACCGTAGCTGCTTTCACATTTTGCAGCCCCAGCATTTGAAGGAATGTAGAGCGATAAGACACTTAACAGGAATTAAATCGTTATTACGTATGTATCGGATTTTTGTGGTTTCTTTGAGGGTTCCTTATTGTGTTTGTAATTTTAAAATATAGTCCACAATTTGTGGTACACTTTGTGTATCAGCGGAATACTAAATAATAACGAGAACCCCGGTTATCAGTGGCTAAGGCACTGTTCCACTTTATTTATAGCTGCCGTTCTGTTTTGGTTTTTATCAGTCCGCTAAAATTTTGAAAAAAAATCGCAATGCCAGTTTAGGTATTACGTATCTTCCTGTGTACGTTGTACTTCAATACAGGCGTATCCTGATCTTAGTTGTACATGCGATACTTGCTTCAGTTTATACGAAATGAACGTGAACAGTTTTGTTTTCGTAGCGATTCCAGTAGGATTTCATTTGTCCAAGTTGTCAGTCATCTCCGCATATACTCTTGAAATGGAAATGGTTTATTCGCATCCGGAGCAGTGGAAATTTACCAATTTGCTTCGTTTTCCCATGCTATATTGAATGCACGTTTTCCCGTGCTATGTTGAATTCGCTCAGACTGATTCACTCGCGTCCACTACAGTGAAAATCTGATATAATTTGGGGCCATTGCGTCTAAAATAACCAACATAGTCGCTGAAACGGGACGATAAACACGAAGCAAACTCGATTCTGGAACTTTTCATTGTAAGTCGTGCAGCGGTGCTGATTCTAGCCCTATTGCTGTGTGCCGGCTCTCCGATCCTCTTGCTCTTCTATTCTAGGATGCGTCGAACTGTAACCATGTGCCCAAACTCGAGATGAACTAGTACAATCCAACTACATGAACAAATCTATACACAAAACTGATCACATTCAAGGCCAGTCAAAGTTTAAATTATTTTAGACGTGTGAAAATGTGTGATTTTGTGAAGAATACTTTGGGGAATTAAGAGTATCGTATCTTTCCAGGTTGATTTCGGTGATGTGGCATTTGGAATACACCATCTGCAGGACCAAAGTGTTGACGAGAGTGGATTTATTCGCTTCGCATCGGATTTGTGGCTGTGCGCACTTTGCCATAAGAGGTTCAAATCGAAACCGAACGTTCTTGTGCATATACGTACAATACACTTTAAAGAAAAAAAGTTCGAATGTGAATTTTGCTCTAGAAAGTTTGGAGTAAAGTGCAACTTGGTTGTGCATCGAAAAACTTGTCGTTCAAAACCAACTGGCGACGAATCAAGCTTTAATCACAATTGATTGTGATGTAACTTTGGGACGCTACTTGCATTTGATTCGGTTTTGTTTGATCTTTGGGGAATGTTGTTTTCTTCGTTTTTTTGGATTTCTTTACGTTTCGGATTCTTTACTTCATCTAGAAGGGCACATAGAATCGGCGTTACACACTTCGCATAATTTTTGCTCTTCGCTCATTGTCTTTTAAAAGTACAATTTGTTGATAATCAAGTAACCTGCAAGTGTCATTGTATGTAATCGTCCCCTCCCTGTCAAGAGTCAATATTTTCGTATCTCCCTGTTAAGACCATTGTTTCGTACCAACTACCTGTAAGCAATCAAAATTATTTGAATAATGTTTTAGCGTAAAGGTTTGAGATGGGTTGTTCTGCATCTTCGTGTAGGTTCTGCAGTAGAATTGTGACACAGAATTAAAACATTGAAATAATTATTTTTTTGGTTTAGATATAATGTATCGGATGTCTGTAGGTGAGCACGTGGGATCATCAAATTGTACCTGTCGAAATTTTAAAAAGCCGATTTAATCATTCAGTAGACCTTTAGATTGCATTTTTTGGTTATTTCAATCAATGTTAAAGTAGGTGGAGTACTTTCCTTCATATGTTGTGTCACCAATTTCATGTGTATTACTCACTTAGCGCATATTCTTATGCAATGTCACTTTCCTCGTGAAGGATTAGCAAGAAAATATCAACCCATGTATTTGATCTGTTTTATATTTGTGTGTTTCTAGGGTGATATAGGCGCAACAGATTACCACCTTGATGAAAGTGTATTAGCTGCGGCTGTGCGTTTAGTGAGTGATAATATATGGATGTGTACTTTGTGTTTTAGTCATTTCAAATCACGGCAATCATGTGTGGTGCATGTGAGAACTGTACACCAGAAACAACAACGTTTTCAATGTCCATATTGTCAGAGGAAGTTCGGGATAAAATCTAGCATGGTTCGACACACGAAAAATTGTAAACTGAAAGTTTAATGTGTATTTACTGTATACATTTGTGGTCGCTTGATATGAAGATATGCTACTTGTCGGTTTCGAACGAAATGCATCCCAGTGTAACTTTCATTGTCGCTCAACGGGACATACCAAACAAACTAAATGTTTTGTGATTTTACATATATTTGGTTGTGTAAATGGTACCTGAAAGATTATAAAAAAACCAATCAAAACAGTTGCAGTTAATTTGCTGTGAATATTTTTCGAACTAATGGCATTTTGCTGTCATAAAAGACATTTATAGAAAAAAACATGCTTTGTTTAAAAAAAGCAGCTTTATTATCTTAGTCATATTGTAATTTTCAGTTGAATGTGGGAGAATAAAAATTTAGATTATATGATTCGCGTTTTATTTTTGCAATCTCTTCCAGTTATTTCTATTCACCTCAAAACACAAATGAGGATCTGACATTAAGATTTGGTGAGTAAAACAACTATTATCCCATTTGCAATACTCTGTCGTTGACTGACAAAAATAAAAATGATTATCAAATCCTGGTGTTTGAGCGTCGTCTGAAAAGGGTGCACACAGAATAGAACATTTACTGAATAAGGATTAAACAAGGATATCTGGCGAATAATGACGTTTTTATTATTCGTACGTATTAGGTGTCGCGATGAGGCTATCTGATCAATTTTTCGGTTTGCTTTTGCTGCCTGACTCTTCATATCATATCACTTAGCCTTATTTAGAAATCTTTGTAGTACACTTCTTATCACTATTTAAACATTTGACATAAAGGGTGCTGCTTATGAAATTGGCTTCTTTCTTGTATGCATGGAATTGCCACATTTGTTGTGAGTTTCACATATATTTCAAAGTTGCACAAGGATTAAGTAAGCAGTTCATTCACTGTTTTGTTCGGTTCCTTTTCAGATGTTATCAGGATCAGGAACAGGCAGTTTTTTGGATTCCGACACCTTACCCCATGAATATGTCAAAAATGTTGGGTTAAGCAAGTGGATTTGTACTTTATGCTATAAGCCAATGAATTGGAAAAGTGCTGCAATACGTCATGTTAGAGATATACATTTTAAAACTGAGAAACGACATAAATGCAAATATTGTGGAAAGATGTTTGGACATCGCTTCAACGCAAGGGCCCATGAAGAGAAATTCTGCAAACTGAAAAAGCATTGAGCTTGACTTTTTTACGTTTGTTGTAATTCAACTTTTAATTTATGCGTTCTAATACACGCATCCTAGTTGGTGAATGGGACGTTGAACACCAAACAAACAAACACTTTTAGGAAATACTCGGTTTGAATAAAAACAAGTAATTTCCTACGATCTGTCAAATTTTGATCTTTTGTACAGATCACATCTGTGTAAGTGAGAACAGGTCTGGCCAAGTTCACAGAATAGTTGTCGATAAGAAGTTTTGTTTAGAAACTTTTAGTCCTCAGATAAGATGTAGTAGGTACGAAAATGTTTCATTGCAGCTTGTTGTTTCAGCGAAATTTACAATACATGATAGAAATGCCTAATGACAACATAAATACAAACGGGTGTAATCAGAGGTCTTGACAATAAACCGGCCGAAGACTACATACCTATTCAAATTCTCTGGTTGAACCAAAATACTGATATTGGTTTAAGAAAGCTGCCGAAATAGAGGAGTATGACTTTGTTTCCCTTATCCTTATGTTATTTTCTGTTCTGTTCATTGTTGAACGGGTTTCCTTATTGACTTCTGCAAATAAAAATGTGATAGGTAAAATTTATTCTTGCCTGGTTTCCGCGCCTGTGAGTTAAATCCGAGAATCATTTCTTGAAGTTTCAGACCAAAACTAATATGTTGTAGGAGAGACAACATGGTCAAGGGGTGATTCTTACATCTCGCGACACTTGTATGCTGGTAGAAAATGCCATGGTGCAGGTGGGAGCGAAGACCTGGATTTGCGCGCTATGTCAGCAGACATTTGCCTGGAAGAATGTTCTAAAGCGACACATACTCGGTGTGCATAGCAAGCAGGAGCGGTATTTGTGCGTTAGATGCGGCAAGAAATTCAAGTGGCATGCTGCATATTCGAAGCATATAACAAGTGATTGTCCTTACGCAGGTGTGAACTTCGTAGCATAAATGTAATAACATCTTCATTCGGAAAACGAGATTTTGTTACCTAGTTGGCTGACACTCTTTCAAAGGATACATTTGTTAACTTGAACAAATTCATATGTGACGTTGTAAAATTACGGGAAAAACATTAAAAGATCAGTACATTTGCATGTTGTTTGACGTTAGTAGAAAGTGCCTTGTGTTTGGATTATATCATGTCTTGTATGGTGTTAAATGTTGTGTAGTAGGACAGCTAGAACCGTTGATGCATGAACGCCTTGAGAAGGTGTCTAGTAACATGATGATCCTTTTCCACAATGAAGCAGCGAATCGTTTTAAAAGGATCTCTTTTTCTTACCTTGTAGAAAAGGACGAGCAAGCCAGAACGGCGTATGAAAGAACTGACACGTGAAAACGAACCTTTGCATATGGTACGAGTGGAGGATAACCGCTGGATGTGTCGCCACTGTAATCTGATATCGGCCTACAAGCGAGCTGTCAAACTGCATGTCATTGCGAAACATCTTGAATATAAGCGCTATTCATGCCGCTTCTGTGGACAGGTGTTTAAGTGGAATGCATCGAGGCTTGACCATGAAAGACTGTCATGTCCTGAAAAGGCTAGACTGTGGCTGCCCTTTGTTGCATCCCATGATGATCAACCGAATGAACAACTTATAAAAAGTTGATTCTTCGCAGTCTTAGAATAGCATAAGTGTTTAAAATTGACGGGCCCTTAAAACGAAGCGCTTTTGAAAAAAAAAAACGTTTTTGTATTTTGTTTATGATTTAATTTAGGAAAGGCATAGAAACAGTATAATGGACACAGGAGATATTTAATACAACAATTTTGTCAGCACCTTTCAGCAAGTATCCCAAAATTACACACTACATGATAGATTTCAGTGCAGTAATGAATGAAGATGAGGATGAAACCTTAATAGAGCCATTGAACATCAGTATGTATTAGCAACTTAAGAAGTTGCGTAAATTCGATAATTTTGTCGTATATAGACGGATATGATAAATAGCTGATTGAAATATCGAAAAAAAGTTACGATGTTCGCACAAGGGTGAATTTGTACCAAATAAACAAAAGGAACGTTAGAAACGCCAAAGTAAATGTGAACTTTCTTATTGAATTCTTTGAATGTTAGTACCTGTTCCCATAAAAAACTTGCCCTTAAGCCAGTTCTGCTGTTTAAAATTGTGGTCGTCTAAGAATTTTGTCAATCTAAATCATTGACAATTGTAAATCAGACGATTGCCCGGTATTTCGTGGGTAACAGCTTTTTACGATTACAGGATTAGAACTTCATAAGCACATTGCTTTGTAACATCGTGTGATAATAAACATTACGGTGATTCATCACTGCACATTGGCTGAAATATGTGGTTAAAGTAATTTATTTTGTCAGTGTCTAGTCATGAAATAATGCATTATATTAGTAGGTAAGTGTTTGCTTTAAGTCTAGTGTGACCAGCTCGCCTATTACTTAACATACAATTTCTTCATTATAGAGCGTCAAGTGATACAATTAGATAACCGCATTGAGTAAGTTATGCCGTATGTCTTGTTCAGCGAGAACTTCAGATATTGAACGTTAACAGATGCAAGTGAGGTTAGCAGATTTTGAGTTCCTGTCCACTCAGTGTTTATGGATTACTTGTTACCTTGAGTTTATGGAGAGATTTTAAACTGAACAAAATTAAGAGCTTAGAGTATTCTATAGTTCTGGTTTAATCTAGCGCGTTATGTTTCACATTTATATATACAAGAGTTATTAGAATGAGATATTGTGCCTACTATTTACTTTTCAAATGCTGTGGCGTGAATGTACACAAAATAGTTTCAAATAAAGAGTGTTTGTTTTGTACTAGTGTTCTGTTTTTTGTTTTCGCCGAGTTCAACTAGGCTTTCAATCGGCAGCGTGGGTATGCCATTACGAGACAGCGAAAATTCTTTGATTTAGTTATTGGTTTATGATTTGCCCACAACGGATCGTCTAATTTTACTTTATTATGATATTCTCGCGCAAAACTTCTTGGTAAGGGTATTGATCATGTTTGAAGGCAGAATGTTTCTTTATACTTTCGTTCGCTGTACCTTCTGTTGAAATACAGTTTGGGGACCAGAAATATTTTTCTTTAATGCAAGACCGTTTTGTTAGGAGTAGGGGTTTTAATTGTTTCGTGTATTTCATACACTTTATCCTTAATTCCTGTATTAACAGCTGTCCTTTCTTTATTTCCAGTCTGTAATGAGACCACTGGAGACAATACCTGAAGATGAAATGACGAGGAAAAACCTGCTTCAGCATGTGGAGCAGTGCATGTATATGTTGCCGGGCGTCGGTTGGAAATGCGTGTACTGCAACCATTTCTCTAAATATAAACAAAATTTGAAAGTCCACATTCAAGCAAAACATCTTAATGTGTTACTAACGTGCAAGTGCGGCCAACAGTTCAAGTGGAAGAATTTGTTCAGAGAACATCAGAAACTTTGCGCGAAACAAGGTTAACTGGAGAAAGTTCTCCACAGAAGTGGATTGGAATTGAAAATTGTTCGTCAGAGAAACCTTATTCATTGTATTCGAAGAGTTTCCAGATTTTGTGCACCATGTGACAAACTATTTGTATTTGTTGGATCGGGTGTTTTTGCTGCCGGTGCATTGATAGAATTTATAGACGTTATTGAGCTCGTAATCGGCATTTTCGGATACTTTGTCGTCATTGAAAGGGAATTTCATTTACTGCACAAAAAAAATGAGAAGACATACTTGAGAAACCTGTCTACATTTTAGAACCTCTAGCCGCGCTGAACAATAAAAATAAGGACAGACATATCGGTGGAGAATCCGAGCAAGAAATAACATAAGTTGTTCTTTTCTTTGCAGCTTGAAGTGGAACCTTGCCAGAAGATAACGGAGAAAGATTACGACTAGCGAAGAACGTTGACTCGGCGTGTATCACCTTGTTACCTGGAATAGGTTTTAAGTGCAAATACTGCAATCATGTGTCAATGGCCAAGACAAAGCAGGCGATTCGAGACCATGTCTTGGGTCAGCATCTGAATATATATCCCAAGTGCTCATGTGGGAAGAGCTTCAAGTGGCAATGGCAGCTCAGTAATCATAGAAAAACCTGCCGGGTATTCCTACCAAAGAATTGTTAGAAAGACTGCTGTTACTCGCGGAAGTTAAGAGACAACTGTTCTGTTGTAGCACTGTGTTAAACATTGGACACTGCCTTTGTGCAAGCAGCTCATTCCGGGCTTATAGGCTTCTATAGATAAATAATTGTAATAGACAGTGAATTGAAGGAAGAGTTGGTTTGCAGAAGTGCCATTTCATTTGGAGGCGATTAGTTCAATTTAATGCGCAGGTGTAAAATTTGGAATTGAAAGAATTGTTCAGCGCATCTTCAGAGATGGAATACCAAAAGCCATTGCTTGCTACAACATTAAGGTTTACATACGGAGTCCAAGCAGCAGCGATGGATCCGACTAAATCAAAATCGACGTTTTGGTTATTCAAATAGGAACGCGCAAACAATCAATTCTGTCGAAAGTATCTTAATAAATTTTGGTATTGCAGCATTTAAAATTGACTTGTGTGTTGAACTGAACAAAATTCATAGGTTTGATGCGTATCGGCAAATTTTATGTAAGCGTGTGTGAACCTTTCGTTTACTTATGTGCTGGATGGACTCGACTCGACATTTTTTATCTTCGGTGTTACTCTTGCGTCAGGTTATTAATTTTTCGGCTTGAAAAGAAATGTCGAAAGTTTCTTTTGTAAATCGTATCAATAACACATCTTCAACCCCCTCCCCTCATATGTAACATATTGCCACCAGGGGTTAGAAGCTTGCACCAGGATTGTTTCCGACGAGTTTAAATGTGTGGCAGCATTGTTTTGACAGTGTCGCATCTCAGAAGAGATTTGAAAATCGAAAGCTGTGTTGCTTGGTATTTAATTATTATTATGTTAACGTAACTAAATGACTGATGCTTAAAGAAATGTTGAATGCACTTCCGTTAAACTACATTTTTTGCTTTACTGAGTTAAATTATTCAGCATATTTGTTGAGAAAAATTCTTGAAAACTTGGCTGTTAAAGTATTGCAGTAAATGGCGTCTGTTTCAGCACTGCTTTATCAACCAATCGGCACTCACACAATACCGCGACTGTGTCGTTAAACTATATATATATATATATATATATATATATATATATATATATATATATATATATATATATACTTGGAATTGTGTTGTTTAAATACTCTTGTGACATTAAGTTGTTGTGTGTATGTGTTGTTCATAAAGACAGGTGTTTGAATGTAGGTCATATTTCCTGGTTTGTGGATTGATTAGAGGTACACTTTGTAGACCTGATCATATAGTGAAGTGCTTACCTGATTGATTCGGTTATAACCGTTTACGTGAAAATTCAGCTCTTTAACAATTACTTAAATGTCAAAACACCTGTAATTGTGACGACTTGTCATTATCAGTTACGCGATGTGTATATATTCATGTCTTAATCCTACGCAAAGATAGAAACATAAGTGTGAATAAAAAATTTATTTTAGCTTTTCACGTCGGTTTTTATTCTTGGCACACCATGTTATTCTTGCTGTGGGGTCATTAAAAGTTTATCTTTCTGTTGTAGGGACATCAAGGTTGCACTTCGTTTTCAAGTTCTCAAGACTGGGAGTATTTACGTATGAATGTGGACCGCCTTTGCATGTATAAAGATCCAAGTAACAAATGGGTGTGCAGATATTGTAATAAAATATCCTCTTGGAAACACAGTCTTAAATTGCATATATTAGGGGTGCATCTCGAAACGCGTAAATATTCGTGCCTTTGTGGAAAGACTTTCAAGTGGAATAAAGAACTCCAGGACCATAAGAAGCATTGCTTCCGATAGTCAAATCGGATAGTCAAATCTCACCGTGTACAATTTAATTACTGTGTTTGATAAAACGGTCAGATAGTGTTCCTTGACGGAGAATGCGTTGTAACGGGGTTTGGAACGACCGTTCCAATTTAAGGAATTCTTCATATCGGTTAACATGAACAGAAGTCACATTTAACTTTTATGGCGTTTACAAAATATTGGTATTAGCTGTTGCGATCGGTTGTAAGGTGAATACAGGAAAAAGGAAAATTTGATAAAGAGAAAATCGTTTCTGTGTTATTAAGATAGTATGTCGTTTTGGTGTTTTATTAAGCATTTGTACGATTATCTAAATTTGTGTATTTGTAAGTAAACTCTCAGTTCACTTTGATCCTAAGTTAATAATTACGTGAAGATTTTATATTCCAGAAAAGGAATTCATTTTGGTACCTGTCATTGTCCGAATAGATTGCAACTGATACAAGATACTGAAATTGATAGGAAATAAATATTATTCGTACAGAGATGGTAGTTGTAAGCGTATTCTAACGCAGCAAGATGTCCAGAAATATTATTCGTATAGATGTTAGTTATAATTATATACTAAACCAGCGAGATGTCCTAAAAGAAACACCTTTATTTTTGTTTTGGTTTAACTATGTCGTTTAGTTTTTGGATGTTTTCCTGTGTGCATCACACCGAGTCGGTGTCGCTTGAACTGGCCTCAGATTGTATTTGTTACGTGAATTATGGTAACGTCCTATTACTTCGAATAAGAAAGTATTAAACAATTAAGAAATTCAATATTTTTGTCATCGACGACATAATAAAACGCTACAAAAGCATTTGTTTTTCGTGATTATCTGCCGGTGGCCTCTTTGAAATAGAGAACTTAATATAATGTTATTTAAAGTAAAAGAACGTTAAATTATTTCAATTTTCTTGTGCAAGAAGCGTTTTTAATGCGATGTTGACTAAAATTATGACGCAGTAAAATTCGAGTAGACTTATTAAGAATGAGCGCTGTCAAACCTTATTATAGAATGTTTTTATTTTGATTACTTAATGGCTAAGATTTGCCAATGTTAGCGTATTTCTCGCTGTTTTGTATTTTGGAAAACAAATAAAACTGGGATGAATAATATACATTTGGTTCTTCTTTACTCTTCTTTTAGAGCAAGCCCTGTTATCACAAATTTCAGTCAGTAAAATCAAACTTGAACATCAAACAAACCGAAGTGTACACAGACACCTTTCAATATTTCCAACTTCACTCTTTTAATCTGATTGTTTTAGGGAAGCAATTTTTCCTTAGATAGTTTGTCTCATGTCATTGCCGTTTTGTGTTAATAGGTAGTGCTTGGCTTTTTTAATCACCCAGATGGAGTAAAGTAGTATTGGAATGCTTAATTCGTAAGTTTTCGGCGTTAGGGCCTATAATGTATAAAAAAACAAAATGCGTTATCTGTCTTTAGAAAATTATGATAATAATAAATTGTTGCAAAATATATTTTAGAAACTACTAAACTTGAAACAGTCAAGCTGAAAATACAAATATTTTCCTTGTTCCCTACAAAAGTTTCAAACGTTGTGTTGCTTCTTGCAGATAATTTGCTCTTTTGGGATATGATGGTGGATTGTTTGTGGCAAGTGGATATAAAATATGACGAGGCACATTCGAAGCGCCCATATAAGATTAGCAGTGCACTCAATTATGATCTCCCTATGGATTCAAACTGAAATGGCCCATTTCAGTATAATGTGGCAGGGTAGTCCTGATATGGCGCTGTGTTCGCTGAAAGGGACTTAAAACACCAATAAACTGTGTCTGTGGAATAGCTTTTGTTTGTAATAAGGCAAACTTTGTGCTTTGGCAAAAGAATGTTCAAATATTAATGATGAGTGATAAAATATAAGAGATGTTGAAAATAACCCGGAAACGAGCCCCGTGCTTGATAGTTCTGGATAAGGACTTAGTTTTGCAACAGGATCAAACTTGAAGTAATTGATGTCAGATTCATCAATTCAGATTTCAAGGACAAATTAAGATTTGAAATTTTTATGTGTTAAGAGTTCGCTCCAGTTTTCCTACAAATTATAATCAACAAGCAAGTTTTGTGGACACAGTTACAGACCAGCTCTGCAGTGGTTCAAGGTTAATTAAATTTCTGGATTACCCAGAGGATACTTATTGCTTCAGCGTATACCGAATGATTAGTAAGGTGTAGGCAGAGTTACTGTCATTAGAGAAGTGCAAACATACACGACACAACAATTGACATCTCACTTCTATATTTTTAAAAACATCATACATATTCAGGCATGTAACAGCGCACCAGGTTCAAGCATTTTCAAAGCGGTAACACTTCTGTTTTATTATTGTAGGGCACTCCAGCAGTCGTAGAGTCATTAAGATCGCAAACTGAGAATGGGAATTGGATGTGTGGTGTATGTGGGAAAACTTCAAAATGGAAGAGCACAGTTACGCGTCATATTTCTGCGGCGCATCTCAAAGTTGAAAAGTTTCGATGTCTTTGTGGCGCCACCTTCAGGTGGAATAAACAACATTACGTCACTCATCTTTCGCGTTGTGATGTTGCCAAGCGACTTCTCGAGTCGAGGCCTCATATAACCGAGCAAACTCCAACTGACCATGTAATGCTGGCCTGGCGGACTAAAAACAAAGTGGACAAGTCGAATGCTTAAATGTCGTTCATTTGCGATGTGAGACGAAATTAGGTTACTTGTAACAGATCCTTAAGCAAGTGCATCCTAATACAGCTATCCATGTCGCTAAAAACCAAACAAGCAAAAACTTCTATCAGAGGCTTACGGTGGTTACCTGAAGACTTTACTTTGTTGACTTCTGTAAGCCACACAGGACAATGAAAAACCTGCAGAAACTTTCTTACATGCACATTTATATGAAGATACACGCGAAAAGATGTATGTTTCAAATGTATTTTCGATATACACTATTTTTTTTATTGTGTTGTTTTTAGTCTCAAAGACCAGAGCTGTCTCAACTTGATGCCAACGGATTGATAGTTCAAACGCCATCTGGGGAGTGGATGTGCAAAGTATGTGCAAAGACGTCTTCCTGGAAACAGAGTCTGAGACGACACATTATAGGAGCTCACATGGGAATCGGAAAATTCACTTGTACAATTTGTGGATACGTCGAACGTTACAACAAGAGCGCATTCTTATCTCATCTTAGTCGGTGCAATATGAAGAAGAATGAAAGCAAGATCGAAGTACATGTATAGATTTGTTTAAATGCTGCTTTATAATATAGCATTCAACATTTGGTTTGTTAATGGTTAAGAATAAAATTATAACAAAAGAACTCTTGTGAAGCATTTCTTTCAGGTTTGGTTATATTGTCAGAATGTGACCTATAAAGCAGTTATGGAAAACAAAGGAGCATTTGAGCATGTTGTTGACTTTAAAAGCCTGTTTCACAGTTTTGTACACTTTAATTGTTTCACCAAGACTTCGCATGGATTGCTTTTGCATTGAAATTGAATCAGAAGTAAAGTTTTTCGTGCAATTAATACTAAATGATTTTGTGTAAATTTAAGACGTTAATTTAAATTGTTAATTCAGGGTCCGAAATATGCCAGTAAGGTGGCAATGGCTGTATGACCCTGTGACCCAATAGAATCAATCCTGATCAACATTTTAAAACTCGATTAAGATAAAAAAATCACTAAATTTTCTAAAATGCATTGAAGTCACAACAAGAGCTAAATTTTAACGTTTGAAACTCATGTTTTACCTTATTTTGTCTTTACGTATGCAGTTTCTTTAGAAAATTAATCTCCATTCCGGTAAAAAATAAACAAAATTGTGAAATGTTCAGATCTTAGACGATATAGTTTTGTAGAAAAGTCTGGTTTTCTTTTTTTTTTATTCCCCACAGGGAATATATGCCATCGACCCCGTGTCTGTCGGTCTGTCGGTCGGTCTGTCATCAAGAGTTTGTTAACACAGTAACTTAAAAAACTCCCGCAAGGATTTTAATGAAACTTGGTATGTAGCTTCTGTGGGAACAAACACAGATCCGAATTGTAAATGGGCCAGATTCGGCCAAGGAAATGGATCAGCTGGACTTAGTTTCAGCTCTTGATTGACTGGTGATGGCCGTGTTTAACTGATTGGGGGTTGGGGGAAGGGCTGTGAGGAATATGTGGGCTGTCACACTGCTCTAGTTTTTTTATTTTCCTAGCTTTTTCATGGTAAATATCGTAATTGATATTTGTTCGCAAGTAAAGTTTGTATGAAACAGTTGATAGGTTCATTATGTCTTGTAAGTTGCGAGTTTTTTTATGATTTTGTTTCATTGGTACAGTAGGATTTTTTTTAAAAGCGACAAAGATGAGCCTGAAATTGGCGAATTTATTATTTTTACCTGTTACTGAGTCTGCATTTTTTCTTGATAGTTCAGTAAAACACAACACAAATGTTAGTGGATTTTGACTTTGTTGAAAAGGCACGTGTTGTAGGAAAGGCTCGTGTTTTATAATAAGAAAAATTATGTAAGAATACTGTATTGTACGTTGCAGCAATGTTTGTTGTTTAAACGAGTTGTATATCAGCGAATTGTTAATTTTGTTGATACAGATTAGAGGTACATACATAATAGTTCAGGGAGTTTTTGGAATTGTTCTTCAAGCCCTACAGAACAACTTTGTGTAGTGATGTGATTTGTACATAAACCTCTGAGAATGGCCTATCATCGATATAGCATTCAGTTGTTTTCGGCCAGATGGCAGGTGATGTCCGTTATTTATTGAACGCCTTAAATCCTTTCTCAGCAACGGATTTAACTTCAAACGAATAATTTCTTACGTCATATTACATTAACGTGAATAATGATAAAGAATTCTAACTTAAATAAAAGAGTTAAAGAGATTAGCCCTCCCTGTATTTCAGGATTGTGTCGCTTAACTGTATAACTAGCCAATATTTCAGGGTTTCATGAAGTGAAAACAAATGATAAGGAGTTCGAGATTAGCTATCGCAGCATTTCAGGGTCGTATCGTTAAACAAACTATAAACAGCTAATATTCAGTGTTTCAGACAAAAGGATATTCGTTGTACTTCTAAAGTAGTCGGCACAAAATATGGTTTTTTTTTTTTTTTTGTTTTTTTTGTTTTTTTTGTGAAAGATTCATGAAAAAATTGTAGATATGATTTTTCGTTATTATTTGTGCTTGATGCCCGTGTGTTTATGAAATGAATATAGTGAGTCTCTAAAAATCTTGAAATTTGCAACTTTTGTAATCTTTCTGCGGTGCGGGTGGAAGTTAAAGTAATAGCTTTTACGGTGTTGTAAGCTTGATTGAGATATGGCACAGATGTATATCTTTAATGAAAAACTGCGTTGAAATTTTGCGAAATAAAATTTTTGAGTATTGTACGTTTCGTGATATTTTCATTGATGGGATTGGTTATTCTTAAGGCGGACCACATTTTTTACGGAAACAGTAGGCAGTAGTTTTTCGTGGGCTTTACAGTGTACAGTGACAATATCATCTCAGACAAGTGCAACATCATGTTATGTCAAACTCGACTTCCGACTCAAAACTCACATTGTTTATTGTTGTAGATCGACTGCCCAGATCCGTCTGTTTTGGCAGACCGTATGATGCTTCAACATTCTTCTGGCGAGTGGATCTGTCAAATATGTGCCAAAGTTGTGAAGCTCAAGTCGAGTCTCAAGCGCCATATACTGGGCGCTCATCTGTCGGTTACACGATACAACTGCCCTTACTGCGGCCACGCTTTCAGATATAGCAAGACGGACTTAGATACGCACCTTATCTTTTGCAAGAAAAAGCACCAAATTGAGTGAATAAAGGAATCTAAAGAAAAAATGGATATTACATGGTACAAATGATTCAACACATTTAACTGACATTTGATAGAAACATGTAGAGTATTTGTTTTTCCACTTTGAAGAAGAACTATCAACTGTTCCGTACGATCTTTTACGTAGCGTAAAAATTATTGGAGGATCTTAATATATTTTTCAGAGTGTCAGATCTCTCTTCTGAAAATGGTACAACATACCACAGTAAAAGTAATTTGGCAAAAAATTTCAGGCATTAAATTGTTTCTAATTATGTTTTGGTTGTATTCGAAAGAAACCTTTCAGAAACCTGTATCGGTACCCAAGTCATAAGGGGAATTGCTGTACTACACGCTGTACTGTCAGCCTTAAATTTGATTTTTCCATACACAGTTAACACATACATCAGTCATTAACACCTCAAGAAGCGATCCTGCCCGAATGCACAGGATGTCAGCAGTTGCATACGGTGAAGTCTATTTTAAATGACCGTCGCTCGGTCACGCCTTAACAGAGCTGTTAACAGAGCTCTTAACTTTTTAGCTATTTGAAAATAAACACACCAGAGTAAACCAGTAGATTTTGAAAAATAGTATTATATGTGTCAGTATATCTGGAATCCGGTTTCAATTTTTGAGGTTTAGAATTTTACTTTTTACCTAACACGAGATTTTACTTCAATACTGTCTTTTAGAATCGTTAACCAGTGAGGGCAATGCACGAGTTATGAGAGAAATTCTGATAAACGTACGAAGTATAATACCTGCGTGCGTTGTTTTTATACACATATATAGATCCACTCCAAATGCATATGCATATTGTAGAGATAAGTGATATTTTTTAGCAAGCCAAGGTTGACGCTGGACACACATCACTTGATCCTATACGAATACATATAACTACGCCTCACGCACTTCCAAGTGTTTATGTAAAAAGATGGCCTGGTTCTGACGACAATCTTTGTTTCATAAAGACCATATGCTTCTGTGAGTATGGGCTAATGGTCAGGTTTGACGGGAAGGAATATTATGCTACGTCACTTATTGTCGCTGAACGGCACATTAAACACCAAATAACTAAAAATAGATGAAGCTGAATCACTTTTCGTGTCATTTTAGGATGCTGTGGAAAAGATGATGACACAGTCCGAGTCAGGCGATTGGATCTGCAGCCTTTGTGCAAAAATATCTAAATACAAGGGCAATTTGAAGAGACACGTTGCGGTGGCGCATTTCGGTGTGGCGAAGTCCTACAGTTGTGAATATTGTGGTCATGTGTTTCGTTATAATAAAAACGATCTGCTAGTGCATTTGAGAACGTGCCCCAAGAAAATAGGGAACGCGTAGCACAACTCGATTAACACCGTTGCGTGAGACGTGTGGAGTCCGACAGCAAAATAAAGAAACGGGATTTACAGTAATGAATTTAGGCTCAGAAAGTAAATGGCCAAAGAAGTGCACATTTCATTGACATTGCACTTGGAGATTTCTGCTGAATCTTGAATTGCGATCTCGAATTTTGACATTAAATGTCTGGGGAACTATTACGATCTTCCCGCCATAGCTCTTTGCATTTGGATCAACAGATTCAGATTAAATGCTATCGGTGTATTTGAAAGTGACATTAAAGTGTCCAAAAGTACTGTCGAATACTGCCGAGCACTCTAGTTTGTAATCCTTTCTTCCTGGAGATAATTATTCATTTTAGATTTTAAAATGATTTCACCTAAATTTTTATTGTTTTAGGTGTACTTTCTTTCAGACAACTTTTTCCAAATCGAAAATTACTAAGATCAGGTACTTTTTGTGTAGAACAAACACGTGTACCTGATATCATAGAATTGTGTATAGATATTAGAATCAGCAACATTTGACTTTTTGTTTTTAACAGAATCGCTTGTTTATAATATTTGTTAAAGAAATACTAATTTTATGTCGTTATAGGGTGCCGTAGATGACTTAATGATAGTATCTGCGTCGGGTGTGATGTGTCGTCTTTGTGCTAAGTTGTTCCAGCACAAGAGCAGCTTGAAGCGACACCTAGCAGCCAGTCACCTTGGTGGAGGAAAAACCTACAACTGTCAATACTGCGGTCACGTCTTTCGTTACAATAAAAAAGACCTGACGATGCACTTGAAATCGTGCGTGAAGAAGCCCAAAGGTCCAGAGTCTGTGGAATGATTGTTTAATGTATATATGTTATTGCATATAAAATAAATGCTTTGACTTGAGAAGGTGAGCAAACGTATGAATCATTGAAAACAAAAATAAATTGAGAACTTCTCCAACCGCTATCCAAGTTTCAATTTGAATATAAATCGCAATAGATGAGCGATGTGTGTTGTTCTAGATATTTTAAGTTTAGTTAAGGACTACCCGATGCTTTTGTAAGAATTTGTGTGATCTCTTTTTAGTTTTAGATAAGAGTGTTTTAATTGTCACATCTGTAGAAAAATAATTGTTATAACTATAAACAAAAAGACTAATAAAGATAAAAAGTAACACCTTTCCTGATATGACGATTCATTTATGCAGTTAAGTTTGACTGTTGATGGGACAAATGCACGACATTTTAGATTTAACGGACAGGGGAAGAGAACTACTTTGGAAAAGTCTTATTGCTGAGACTTTGTTTCAGTTTGATTTTCCAAGCCAAGTTTTTTATAGATTCTAGTTCATCTGTGGCTTGCTCAGAATGCTTTTCAGAAAAAGGAAGTATTTCATTGTTCAAAAGGATAGTGTTCGGACAAGTCTTGTGATTCTTCGTTCGATAATTTAGTAGCGGATATTTTACATACCTCTTTAGTTGATATTTTTGACCAGTCTGGCAAAATATTTTTGCCATTGTTTAGAAGCAATATGTTATAGTGTATCAAGTGTAATAGATAACTATTCTACTATTACAGCTTTGACGTTTTAGATTTTGGGACACAACCAGGTATCGGTAACATTTAGATGATGTTGAGATTATTGTGTTCGAAGTAGGGGTGTTCATTTGATGTCGAGAGTGAACAACTGACGGGTGAAAAGTGAAATTTCATTGTGCATTCGAAGTATGCTCTGTCATCACTTCATACTGAAAAAGATATCGCAGTAACACGTGTAGGGAAAAAGTCTGTCCTTCAGTCTGTCCTTCTGTGTGTTCCACCCTATATCACGGTACCTTCGCTGTTTTTTTTAATAAATTTATATCGAAAGAACCGTATTTTAGGTGTTTTTTGCCATTTTTGTTACTTTTGCACTTCACGTATTTTGACTGAATTTTAAGGATTGCCGCAGGAAAGATGGCTCATGTAAGAAGCAACGTGTTGGGCTAGAATCGATTACCTGGTATTAGTGGTATAAATCGATGCTGCCAATATGAATGGAGGCCTTAAGCATATACCACACAATGAAAAGAAATATAGTGCAGTATATGCCAGTTGCTTCTCGAATTTGTGAAAGTAAGTTCTTTTTCAAATAGGGTTTCACATAGTATATATTTTCACAGTGAAATATTGTCGCAGATTCGCAGTGTATGATGACTTGTTACACAGACTGTCTCCTGGATAATCTTTAAAATACATAGAATTTCACATTTCGTAACGAGATTTACAACGAGCGTTGTCGTCTTCTGGGCTTTTGCAGCGGCTCACCGAGGCTATAGGGCAGATAAAATCAAATTATGCATGTCAGGCAAGTTCATGCAGGTAATGATAGCTGTCTATTGATAGGATAAATTACACTTCAGTTTTCTTGGCAGGAGTAGTCTGAACATCATAACATGCCCAGTGTTTTAGTTATTAGTTGGGTGCTATCGAGCTGCAGTAATCGAATCTAGGAACGGATACCCACACATAAAAAGCAGTGAAAGAAACACGTGAAAGCTGAGCGTTGTGGCTCCTAAGTGGTCAGTACTGTGGCTCCTAAGTGGTCGGTACTGTGGTCGAGTAAAATAAATAAGATTTGACAGTGCATGTCAAAACACTCAAGATGAAGCCACGAGTGGGTTTGGACGGTGTATGATGTACTCGTACGTGAATAAGTACACAATGATTTTTTTCTTAGTCTTAGAATCTTTTCTTGAATAGTCATTTTTTAGAACATGCATACCACACACAGATTTATATGTGCTGTTGTCAGAGCTTTGTAAGTGCAGGAATTTTTGAGGTGCGCTGCTTTGACATTTTTCACAGTGTGGCGACAACTGACTTTGGATCATTTTCTTGTTTATCAAATAAGGGTTTTCAGTTTATGTAGACAATTTGGAAGAAAGTGAAGTAAAGGAAGTTAGATTTTTCTGCACGTTCTTTGCACGTTGTATAGATGTCACTTCATTCCAGATGTGACATTAAATGTGATGTGTGCCATTAGAGCAACAAGCCTGTCAAACAGCCATTGTAGGGTCCCTGTCCTTTTGGTTGGGAAGTTTCAAAATTAGAAAGTCCGATTTATTACTTCTAAATTCCATTTACCGTAGTTTCTTCAGTGCCACGTTTGAACAGTCCATTTTTTATAAAAGAGAAAATATTACTTATTTAGTCAAAAGCTGTGCTTTTCAATCATCTTCAGACGTGTGCTGTGGTTTGTAAATCAATGATTTGATCATCAGCCTATCGCGTATCAGTATGTAAGAATTGATTTAAACAAATATGAGATGACGTGTTTCGTTCCACTCGCTATATTTGCCCAAAAGAACGCATTATTTGCGTCACAAGAACTGCTGGTAGCTAAGCTAACTTCGTGTTGTTTATTTGTAGGATTCTGTTGAAGAAGCGATGATCGAGGCAGGGAACGGTTGGATTTGCCGACTTTGTGCAAAGATGTCCAAATATAAAAAGAATTTGAAGAGACACGTGATCGCTGCGCACTTTGGCGTTAGCAAATATAATTGTCAGTACTGTGGACGACTTTTTCGCTACAATAGACAAGAACTTACTGGCCACTTAAACAGATGCAAGAAAAAGCCACGAGATTAACTTGTTTGGGACAAGATAATGTATACATTAGTACGTGATTTTGTACAGTGGTTTTTGTTGTCTTAGTTAAGATGAACCTTTTCTTGAGTAGTTTTAGTGAGAGGTTATTGGAACGGTTGTATTTATATCTACTGTCCAAGTTCAGTTTAATTGAAAGAAAAGGAGAAGATTTGCTGTGTTTCTGATGGTGGGCGCAACCATAAATCTAACGCGTATTTTTTTCTGATGATGATTTTAATATTGTCTATTAATATTGTAAAATAAAGTTAATCAGTTCCTGTGTAAAATTTAGAACAGTTTGATTGGTGAAAGTAAAGATTTCTTTGTTTAATATATATTTTACAAGGAATGACACTATGTATTGCAATAGGTTGGCGGTGTTAAACCAATCAAATAACTATTTAGCTTAATGCATATTATGCTTTGTAAATGTCACTTCTTATCAGGATATTTTCTTCGTTGTGTTCCAGTTTTAGTTGTTTCGTACAAAATGTATGGTGTGCAGAATGTATGCTTTTCTTTTTAACGAGAGGCTTTTCAGTCGTTTTAGGGCAAGTCATGCGATTTATAAATTTATGATTTACTTAATGGACATGTCGTATATAACAGCTTAAGTAATTTTAGACCTTTGAGATAATATCTCAGCATCACCTTTAAAGCATAGATTACCAGTGCAACAAGTACAGCAAATGTCAAAGCTAACCTCCGTATTGTTTATTCGTAGGATGCTGTCGAAGAAGCGATGGTTGAATCAAAGGACGGTTGGATTTGCCGACTTTGTGCAAAGATGTTCAAGCATAAAAAGCACTTAAAGAGACACGTGGTTGCTGTGCATTTTGGCATATGCAAATATGGATGTCAATACTGTGGCCGAGTGTTTCGCTACAATAAACAGGAATTGACTCTGCACTTGAAAACATGCAAGAAAAAACCACAATTGTTGTTTACCTAATGTTCTTTACATATATCGTGCATAAATCAAATTGATGAGTAAACGGAGAATTATTTGTGCATGCAGAGGCTACTCTGTATATGCGAGGTGGGAGCTTCATCGTGTTGTTTCTGCCGTGCACAAGTTTCTTATACACCATTTGTAGGAGCATTTGAGCACTTTAAAAGGTTGCGGTTAAGTATAATTTGCTGATTTATATTGTGTGAAAATCTAACTAAACCTGTAATTGATGTTAAGAATTGTGTAGCCCAGTTAATTTCCTTGTAGCACAAAATCAAAAAGCTAATAAGCCATTCATTCTCATTGCAGTAAAAGTGGTAAGAAATCACAACGAAGTGTTAAACACGTAACGATGTTCGTGTATCTGCAAGTTGTCCTTTTTATTAAAATAAATGGTTAATGAGTAACAAGTTTTGGATTGATAACTTGCTACCCGATATACTCTTTGTAACATTCTGATAAATTACATGCCAATCTGACTTCAATGGAAAGCACTATGTTGTACACAGCAACACATATTTGGACCGAGAGATTAAATATCGACAGGCCTTAAAAATTTTCATTGATAAAAGGAAAGTTACTTAAATTCCGCTCTGTTGCTCTTGGTAGGGCACCCGTAGAGTTCCTAAAATAATATGTTTAGATGCTACCGTTTTAATGTTTTGAATTGAACGGTTCGGCAACATGTGTTTCAAGTTATTGTCTAACATTATGTATGCTGGAACGGAAAGAACGATTCTTTGTTGTAAGGCTGGAAATCAGCCAACAGCGAAGCTTTAATGAAAATAAAAACTTGAAAGGACTACTTGTTTGTTTGATGTCATCTCATGGTAGTTCAGAAAGAGCATAAAAACTTCAGATTTGCAGTAAAGGTTTTTGCTTAGTTTTTTGCATCAAAGTAGAGTTTTCCTTCTGAAAACAAACAAATTCGTTGTTTGCTTTAAGAAGGAAAGATACAAATATAGCCCTATACTACGTTGATTGGTCTGTTAGTGGTACAGAATTGTAAAGTCTGTGCGCTAAATTATAATTATCCCGGATTTAAAATAATTAATAATGTCATTTGTCATTTCTTTCACATACCTTTCACATACAAGAAAATGCGTATAATGCAAGTCCAGTCCGATTGCTTTTGATAGCAATGTTGCAATCGTCTACCCAATATAAATTTTGTCAAAATTGACAGGTTTCTCCTTTTAGCTTCGTACTGTCTTCGGTTTCCGACTGGGTACAGTGTCAAAGGACATTGTTGTTGAAGTGTTTTGGTGAGCTATATAGGTACGATTGGGTTGGATTGTTTTCAAATACATTGTGTAAGTTGAACCTGCATTTTGCTGTGTGCGTTCTAATCTAGGGTGTTGTATAAAGGAACCTGTTACACGCTCTGAAATGTGTTCCCATGCCAGTAGTTGAGGTATTCAAACTATTTTCGCTGTATCATAAAGGTAAGGGGTGGGAAGAGGGGAGTGGTCGTAGTAAAAGAAGTTGCACCTTCCGGACTGCGTCCAAAGCTCAGATGTGTGATCAGTGATGAAAATGAAGAGAATTGCTTTGTCAGCTCTCGCCACGTATGTGTGAGGCGATCACCTGTAAAGACTCTTGTAGGCTTAATCTCTGATTTCTAGCTCCCAACCAAATTTTGGCTGAGGGCTATTGCTATCGGTAAGTCCGCCTGTCCGTCCGTTAACATTTGGGATGCTGCATTTTGTTCGCACCAAAACGTTAAGTTTCCGTGGTCAGATCGTTTTCAGATTTAAAACAGTGAAAGAATATATATTATGAATGTGCAACGTTAAGGTTTCAGTTTGATTGACCAAAAAAATCCAAATTATGACCCTCTGAACTTAGGCAATTTTTCGCGTATTGCACTGTCATACAGGCGCCTTTGTACGCATCAATTCGACATTAACGCATTGATTTGAAGCTATGAAAGAATATGACAGCTACACAGTGAAAGAGTATATACTGCAGATGTGAGACGTCAAGGCTTTAGTTTGATCGACCAAACATTGTCGAAATTATGGCCCTCTGAACTTCATGCATTCCACTGTCATACAGGCAACTTTCTACGCATAACTTCGACATGAATGGTTTGATATAAGGCATTGAAACCTTACACAGGGAAAGAATATACATTTAAAATGTGCGACGCCAAGGTTTGAGTGTGTTCGACCAAAAATTGTCGAAATTATGGCCCTTTCAACTTGGACAATATTAAGGCAATTTTTTGCGTTTTCATAGAGGCATCACTTGGCATGAACACTTTCATATAGCTATGAAATAAAATCAATCAATCACTCAGTCAATCAAAACCAGGCTTTTAATCTATCAGGACTTTCTTTACAACAGATGTCACAAAGGATCGAGTGAGCCATCCCACAACTGCATGTCAGTTTCAATTCCGAATTCTTGAAAATAAAGGCGCTTGGTGGGGGCTTTGCATCTCTGATGCCTATGTTTTATTTTGTAACATTGAATTTTATAAAACGCACCACGAGGTGGCCGTTCGCAATTCAGAAATACATATTTAATGCTTCGAAAAAGCGCAGTGTGAAGTGATAGTGTGTGTTCTGTCCCAATAAAGGTTGAAATTTTATGAATATTAACAACGCTTTTAATCCCTTTATACTTAGTTGTATTACAAAAGAAGGCGTCTTGTATGATTCCTGGTTGAAGTGGTGATGCCTTGAATCCGAATTCCCGGTGTCCCGACAAAAGGTCGAGCGTCAAAAGGTTGAGCGACGAAAGGTCGAAAGTTGAAAACGCGACAAAAGGTTGAAATTTTATGTATACTCTGGCAGTGCAAAAACAGTTAAGACACAAGTCTACAGGATTTATTATCACCAAATACACTAAAGCCTAAAGGATGTATTTTCACATAGTACACTAAATTCCAAATCAGCCAAAAATAAACTACTCTACTACTCTAGTGATGTCTTTGATTTCACCACTAGTCGATTACTCCCTTCAGTTATCTTTTTAAGTACTTTTTTCTACAAAATTCGCACTTTACTTTCAAGTTGATCAGCAGTTGTGGATTTTGCGAAGAACCTAGAATTTAGGTCGATAAGGGATTGATCTTTAGTATCCCCAAAGCATTATCATGGTATACAAGACACAGTAGTACAGTAAATGCCAAGACTAACATCCTCATTGTATACTTGTAGGATGCAGTTGAAGAAGCGATAATCGAATCAAAGGATGGTTGGATTTGCAGACTTTGTGCCAAGATGTCCAAATATAAAAAGAGCATGAAGAGACACATTGTGGCTGCGCATTTTGGTATTGGGAAATATAGCTGTGAATATTGTGGCCGCAGGTTTCGTTACAATAAACAAGAACTCGATCGCCACATGAAAACTTGCAAGCAAAAATCGTAAGTGCAGCTGAAAGCAATATAAAAAAATATAAAAAAAACAGCGCCCTACTAAGACGAATACACTCTCTTGTTTAAATTGGAATCTCGTTACAATAGTGTAAAATTTAGCCCACTCTCTGTAAGGTGGGGGGGGGGGGGGGGGGGGGGGCTGACCCGCTCGGTACTCCTTCCCGCGCAAAAGAGATCAGTGGCGATGGTAGAAAGAGTTGAGTGATTATGCTATAACTATAGGGTGACAAAAAACAACTATAATGGCATAAAACTGCGTGTGATAAGAAACAAGATAAATAAAAACAAGAGCCAGCGGCCAGATGAGTGCCCAAACAAATACCCACACACTTATGCGTACTCACAGGACAATATTGTCCTCTTAATCTGTGAAACCACTGTCACACAAACTCTACAGGCTCCTAATCACCCTGCCACACTTACCAGTTAATGTATCTTGGTGTTTGTGAAAAAAAATAGCTGCTTTATTTTTTGGCAAGTATAGCGTATTGTGGGAAACATGCTAAAAAAAGCAATGCTTTTTATGTGCTTGTAGGATGTTGCCAACGGAATGATGACGAAAGTAAACGGACAAACGTGGATGTGTAACAAGTGCGGCAAGATTTCGAACCACAAGGGAACACTGAAGAGACATATTAACGCATTTCACTTGCGGGTTGCCCGATACGAGTGCCAATACTGTGGACGCATATTTCGCTATAACAAACAAGAGCTGCAGACTCATTGGGTTAAGTGTGAGAAAAAAGCTGTCACAACTGGCTACGCTTGAAGTAACACCCGCCATTTGATTGTATTCACAACTGGCTACGCTTGAAGAACACCAATTCGCCGCGAGTTCAATGGGGGCGTATGTTTGGCGTGTAGATTCTTACAACTTAGTTATGATAAGCATTTGTGTGTTCGATGATGTAGACGCAAGGTGGGAGAACAAAGTCTTGTGTGAACTGCTGGACTGAGCTTTTTTTTTATCTTCAAATGTTACTGGCAGGTGCACTTGCCGATAAATGAAGATGATTTCGGATCGAATCCGGTATTAAGTTGTTAACGAGAAGGCAGACAAAGAAAAAGATCATTATTTTTATCAGAGACTGAAGCGGTTACTATATGCCAAGGGTATCGTTACCAGACTCAGTCAGGTGGGCAACACACAATAACACACATGCGCAGTGTAACGAATTTTGGTGTATTTTCGAGAATATTAACCAAGAATTTTTAATTCACCCATTACATTTTCCCAGTTTTTCGCCGTCTTGTCCGGGAAGCCTGTTTAGATGTGTTATGCACAAGGCCCACGGGATAAGACCATGTGTGAAGTAAGACCGCTTCGTTCGAGCTCGTTGTTATGTATTACCATTGCTGAGTATCCCAGAAAAAAGAAAGTAAAAAAAGGGATCTAGTCCACTCCCCAAGGTCATTTTATTTCTTGGACTCTTGTACAAACTTAGATCTCTTCCTCCTCCGCCCCTCCCCCCTCCCGCGTCCCGCGTCCCCATCCTGTGTTTTTACCACAGCGGTGTCTTAACTGTAACAACTGTTTAACCAGATCTCGTAAATAAACAAAGCGCCACAATGAGAAGAAAAGTAAATCATAAGGGACAAGTTTAGTTTGTTGTGCATTTAATGATCCTTCAGAGAGAAATTTACTCAAGGAACAAATTTGTGCTTGCAAAAAAAAAAAAAAAAATCAGTTTTTGTACAAACATTGCGATCTTTTTATGGGAACAAAGTATTTCAAGGTTATTGTCAGAGAGAACTCGGTGTAATGAAAACGTTTTAATCAGATGATGTGACTCGTTGAATTGCTTTCAATTCACAACTAGTAGCTCATTCCGCTAGCGAAATGTTAAACACTTGACAAAAATTAAAACGCGAAAATACTTCCTTCAGTGGGTTATTTCTTGAATAGTATATTGCGAACAACACAGCTTGAATACATCTTATAAACCGAGTAGTGTTTGGTTGTTGTTGACTTAAAGTTTTATTGACTGATCAGGCATACGGCGTGTTATCTATTTGAGAGCTCGCACAAAGCTCAGCAACTGTGTTCTGGCTGTGCATTAAACGCTACGCATTTACTTGCAAAAAATACACTCTTTTCACATGGCGTTTTAACAAAGAAAACGAAATCAAAGACGAAAATAAAAAATGACATGCACATGTTCATATCAAGCTCTTCATAAGTCCCAAGTTTGATGGTCGTAGGGCCCATAGTGTCAGAGAAGAAGAAGACACAAAAAATCGGAAAAAGTGTCAAGAAGAAAAAAAAAAAGGACGAATTTTGCTCGCACAAATTCATATAACTCTTGCAAGCCAAAGGCTTGTCAAGTGTTAACTAGAAACGGCAGAGAGAGAGATGGTCTTAACGAGATGAAAATTATAACATTGTTTTGGCAAGGAATACCACATGAAGAAAAGCAAAATCACCGGAATGTACGACTATACTCAGATTTTGTTTAGACCAGGAGGAACAAAATACAATTGTTGGTTAAAACAGATTTAAACGTATTTGTTGGGGATACGTTTGAATGGTGCTAGGGTGGAGCGACTTGATATCTGCTTGGAGAAAGGCCCGACATGGTAAATATTTTTAAAAAAAATGATGCGTCAGTTTACTAAAACAAGAGTAAACCGTATTTGGTGGTACTCTTCTCGTCACAATTCACCCTATAAAAAGGTACTTTGAAACCCACAAGACGCCCCCCTTCAGTTACAGGGGGTTCCTATCCAATTACAGGGGGCTCCTATCCAATTACAGGGGGCTCCTATCCAATTACAAGGGGTTTCTGTGCAATTGCAGGGGCGGCTCCTATCCAATTACAGGGGATTCTATACAATTCCAAGGTGGTTTGTCGTTTATATTGGAATAACCCTTGAGTGATTTCATACTGCGAAAATTTCAGAAATTAAATAAATAACCAACACGAGTTGCAGGTTTTTTATTGATCTGCCCTGAAATACCCCCAATCAGCTGATGTATAGTTATCACGGAGACACTGTAATACTTCGCTCTCAGCGTAATGGTAACCTTTGGTAAAATTTTGCTTTATTTTCTGTTTGTTTTTTTTTTAATATTTTTTTGTGACCAGCTCAATTACTGTCCTACAGTGTCAGCTGAAATGGCTCGAGTCCTTGTCTGGTAATTCCATGGTTTCGAGAGCGAAACCGGCCGTAAGATCAAGGGGATTGATTCTTGCTTCAAGTGAGTCAATCGAATGGCTTATGCCGGAATTCAGTATTAACGCCAAGGGAGTGTTTCGGTCATCCTTTGTATATATGTATATGAGAGAGAGAGAGACACAGACAGACAGACAGATGAAAAATATATACCAACGCAAAAGACTGCTACCCGAAGGTAGCGTTGTCATAGCGCATTTAGCACTTACAGAGCCGCTCCTAGAGGCGTTCGGAGAGACCCATGGGCTGCGTTACCCTCAAAAAGAGCATTGGCTCTGATGACTACCGCTTGAACTCTTGCGCTTTCCTTCACGTTTGTTCAGGGGTCAGTCACAACAGGCTGGCCGTGTTTTGGACGGCGGACAACACCCAAGCCTATGGTTCCCCTCCGGGGCTAAAGAAACTGCGGACAAAATTATTGTTCCTTTTTAGACATCTTAAATTATACTCACACAATAGCGTGGATGCGATACACGGAATAGTGCTTATAAAACATCGGCCAATTAACTTCTTAGATCACAATCCGGACATTTATTGAGCTACAATATTAAGCGTTTACGTAAGTAGCCTAGAGGGCCCTTATTCCTAAGCAAAAAAAAATATCGTTCATTTATTTACGAAATAGATCACGTGCCATTCGTCTTGTTGTTTGTAGAACTGGCTGGCTCGCGCGCCCCGGCGGCAGGACGTGAAGCAGTACGTGGAAATCGTCACGGCTGACGTCATGCATGTCGAAAGCCTGATAGAGCAAGAGCCGACGGGCAGGTGGCGCTGTAAAGTCTGCCAACGATTGTCCAGTTGGAAAGAGAGCACGAAGCGCCATGTTAGAGAAAAACACTTGCTGAATGCTAAATATCGCTGCAAGTTTTGCGCGAAGACATTTAAGAGAATGGAATACGTGCATACGCATTTCCCCTGCAAGGCATTTCCACGGTGACAGTAACAGTTAATAGGACATTCGCACTATTGTTTAACATAGAACAACATAGTTGTCTTGAGACTTTTACAAGTCGACGAACGAACAATAAACACAACAAAATGCCTGTTTCTGCTTCTGCGTAACTTATAGTTCGAGTCTTCGTACAAAACTGAACTATTTGGCTCAATTGTCCATGTGTTATTTGTTGTCGGTTTTCATTTTTGTACGCAGAGAATCAAGTTGTACGGCGTTCCTCTTCTAATCAGATCATATATTCACAGAGAAATTATGCGTCATTTCGTTTTTAACCCAGCCGACTTTGTCGGACTTTGTTAGTCGTATCACTACAGGGGGACTTGAATGTGTGTGCGTATTGTAAACTTTAAAATGCTACTCCTCCTACAGTTTTGCTCCAATGGTTTTGATATTACACAGGAATGTTCCTGGATGGCCCCCCACCTGGCTATATACTTTATTTTTACCATTGACAAAAAACTGACAAAATGGCGGCACTTTTTGCGCCCATTTTGACCCATTTTAAAATATACTCCTACTACAGTTTTACTCCAATCGTTTAGATGTTACGCCGGGATGTTCCCCTGGGGTTCGCCTACCAGGCAAGAATTTTTATTCGCGGTTCGCCAATAACTATCGAAATGGCGGAACTTTGAAATTTGGCAAAAACTGGAATAAATGGTAGTAAATAACTGAGTTGTCAAACCATTCAGTTCTCTTTTTCAAATAGTTATAAAATTTTAATCGAAAGTTTCTTAGGTGCTTCTCCACCTGGACTTTGCTTGTTTTCGCAAATGACGAAAAAAATGCCGAAATGGTGAAATTTAAAAAAATTTGTAAAATTGGAATTGTTTGGTAACTCGTCTGGGTCATGTCCTTGGGCATGCTTGTTTTATTGATCGATGTGTTCATTGTGTATTCGAGTTAAACTTCAGCAAAAATGTAGGAAAATGCAGATCTGGCTCCTTTGAAATTCTCTTTAACTCCTGAGTGTAACTAGGAAATTATTCACTTACTTTAAACGAGTTTCATAACACCAATTAATTCCTGTTTGATGAAGTGCCAAAATGAGCTGAATATTTATTGTTATGTTTTGCTATGTACAAAATGTCGCTTTATAACAAAATAATAAAATATGTCAATGCTGAAAGGTTGGTGTTGTTCAGTTCTTCGAAATAACAAGAATCAGGGTAAAGTTAATGAGTTCTTTGAAAGTAATGAATCCTAATTACTTTCAGATAGCGACATTTGGTGGACGAATCCCCACCGATGTAGAGTTAAAGAAGCTGATAGTTCTGGCAGCCCCTAACCAATGGATGTGTACCTTGTGCTGTAAGATCTCCAGCGCCAAGAGCAACTTAAAGCGTCACGTGCTTGGAACTCACTTTATGTCGGAAAGCAGTGTTTGTCCGAAATGCTGCAAAACCTTGAAGCGGAAACACGCCTTGGAAGCTCATCTGCGAGTGTGTACTGGTGTCCACAAGACTCACTGAAGTTTTTTTTTTCAGTGAGAACCGTATTTGGATTCATGTGACTCTTTGACTTATTACGAAATTACGAAAGAGCACGTTGAAGTCCATGGACAATTGTTTTTGGTAACATTAAGAGTGAAGGGTAGAATCTAACCGAAATATGAAGGAATTAATAGCATTGTGTAGTTTTGGGAGGCAGAAAACCAGTTTTCCCATTCCCGATCGAGTCGCTAAAATCTAAATATGCAAGTAAAAGAAAGTGTCATAATTCGGGTGCAAAGAAGGAAAAATAAGACATGGTCGGTGGAGCAAAAGGTGTTAAAATTGGCCTTCTGAAGTCACACTTGTTGCGAGAATTTCCGATCGTACTTGTGCCTCCATAAATTTGTTTCTTTTATGTAGTGTTAAGTATTCTTCTTGACTAGAAGGTTTTCTTCGTTTCGGTTATCAGTGAAAGGAACACTGCTTGAGGAATAACTTGTGGCATTACTTTTTTTTCATTCCCAGCACCCCATATAATTACTATAAGTGATATTGTGAATATTTCCAGATAAAGAATGCATTCCCCGGCCCCCAAAGTTGTTCCTTGTAAAAACGTTCGACTGTGGTTATGATTCAGTTGTTTATTGCACTAACTTAGAAAAAGACCTGCGGATAAGGGGAAGTCGAACTGAAAACTCTCACAAAGAAATGACGTAGGCACTTGGCGAAATAAAACATTCATCACATCCATCGCGCTCGCGTCTTGCCTGGAGATTCAAGCATGCCAAACTTCATTACTTAAGTAACATGTTCCACTAAGCCGTTGGGTGATGTCGTAATTGATAAGAATTTAATAGTAATTTGAAGATTAATTGAAACAATTATTTTCTTTTCCAGAATGTTGAGTGTTTCATGACACAGAAGGAAAACAGTACATGGATATGCACCATTTGTATGCAGACATTTACGCTTAAAAACAATCTCAAGCGCCACATTCGCGGCATACACAACAAAGCTGAAAATTGCTTATGCCCATTTTGCCAGAGGGTCTTTAACTGGAAACAGGACTTAAAGCGGCATTTAAAAAAATGCAGTTACAACAAGGGCCTAGAGAACCTTGAGACTGGCAGCAACTGATTAGGGAACCCTTTAAAGAACACTTCAGCGAGGAGCACTATTTGTGTCACAGTTTTTTAATAAGTCAGTTTTAACAGAGTTTTAAAAAAGGGATATACTGAGCATTTTTGACAGCGGACTGGACTGATGTCAGACAGTTTCGTAGCAGTTTTGTTTTTATTCAGCAGTGGATTTAGTATTTAGTTGAAGAAACCAGATCCCCCTCCCCCCCCCCCCCCCCACCCAAACGTCGCCCATACCCAGTTGCGTTAAACTCGAATGTTCTTTTGAAAATGATGTAATATGAAATAAAGCCCTCCTCCTCCCCTCCCAAATCTGCACACGTTCTGTAAGATTTTTAATTCGTGAAGGAACATTTGGTCAGAGGCAGATTTTTTAAGAGCCAAGTTGTCGAATGTTGACTGTTGTCATTATTTAGGGAACCGCTGTATAATATATTAGGACTATCCACAGTACTAAATAATATTGATCCTGATATAAATCAGTCAAACACCAACTGAATCAGATCTGTGCAGTTTTGCGTCTTTTGGAAAAGTACAATTGGAAAAAGTGTCTCCAGTGTTTATTGTTTTGTCGTTAAGCGAAAATCTGGCACACCTTTCGATTAAGGTCCGTGACTGAGATATATGTTTACCATATTTACACTCGATCTGAAAATTAAACAGAAAAAAGTTCGAAATTGAGACACACCAATTATATTAAATGATTTCAGATGAGCCCTCCAAGTGTAACGCCACCTGTCCGTCACGACGTGAAACCGCTCATGGTGAAAGTAGGTGGTAATCAATGGATGTGCAAGTTATGTTGTAAGCCGTCCAGTGATAGGAGCAACATGAAACGTCACATCCGGGAAACGCACTTGAATATTGAAGCTGTTTCATGCTCGAAGTGTGGCAAAACTTTTAAGCGTAAAAGAGATCTAGGAAGGCATTTGCGCACCTGCACGGGAAATCAAAGTGCAAAAGTGTAGAAGTGTATAAGTTATCGGTAAGACACGGCGTAATGCAGTTTATCGCGGGGCAGCCAGAAGTTATTTTCTAACATCCCAGCTCCCTGTGTTACATTTTATTTACCCGCATGTCCTTTTCTGAGAAGGATTGAACTTTGTACCATAGCCCTTTCCCCCACCCCCCACCCACCTGATTCTGTAGTAGAACGTGTTAAGCTTTACTCCCGAGAAGTTCCTATATTTTGTCCAGTTCGTTAATGACACTCAGTGAAGAAAAGCGGCAAAATCAAGTACATGACTAGCATTGTGGACAGGTACCAGCTGCTGGTGTCCGAAAAAAATGGTACCGGAAAAAATGGCACCGGAAAAAATGGCACTTTTGAAACAACGGAAAAAATGGCACCTTTGTTTCTAACATTTTCTAATATTTTATTAACTTCACTTCATACTTTAGCAATAGAAAAGTCTTGACTATTACATATTTTACATATAATTATAAATTAAATTTCACTTAATTTTCATTTATCATTTATTTATTACGGGGTCCATAGTTTAGATAAAAATGTTCTCTTAAAGTATACTGCGTACGATTTATATGATTTAAGTTTTCACTGAAATATTTCCATTTTAACTGTTCACCATAAAATTTTAGCATTTCTGAGTAAAACACTGCGATATACATGCGTTTATATCAAAGAAATGTCCAGAGTTAAGGGGAAAGGGACCCTGCGGATACGTCCAGGAAGCGTTCAGGGTAAGGCTAAAGGACCATAAAGGAACCCCAGTGAATAATACTATTACACATTTCCATGGATGAGAACGTTGCGAAAAATTCATCACGTGCTTACGTAAATGTGTATCGAGTTGTTTGTATTTTTTATAACTTTTAGAAATTGGTCATTGATATATGAAATGATTCTTTTTTAACTGAAATTCTATTTTTTATTCAGGGTTTAATATACATGTGATGGAAAATAAACGTGCCATTTTTTCCGTATGTTCAAAAGTGCCATTTTTCCGGTGCCATTTTTTCCAGTGCCATTTTTGCCGGTGCCAATTTTGCCGGTGCCATTTTTTCCTACACCCTAGATGCTTCGGGTAGAATTGCTTGAAATAAGTTTGTAAACAAACCAAACTAAAAACAACTAAAAAGCAAAAAAGATTTATAAATATATATATACACATTTCAGTCTGCTGTTTTAACTAAAAAAAAAAAGAGACTTATGCTTGAAAATAATTTTTTCTTTCTTTCCCAATTAGTGTGTAATATGACTGTTATGTTACCAAAAAAAAAATAAATAAATAAAGGTATTTGATATTTGGTGTGTATGTGTGCGTGTTTCTTTTTCTTTTCTTTTTTTTTTGCACATTGAGAATCACCGGATATCTAGGAATATGACCATGTTTTTGCTCTGGTAAGTGAGTACATCGTTTCTTATTCACTTCTTGCTGTAGCTGAGTTCTTGTGTGTAGTTTTGTTTGTGTGCAAGTCGCAGTAGGTCGGTCATGGCATTGTTAACCAGAAGCTTACAGCCGGTCGTAATACTAGTCACCGTGTAGTGGTGTACACAAGGAAGGAGTTGTCCGTAGATTGATTTCGAAGGCTTTTCGGTTGCTAACTGAAGTCTAGGGTGGGGAGGGAGATGGTTCTTCCGCGACGGACCAGTCGCAGCAGGCCGTTAGATTTATATCTGTCCATATTTTCATTTCACTTTCTAAAAACAAGTAAACATATACAGTGGAACTTGTTTATGGCGACGCCAGTCATAACGGCGTGTAGCGCTGGTAACGACATAATTTTGTGATCCCAGCTAAGCCTGTGAATATTTTTTTAAAAATTGTCTGTGACGTCATATCGGCAAAAAATGACATTTTCCGGCTCCAACCAAGTCGTTTGAATAGGTTGCACTGTATTTTCTTGCATCAGATAAAACAACTAACATTAATCTTGACAAAAACTCGCATTTTTTTTTCGTTTTTTGCATCTTGCACAGTAACGATCAGGCACATTTTTTTATCAAAACATCAGGAAATTCACTAGCTTTTTTTTTTTTTACATTTCAGGCATCGTTAAATTGGGGCCGTTTGATAGCACCGGACGGCATAAAGTGGAAGTGCATGTTGTGTCTTATGTCGTTTACTCTAAAACGTAACGTCAAACGACACATCCAAGGGGTACACTATAAAGAACAGAAGTGTTTCTGTCCCAGATGTTTCCAACCTTTCAACTGGCGATGGGACATGAAGAAACATTTAAAAGGCTGTAACCACAATAGGATGCTGAGTAAGATTTCAATTTTCCCCCCGTACTAAGGGTTCTCTGTATGACATGGGCTTAAAGGAGGTGCTTTGGTTGGACAGCAGCTTCAGAGAGAGTTGGGGGCGCTTATATCGAAGCTTAACTGTAATTTACTCTCATTTGACAGGTTCAGATCTTATCTGGCATAAAAACACACCGTTTATGATGTCGACATAAATGAGTTTACAATGAGAAGCTGCAGGACATAAGCAGGTTAATTCTAAAAAAGAAATACTGCAAAATGGACTTTTGGCATTCTCCAATACCCCCCCCCCCCACTCCCCCTTCCCCCTCCCCCTCCCTTCCCCACAGTTTGTCGCAGTCGATAAAATTGGATAAAATGAGAGGACCATTTTTTAACTGGAAAATTAATTTTGATAATTTTTTTAGATGTTTATACTGTATGATTCATCCGCTGTTTCAAAACAATATATGATCTTTTTTCTGTAATTTTCAGACATATCCTGAAACAGGAATGAGAATTTCTTGGATAAATGAGACATCGAAAGCAAGTAACACAATCTGTTACGGTCGAGCTATGCCAAGAAGTCGGACTACCTCGTCCTTCGTCTAGACTGAAAATGGATGTGTAGAATTTTCCAGGACATGTTATTTACCAAAGTCAGGGCGTCGAGCCATATTCATGCTTAGCACTCGTGTGAGATGAATGACTTAATTAAATACAAAGAGGTTTTACAGGACAGATACGTCACAGTGCTGTTAAGTGAAATAGCTGCAGTAAAAAAAACATAGAAATGGAAAGAATAGCCGAGGCTTTGGGAAGTCCTTCCCATTATATTTAAGGTCCGGTGAAAAACATGAAAAGAGCACAAGGCATTAGTTGCAGCTTTTTTCCCAATCATGAAAAAAAATCTTGGTAAATTTGACCTTTAAGGACTCTGTATATATGGATCTTGATATTTATTTCGTCATTCAATGTAGAACATTTAATACAGATATATTTTTACAACAAAATTAAATTGTCGATTTTATATCGTATGTGATGCGTCTGTATCTTAAGGTGGCGGATCCAGGAGTTGCACCCCCTCCCCCCCCCCCCCCAGTTTAAACAAATTGGACTGTTAAACGTCGTGCTTGACTCGCTCGTTGCTTCGGATGAATTATTTAACTTGATTCACCCCCACCCTTTCCCTGCTCTCCACCCTTCCCCCCCCCCCCACCCCGCACCAGGCAAAGCCTCCCTGACCAAAACCTGTATTCGCCACTATCTCATATTAACTTTATTATATATTAAATTGTAGATAGAATAAAATGAATCGAAAAATATGCGAAACTCGGTGTTTCAATGGGTTTTATACTGACCATTGAACTATTCTTGCAAGTTCCGATGTATTCCAAGCGAAATGCAAATCTGAGACAATTTACCGCGCTAGCGAGTGAGGGAACAAAACTTTTACTTCCTGCATTCTGCAAGCCAGAGGCCAATGATAAGCTGTGTAACTTATGTTAAGTTGAAATGATTTAAGTTCAGGAAAACGTTCGGAAAAATTATCCATGATCTTACAGATATGTCGGAAAACGCATTGTGACGTCATCATAACGTAACGGCGTCGCCACGGCGTCGCCACGACATCGCTTTTAATGGTTCGACAAGAAAATGGCAGCTTCTATACAAAATAATGTGTCATGAGGTGTGTATTCAAGAAACTATGAATGCATTGCAAAATGTCACCGCGCTTGGAAGAATAGTTTAGCCGATGACTGATATCTGTTAACAGTCCCGAGTTTGAAGCCAACACGGAGCAACAGGGTATTGCGAAAATCGAATTATCGGGTAGAATAATTCAAGTCGGAGAATATTAGCATTTTTGCTGTCTGTTTTCGTTGAATGTTCTTGGAGAGTTTTGGTGCATTTTTCAAACAATTCCAAATGTCGTCTTGCGGTTCGTCTGTATACGTCATATAGAATAGTTTAAAAAGCTCCCACTCACTGTAAAAGAAAAAAAAAACTTCTCAAGAGGCAACGCTTTTCTTGACTTTTTATATTTAAAGTTATTTACAAGCTTTTAATCAAGCACTTTGTGTGTAGGGGTAACACAACATATCCAAGAGCCATGAAAGGACTGTCAGAAGTGTCTTCCAACTACGTTCTTCTCTTTCCAGATGTTGAATACTCCCTCCTATGCTGCAAGTTATTCTACAATGGGAACGCGAATACAAGCACTTTGGGTCTGCCATGTGTGCAGAAAACCATTCAATAAGAAAGACAATATGAAGCGCCACCTGGAAGAAGTCCATTTCAATTCTAACCAATATGAATGCGAGTTTTGCAAACGTGTAGTGAAGAGAAAAGATGCCTTGGCGAGACACGTAAAAATCTGCAAAGAAAGAGCAAAAGACAATTTTTAATTTGTTTTAAATAAGCATTGGACGCTTTCGCCATTAGGGCGGTTTTAATTCGATAAAACTGTCGGCGTTGTACCTTACCTCACAGTTCGCTGTTTTCTTTGATGTGTCGTTTTCGGCCATTGTTTGTCAGTTTCAGTCACTTAGTCGGGTTATCAGCAGTTCTGAATATTTTTTGAAATTTGATACTCAATTGTGTACAAAAGGCTGTGAATAAAGATTTCTGTTGCCAGCTTTAACTGTGACTATCTGTCCAACGAAATGCAGACTAACAAACAAGACATTCGAAAGGACAGTTGTATAGAAATAAGTATCCGATGGGCATGATTATTTTTTAACAATACTTTCTCTCCCAGTCCGGCCTCCATCTAACTGTAAAAGTAATGTTAAAAAATGGTGGGGATGGGTGGGGGGGAGGGTGGGGGCTGAGGGGAAGAGAAGCGCTTTCGAGGGGTTGCCAGGGCACTTACTGGGGGATTGGGCTAATCATGCTGCATCACTGGATCCGAATAGCTTCGTGTTTGGAACAATTTCAGTGCACAGCTTCTTGTAATACGAAGGTGAGTTTATTCCCTTTATATGTGTGTGAAAAACAATGCTACCTTCAAATCCGTAAAAAAAAAGTAATTTCGTTCGATAACTTAAAGTCTTCTCTTTTTCTGTGTCTACGCTTTTTTTATATGTTCTGCATAATTTTAAGTTTTATCCCAAAGTGTGGGTTGCTGATGATTAGGAACTGGGAGAATGTCCCACCGTTTTTTATTGTTTGAAGTGTTGTGAAAAAAAACATCTGTTTCTATTTAACCAATTCGGTACACATAAATTTTGAAAAATATTTTAGCATGAAAGTATGTAATCTGTTAATGACATTTGCATGATTCCCCCAAACCAAAATATTAATATGAGTTTAAATAATTTACCGATCTGCATGGTGACATGTATCCGTACTAATTATATATCTATTTTTTTATTTATTATAGTAGATAGTACCCTGAGATGTTGAACAGTGTGATTGTTATACCAAACACAGGTATGTTTTAAAATGCATGATATTTTCCTCTTTTTTTTCGAATTATGCAGACTACACAGTTCCCGTTTTGGTTAATGTTTTACCCTGTGTTTTTTCCTTTGTGTTAGTTTCAGTAGTACTTTAAGAATTTCACAAAATTGTTTTAAGAGATAAATATCGAGGCTATATTTAACTACATTTCAATTCCCGTAGCTTCTCAGAACTTTAAAACGGAAAGCGTTGCTTGTAAGAATAAAAAGATCTTACAGTCTTGTTCGTAATTATGGTTAGAAAAGAGAGACTTTTAATTTATAGGTTAAGACATTCAAGTGTCCGGAGGAGGGCTGTGGGAAGTTGTATTACCGGAAGAAGAAGTTATTGACTTTGCACATGGCCACAGCGCATGGAAGCCTCAAGCTTCCTCACATGCCTGTCAGTGAGAAGCCCAAAATAACAACACCCCCAAAACAGAAGAGGGAAATACCCCGAGCGGCTTTTCCAAAAGAAGGGGCAAACAGAGAGACTATGCGCAGTCCGCTAGGTCTGTCCTTTCCAATACAGCAGGACGTGGCTAGCCTACCGCGTCTTAGGGAATCACTGTTGTCGCACGTGGCTGTGCGAAGTCAGACGGCCTTGCACCGTTTGTTGATGAGTCACGCACCTGCTGCGATGTCTGCGCATGCGCATGACAATATGGCTGCCCACTTGCCGATGCTTGACGTCACTGCACCTATTGACCTTACTAAAAGTAGTGTGGACCAGGGGAAAGTTCGGTCTAGCACAGAAAGTGGAAGTCAAGGTTGGTTACGCTAAAATATACTATTAAAGCAGTTGCAGTTCAGAAGTGATATTGTGTTATATACTTTAGGCAACAGATATTAAATTTGTTACTCAATTTAAAGATCAAATTGTGTAGAACAAAAGTATTCATTTTTTTCATAAATATTAAGTCTTGGAATTGTGAGGTTATTTTATTGGAGGTTGTTAATTTGTGTTATAATACGTGAAAAGTATTGCTTCATATTGTTTAATTTATTTCAGTCACCTGTGTTTATATGGTTTAGAATTTGCTATCGTAATTCTTTGACAGAAGCACACGTAGTTTGAGTGACGTGTGGCAGAAGATGTTTTACATGACATAGACCGTTTTTTTTTACCCCATTCAAGTGAAAACTAAATGATTAGCTTTATCAAAAAGGACTCCAAAATGAATTTAAAATCTGGTTTGTGGCACTAGGCGCTTCATTAAGTGTAATCCATTCCTGAATCAAGAGGGAGAGGTATATGTGTGCAGACCCGTCCCGCCCCCTCCCCCGGAGAGTTATATGTGTGCAGACCCGCCCCCTACCCCGGAGAGTTATATGTGTGCAGACCCGCCCCCTCCCCCGGAGAGTTATATGTGTGCAGACCCGCCCCCTCCCCCGGAGAGTTATATGTGTGCAGACCCGCCCCCTCCCCCATCCTTCCCCCTTTCCATCCTCTTGAATGGGAATTTTTGTTGATTTATAAATCTTGTGGGATAGCAACTTAAGGTAAAAAAGGATCTGCCGCTATCCGACACCCCCCCCCCCCCCCCACTCACCCGCCCATCTGGGGAACCCTGGCTCTGTGCTTGAGATTCCCTAACTTAGTGCTGTGAAACGTGATTGCAGGTGAACAACAAGGCTTTGATCCTGCCGCTTTGCTCTTGAATCCACTTCAATACGGGCCGGAAATGTCCGAGCAAGGTGCGATGAAGGTCGAAGACTTTGCCTTGGACCTGTCGAAGAACGACGTGAAAGAAGAACCGAAAGAATCGGTCGTGGACGAAGCAAATTCTCGGCCTTCCTTGTCTGTTGAAGAACCTGCAATGGCATTTAAACCTGAAGGTATTATGACACTCCTCCACCCCCCCTCCCCTCTTTAGACCTAATGTATGGTGGTTATCGTTTTAAATGTGTGTGGTGCGTTGATTGTGTTTTCTTCAGACTATCCATTGCAAGCGAAAGTGCTGATAATACGCAGCGGTTTTATGAGGCAAAGAGTTTGAGTTTAATTCTTTAAACCATTTCATTTATGGGTAAAAAAAACTTTATTTGACCTGAAAATACTTTTCTGGAAAATGCAATGTGTAACGTTATTATTTGTTTGTGAAATAGAGCTTCCGAGTGTGAGATTTAATTAAAGTATAGTAAAAACTCGTATTAAAAAGAAGTGTTTGTTTAGGTGGGTGGGTCGACGACAACAATGTACCCACGCGAAAGCTGAAGCGACGTTACCGCACCCCTTACTCCATCAACCAGACTTTAGAACTTGAAAAGGAGTTCTATTTCAGTCACTATTTGTCTAAAAGCCGCAAAGAAGAACTGGCTAATAGTCTGCACTTATCGGAGAGACAAGTCAAGATATGGTTCCAAAATCGTAGGATGAAAATGAAGAAGGAAAATAAAGAATACTTTGATAAGTTTGATAAACAACCATCGGAAACATCAGGATCGCCACAGGTCAGTCCGAATTCGAATGGATTAAACGAATCGGAATCCAGCGTTACTCTGACGTCAACCGTGGCGAATGTTGACAATAACGACGTCTGCGATTTCGGTTCCATTCAAAATGAAGATTCCAGCAACCCTGAGATAAGTGTCGCCCAGATTCCAGACGCCAAGAAGGCCATTGAAATTGAGGAAAATAAGGAACGTTTGCTCAAAGACGCAAACTCGAATGACCAGCAGCCAAAATGTCAGAATCCAAGTTCTGTTGAATCTAACGAGAGTAATTCCATTGGGACGCCAGACCTGTCCCAGTTCAACATTTCCACAATTCCATTGTGATATTGTCAGCTAATTAAGACGATAATTACCAGTAACATCTGAGTTTAGGGGCTGGTGCATGTATGAGGGAAGGAGGGATGGTATTGGGTTGGGGGGGGGGGGGGGGAGGGGGGGGAGCGATGGCAGGGATGTGCGGCTTTCAAAAGTAGGAGAGATGGTTATATACTTACCGTGCCTTAAATATATGTCAGAAGAACACTGCTAGGGCAAAGAGTGGATGGCTTAGTTTGGTTAGCGTCTTTTGTGTCAAATCTCTCGCGCCATCCTGCACTTATGACTGGCTTCTCCCCCCTCCCTCCCCCCCCCCCCCCCCACCATCGGAATATGGCACCACAATCAGAAAGTCACAGGTCAAAACGACACCGGAAGAACGTGTTGTGAAGTTT